>RJVU01040488.1:264010-292743 GCA_003731715.1 Anabarilius grahami | reverse complement strand
GCTTGTCAGTGAACTACGGTTCTGTCTATTAAATGCCGCTCCATTTGAAAGCAGGTGATGGCGATTTAGCGGTAATCAGGGAACCGGCTTTACTGACGAAATGCGCGTGACAATCGCATGCGATATATCGCCCAGCCCTATTCTCCACTGACGTTCTGAGTTGTTCAAAGCATTCCTAAAGGCCTGTACACACCAGGACGAATATCGCACGCGCTTATCGCCAGCATTTTTCGAGACGTTTTTTGTGTTCTTACCCAAGCGATTTTCACTGGCGATGCGCAGAGTGAACATGCAAATTCACTCCCTGACAGTAGGCCTATATGGCGTTTGTGTGTAACGGTAGTGCAAATAAACATATTTATGATATTAATAAAGTTAAAGAAGATAAAAATGCAGATATAAAATGGCATATATGACATATGAGAGATGAAACGGTAGTGCAAATAAGTCACAATGACAGTAGTGCAAGTGAACGGTAGTGCAAATAAACGTATTTGTGAAATAGACATTCTCAACTATATATTTCTTGAATGTAAAAGAAAAAAAAAACTGTAAAAATACAGAAATAATACACATCTATTGGTGTGGCCATAGCGTGCGTCTCAGTCAGCTCCCTAGTTCAGTAGTCAGGGCACTGATCAGGGTGTCGGCCACATTCATTTACACGGTATTCTGATACATGACCTAGGAAGCTGTTTGAGACGCAGGGATAGTTTGAAGGGGTCTTCCTCGTCTACTTACTTCCTCTTCATTGTCTTGGTATCAATGTGTGCTCGGCAAGACCATTTTGTGCTTGAGCGCCAGCAAGTCATGTTTTACTGTAACTTCAGCATCTCCAGGCACGTGAACAAAAGCGCCAATCTCATTGGTCTGCCCGTTTTTAACGCGGTGCGTCAAACCCAAAAAAACGAACCAGAGGCATTTTTTAAAAAATGGCACTTTTATGCCTGCCGTTTTTCGCGTCGGTGTGCACACTCACATTGGCGCCCTTTGTTTAGTCACGAGGCGTTAAACGTCGGCGATAATCGCGTGCGATATTCATCCCGGTGTGTACAGGCCTTAATGATACCTGTTAGAAGGCAGCTGTCTGACTCAGATGGTGACGGGGAACATGGTTTATGTATTGGCAACACATTATTAGCAACCGTCATGTGTCTGATGTTGTGAAGACTGAAGAGCGATACCATTGTGCAGCGTTTACCTCAGTAAGTTGACAGAGTGGATCTCTGAGCTGGTGCGAGTGAGTGGAGGCGGGGCTTCTTAGCATATTCATAGATCCACGTATTCTAAATGAAGCAAGGGTGTAGAGTTACATTCAGGCTATTTTAAGGCATGAATAGTTTTTTTCACAGGAAAAAAATGTTTAAATATGTCACTTTGGTGATCAATGATGAGTTTAAAGGGATAAAGTTATTGACTAAGGGGGACTTTAAGTAAACAAAGACCCGGGCTTCTTTTTAACTCTTTCATAATGGAAAAAATTTGTATATTGTGTTGCAATATATACCTTTGAGGACTGAACTACATATCCTTTCCTAAAAAAATAAAATCAGAACATTTAATGCTTCACAAATATCTAAAATAAGTTATTTAATACTTCCCATCATGTACCTATCAGTCTATGAAACTTTTGACAATGATATTTCAATCACAGTAGTAATGTACAGTATATTTGTGTACATTCAAAGAGCTATACCATGAAAATATTCATATACATTTTTTGGGGCCACTGTAAAGTGTAAAAATGAGTTGTTATTCTACTCCAGTCCACTAGATGCTCAACAACACCTCGATTCACAGAACCTTCCCGTCCTATGAAGAACATACAGGAACAGTGCTGGCAGCTTTTCATTCACAACATCAACACAGCTCTCTCATCCATAAAGCATCATGGCATGCGATGATCACATAAACTCGTGCGTAAAGCTGCTGCTGCTGATGCTGGTGTTTTGCGCGGCTCGCGCCTCTGCTGACAGGACCAAAACACTCGACTTCGATGTCAAACCAGGAGGAGTTGTTCAGACTTTCTCTGCTAAACTTGTGAGTATAAAGCTCCTTAATACTGTAGCAACGTAATATTTATGACACAACACGTTTTCATGAATTAAAACGTATACGGTTTTTTCCCTGAATGACTTGCATAGACTCGATTTAATGTTTACATATTATTTTCCAGTTCTCATTCACAGTCATTATTACATTTGAAAGTATTGAACTTCTTATCTGTTAAAATACGTTCATATTAAACTCTTATAGTAATGAATTGATACTGTGTTTGAAAAACCGCGACGCGTTGAAAGGAAATCCACCCGTCATCTTCTCATTGGACTGTTGTGGAGGCGCTGACGTTCAGTGCGCCCCCTAGCGGCTCAAATGTATTTTAAATGAATTAATTTAGTCAAAAAATTACAATTATTTCATTATTTACTCACCAAACCCGTATGACTTTATTTCGTCTGTGAAATCCCAAATATTTTTTTTTTTTATGAAACTCCTAATAATGGTTTTCCATAAAAGTATCGCCTAAAGTTTTGTGAAGCCATTCAATAGTTTTATGTGAGGGATTGACCAAAATAATGCTCTCTGTAGTTGCTCTCAAATCAAATCATATTCAAACCAGGTATGAAGACTAGTGTTTGTTTTTGTTTTTATTCCTGGCTGGTGTGTCTCGCGCAGCAGAATTTAACCTCGCTGTCATTCTTAGTTATATTTTTTTATTGTATTAATAATAACTGCAAGTCTTTTGATAGGAACTATAGTCACCATGGTTATTTTTGTAAGGGTCAACATCATTTCAATACAGAGTCATTCTCAAAAGTTCAGTCTGGAAAATTTGCATATTTCATGGGTGGAAGCTTGGCATTGTCAACCTGCTTTATATCTATTTACAATGATCTATTTCTTCTTTTTAGAAAAAGTATAAGTGCACCTTTACATATGCGTCTCAAGGAGGAACCAACGAGGTAAGACATTTAGTCGTATGCTTTATAAATAGATATTAAAGGTGCAATATGTAAGATTTTTGCAGTAAAATATCCAAAAACCACTAGGCCAGTGTTATATATTTTGTTCACTTGAGTACAACATCCTAAATGTTTCCAACTATTTGTAAATCGTTAGAAAATCGTGATTTTAACCAAGGCTGCGGACATACCAGCGTTAGCCTCGGTTTCCGGTTTTATTTTGTAGAAACCATGGAAACACCAAAGACGCTTTAATATTTACATGTTTTAATTGGCAAGGGAACAACTGTTTGGTTATGTTTATAGACAGAAAACTAATTATTGTTATATAGTATATGCTTTACCACGCCTCAGAGAAAAACACTATTTTGTGAAGTAGCTAACATAGCATAATCAGATGCAGCTTTATTTTTAGTAATAGTAATACAGAATTTTCTCCATCATACAATACATTTTAAAATTAATTGCATGCCATTTATCAACACAAGCCATCCAGCATTTAATATGATATTCTAAAATCGATCTGTCTTACTGCAGTGTGTCACAAACAAGTGTCTCACAGCAGCCGCTGAGCGAACGCACAGAGTAGCGTTATAACATCATTTTCAACACTGTCAAATGTATCTAATATGATAAACAGAGCTGTGTTACCTCATACTCATGACCGGAAAAGCGGAAGCAGCGCCGGCGACTGTGTCATAATAAAAGTCCCGCTGCTCGTGAGGCGTGTGTTGCGCAGTCGCTCCAGCTCCTCGTTCAGCTCCCACAACACTTGCTCTGCTTCATACTACAGTAACGTTAATAATCGCATCCATGAACATGATTTCTTCCCGAGTCCTATCCTGATTGTTTCCACCGGCTGTGATGTGAAGACCACATGTCCCAAGATTCCGCGCTCAAACTTGCCGTCATCAAGCTTCGCCTTTGTTTTGAATAGGCCTCTAGCGACCTCTAGCAGACACAAATCCTACATACTGCACCTTTAATATAAATATAGAGACTTTTTTTTATTGATTTTTATTTCCTTGCACTTTGTACTATTGCTGGTTATTAGATTAATTCAGTTGTATTAGATATTACTGATAGGGGTTTAATACTGATATTTAGGTATTTATTATTCATCATTGCTTTCAATCAAATGTGAGATGTCTGTTATTTTATTTTCATTTTTTAGACAATGTCAACTTTTGTTGTAGCATCAAAACATTTGTCACTCCAACACTAACGACCCGAGAAATAGCAGCAATTATGCGCTGTTGTAAAATGTCCTGATTTCACAGAATTGCTCTGTTTCGGACTTAAATGTGAACCCTTTGTGCTTTTATTCCCCATAGCAATGGCAAATGAGCGTTGGACTGAGTGATGATGAACAGATGTTTTCCTGTTCAGTATGGAGGTAACTTTAAAAACATAGGCGTTTAAAAAGCTCTGCTCAAAATGCAATACTAAAAATGTGGTTTACTCGGAACTACAAGCAAATCTAATCTTGGTTTTCTGTGTTTTCAAACATTGTCGTGAAACTTGAGATGAAAGAGGGGACGATATTGATTTTTCTCTCTGTCATTTTCACGATAGGCCCCAAGGAAAGTCCTACTTGTTTTTTACCCAGTTCAAAGCCGAGATAAAAGGAGCCAAGATTGAGTACGCCACCGCATATGTAAGTATCATATTAACTTCAGCTATCCTTCATGACCTGACTCCACCTCAATGAGTGAAACATTCAGCAATAGGTAGAAATATATGATTCAATATGAAGAAATGTGTTGATGCATTTCATTGACAAAGACTATTCAGAAGATACATTTTTATTTGTGTGCTTTGCGCATAAAAAGAATTGGCACAGGTTTTTGAAGAGCATGTTTAAAATTGATCCTCAGTCTTGACATTGATATTTGCCGCAGATCAAACCTTAATTCAGATTCCTGACGCTCGTCGCTCTCGGATCAAAAGCAGTCAGCCCTTTTTGTACAGGTGTTGCATATCAAGACTTCGTGAAAAGGTCTTCATCTTCAGATTGCACTGACATTCTCAGTAGCGGGATGACGGTGACGTTCTGGTGGCCTTGTCCCCGGTGTAAATAAGAAAAGTTCAAACGCATGTTTGAAACAGGCGCTCCATAGGCTCATGTCTCTTTGTTTTCTTACACAAGATCTCTTTGTTATTCAGCCCACTTCTCTAGGCTTCTCCGTTAATGTCTTGTCACTCATCCTCTTCTTTCTCTTCTTCTCAGTCCCAGACGGCTGTGGGTGGACAGAGGGATGTTGCTTTGAAGGAAGAGGAGTACATTGTGTCAGAATCTGCTGGTGAGTCTGCATATTACTACTTCCAGTAGGGTTCACACAGCCGTGGAAAAACCTGGAAATAAGAGTGAATATTAAAATTCGGTTTTCCAAGACCGTAAAAGTCACAGAAATGAATAAAATCATGGCAATTTCAATACTGAATATTAATGTTTCTAATCATGCACATCTTTATTCTGTCCTTCAGTGACCCACAGAGATGGGAAATTCCGTTCCGAGCTTTCCAAGCTCACTGTCATTGGCCGAACACGCCACGATGAACTCTGATTGGCCAATCCAAAAGAGGATTGTCCCATCATGCAAGGACATTGGTTATTTGACAGCTATGGACACTCTGCTACTTAACTGTTCACTGTCACATATCAGGCAAAGGAAATCAAGGCACAGGAACTTCCTGTGATAGAAAATACTACAGAGATTTCCTATAGAGGCAGCATTACGCCAATGGCCACAAACTGGACTGATCATCTAATGAGGTAGACAAAAAGTCTATTATTGGACAAAAAGGAAAAAATGTACATGCACATTTATTCATATTTGTGAGGGGTTATGAAGGATTCTTCAAATTCAGTTCAGAGCAGTAGATTGATTTCTATTCTTGGCAGCATTTATGGGTTTAGGGTTTCAGCCTGACTTTGACTTCATACCTGCAAATCTGATTATCCAGAGCGCATTTGTGCTCATACTGTACTTACTTTCTTAAGCTGGTGTAATGGCACGCTTGTAGAGAATTCCCACAAAATCTTTGGGGTATGTCAGAATCCTTTGATTATTTCTGTGGTGGAGGAAAATACAGAAAAACAGTTACCTTTCCAATCGTGCTTTTTTTCTGATAATTGATGTACTGGAATTTTTTTAATAAATCTGTTATCAGAACATTTTGGTTTCTTGCTCCGCAGTTTGCTAATTCTTGACATCAAATGACTTACTGCACATTTAATTTATGCATATTAATGTGAATATCTGTTTTCAAGGACTATCAGTGCCAACAGAATCTGCAGATGTTTCTGCCATTTCTTTTAAGGGGATTTGTGTAATGAACTTTAAATATGGTAAAATGTATTTTAAAAAATCTTCCTATGTGTGCAGATTCTGGTCATATTGTTATATTTGTCCAATGCAGCTCTGTACATCTTCACAAATGTACATATGAGTGTCTGAAATAGTTCTCATTGTCAGCAATTTTGGAAATGAACCAAAAGCATGACTTTTTCATACAGTAGATTCTGTGGCTTAGAAAATGCTTTATACGGTCCTACATCTTCAAAGAGCTTGAAATGAGCATTGCAGCACACATGAGGGAGACATAATGCCGTAAAAGTATGCTTAACCTAGTTTCTTTTCAGTACCTGTTGAAAAGTGCTTGCATTTGAATACTGAGCACTGTCGCATTGTGATTTTGGTAAAATATCCTCAGGACGTGTATCTGAGAACATCATATTTCTAAGGCAAGACTTCAAGCACTAGACCAGAGTTTAGAAAGCAATAAAAAATAATCCTTTAACAGATGGGGGTTGCTGGGAGATCAGAGGAATTTAAATTGTGATTGCGTCCCACTCCAGATGTCATCTAAGGCTAGAAATAATCTCCCGCTACCTTCGGCTTGCGTACAGTATTTCTAAGAAGTGGCCCCCAGACACCCATGTCACTCTCTAGATTTATTAGTTCATGATGTTTCTGTCGCATCCTCTTTATAGACCTAAAGCGAAAAGGCATTACATGGTTCACCTGCGGTCTGAGAGACTTTCCGGACAATAAATTGCTGCTGTACTCTGGGTTATCGGATCCAGTGAGGACCAAACTTACCAGAAAGGTGCCTGTAACACGGTATACCACATATAGTGAGTAATGCTCCGCTTTGTATCCTGAGGCCACGGTCTGCTCAAACAATGGTCGAGAGCAGTCTCCGTTTAAAGGGGTAGGGTGGCGTCTTCTGCCCTTTGTCTTTTGCTTTAGGATTCACTCTTGCCATTGTGCTGGCGTAAGGGTAAGGAGGAGGCTTCTGGCTCCTGCGCCTTGAAGCGGACCCTGATGTATGTCTTTGAGAGTTCAGCATCTTCTGATTGGGTTCCAGTTTTTGGCCTGCCTCATGCAGCCCTTGATCTCTGATGGGATATGGAGGTGGGGACACAGATGGAGTTGGTGTTTTGAAGGATGGCTTGTCGGAGCGGACTCCTTGAGAGGACACCACTTCGGTGTCAATCTTTCCTGATTGGCATCCTCTGAAAGTGTCCCCTGGTTCCTCTTTGCCCATATCAATGTCAGCCGTCAGCAGGTCTATCTTCTGGACCACCTGAGTTCCAGGGGAAGACAAGACATAGTTAATGCAAATAGTTCCTAGAAATGTAGAGTACTACACAGTTTCTATTGGGGCACATTTCACTCAAGAGTGCCGGCAGGCTAGCTTACATGATTATGAAACTGCGGCAGAAAGGTGAGAGTGGACAGTGGCCCTTTCTTCTTGCCTGTCTGAGGGGACTATAAACCACCAGCCAACATTCCTCTCCGATACTGAATACATTTGCTAAATGGAGCGGATCTGACCATTCCTCTCTGCATATTTCACTATCCCTTCGCAGAAGTGAAATTGCCCAATGTGCAATAAATTCAGGCGTCTATATAAACAGTATTTATTATTAATATGAAGACCAATATGAAAACTCAAAATTCATGGTCTGTGTGTTATCTAAAGTACGACGATTAAGAGTATCCGACAGTTGATGGATAGCAGAGAGTTAGGGATTTAATGAAATAGAACATTTAAACATCGCCCTTTGTTGAACTCATTATGAGGAACATCTGCTAACATCCCCAAGTGATAAATAAACCTTTACCTCCTTCATTTCCAGATGTATCTCTTTCAGGCCAGTTAAAACTTCCTCGAGATTCACAACAACTCTTTGGATCTGGTCCCGAATAGCTCTTTCCGACTGCTTAGAGCCGAAAGGGTAAGTCCCTCGTCCTGGTCCATTGACATCCCCTTGGGCGACAGTATTAGGTTTGTTGACAACTTTGGTAGACAGCATAACTTCATTCACCAGACTAGGTCCGTTCAAGTCTTGCATTACATGTCCCAGGCATCGACTTAAAGTTCCCTGTCCATTAGAAGTGCAAAGTTCCGTATTAAAGGTCGAGTTTTGAGTGTCACTTGCATCCATCCAGTTTGATGCATGTTGCTCCGTAAGCAGGGCCCCTTGCACAGAGCCTGATTGTTGCTTCGCCACACAAACAGGCACTCCACAGTTTCCATGACCCCTGAACTGTGTTGGCGCGTCCAGAGCACACTTCCTCAAGAAGGGGTGTGGCTCAGTCTGGTGCTGGTGGACCACAAAGCTGCATTCTCTCAAGCTGTAGTTCACAGAGACGCTGTTATGTTGCAGCCCCTTCCCTGGCGGCCGGCTCCACCGCACACTGGTATGACACATCTGGGCAGTTACGTTTTGCGGCACATGACCCCCCTGAACGGCTAGACATTGCTTGGCAGTGTATCCATTCAGGGGGGAATTCTGCTGCTTTGGGCCACAGGTGTTCATTACATGGTCCCCATTCCCAAAATAGGCAAGGAGGTCAGCTTGAGGTCTTTGCAGTCCGTTTTGTAATTGAAGTTGGGTTGGGGTGGTGGGTTGAATCCGTTGCTCCCCGACCCCTTTTGTCTCCGAGAACATCCTGCGGCCTAAGAAGGGGACTCTCGAGAGGATGCGTCCCTTCTTTAAGTGTCCCGGCCTTGTCATTACCAAGAGATGTTTTTCTCATCTGCCCTGCCTTCAAACTTTCTCTTGCATGTTTCTTCACTCTGACCCCCACCTTCCCGTGTCTTGCTTCCTCCTGCTGATGTTATCCCGGTGCGTTTTCTTCCTCTGGACCCTTGCCCTTCTTTCTCTCTCACCTCGCTTCGCTCCCGTCGTCCTCTCGTTGGCGGTCGGCCTCTGTTTTCCACCCTCTCCCTCAAACTCCTTGCATTTCTGTTCCACTGGCTGTTGCTCGCTTCCTGTCTTTGACTCCCTCCCCGTCCCTCTCTCTCGCTCACTCGCACTGCGCTGCCTCCCTTTCTGGTTCATTCTTCCTCCCACTCCCTCTCATGGCTTTTCCTCGCTCCCTCTCTCTCTCTCTCTACTTGCAGGAACTCATCATACCTCAATCACTAAAGGGGGACGTGGTGGGGGGTTTAATCCAGTGCTGATGCTGTATCTCCATGTATGTTCCCAGCCTCAGGACTGATCTGATTACTCCTGTTCTGCCTCAGTACGCTACAATTACACCAAGGATTTTACAGCAGGATGCCAGGGGGAGGCAGACTCCCCCTCTAGTGCTTTATGGGGCAGCATAGGCAGGGCTAGTCCCTAAAAAAAAAACGCATGAGGATGCGACTTTTAAAATTAATAACCTGGCACACTGCAGCATGAAAATACTTCTTCATGTCTTTGGTTTATTTCGGGTTTATCTGGTATGGAGGGGTTCCCAAAAAGAGCACATACTCAAGTTGTAATTATGCAGCATTTTCAAACATTTTAGTATCCTCAACCGTTTTATGAGTTTCTAATGATTTTGCACCAAATATGACATTGAATCCTGTTTCAAAAATGTGATGGTCACACACTTTTTTGTTGTATGGTTACAGTCCCATGGTAACATTTATATTCGCAGTATGCAAGATTAAAAGGTCACAAATAAAAAATTTACCATTGTTATTCCCAGCTGCTTTTGGTTTTTCAGTTTCAGTTCTTGTCTCATTTCCACATAATCTCACCGATCACTCTGAGAAAGGTCAAAAACGTTACCCCTGATACAGTCTCTGATTCATATCAACCCAAACCAAAGTACATCCAACACACACACAACATACATTGCGACTGCAGACACTTAGTTTTATTCTAACTAACTCACAGTGCATTTTAAGATGTATTTTGTCATTCCGTATGTTACTTAAGAATTAAACTCATGATTTTGATATATTTGTTACTTTGCAGCTTTATGTAGGGAGAATTCAGGTTGATTGGGACACTTTTTCCCCATCATCTCAATGGCAAAAAGTGTCCCAATCACCCTGAATTCACCCTATACACTGTACACACACTGTAAACTGATTTTTAAAGTAATATATTGCTAAATAAACAACTGAAACAAAGGTACGCTTCATTTTTGTCTCATGACCTCATTGCATTGTATATAAGTGGTGTCCAATTAGCGTCTTGTAAATAAATACAGCTAATTTAAGTGCAATCTTGATGAAATGATGATTAAAAATAAACATGTTTGAATTTTGGCTGTAATTGCTTTTACAGTTCATTCATCATACTGGGAAGGGGAAGGTCAAGTTGAGGGCATTGCATTACGGGATACAGTATGGCACACAATGCATTTTGAAACTGGTTTGAAAACTTTTTTTCCCTATTCCATTTGGTGAAGCTAATGGTGCTGAAATTTCATCTTTCAGAAGAATAAATTAGAAATCGAAGCAATATAAATCTTAGTGTATAGCACTCAGTCTAGCATCCAACAGCAACATGACTCTAATAGTCACTGTTCAACGTTATTGATAAACAGCTTAAAAGTAGCTAAAGTGATGTTATCGTCCACGCAGCTTCTGCGGGCTAACGGTCCCAGAGTGCTGGTCAGAGGGCCTTTTGTTTGACACCAGACACATCACTGCAGCAGCAAACGCTGTGCTTTGACACGTCACTCTCACGCTGAGTGCGAGCCATAAATAGCAGAAAAACGCAGCAGTTCATTTGAAATTCAGTTTGACTGGTAAGTGCTGATACCTGACAAGTCTGACGACAATATATAACACTAATGGCCTGCAGATGCTATTCAACAGCTGTGGTGTTTAAACTCAGACATTTACACTATGCAGCACCAACGCTATGCCCGTTGTCTTTTTTGGTGCTCAATTTTGATTATAAAAAGCAGTGGGTTTTACGAGCCTCTGCTAGCTGATTGTAATATCTGATTCTCATCTTTGTCTTGTGGTCAGATGTTCATTTCTACACCTCTGGTGGCTGTTACCAAGACAACTGACGGGCAGAAGAGAAGGCAGCCATGCGTTTTGCAGGTTAGGTGTGAAGGGACATTGCGGTGATCGGGGGTCGAGCATGATGTCATTGCCAGCTATTAATAGCTCAGGAACTCCACTTCTAGTCAAGATAAACAAGGTGATATGATGTAATTTAATGTCGCTGAATGTATAACCTTGAGAGGCGTACGGAATATCAATGATTTCTTTAAATAGGCTACGGATTTATTAAATAAATAATTGCTTTACATGCACGTTTGCTTTTAAGTGAAAACAAACACAGCAGGTTTCAGACCCCAGAGGACATTCTAGAGGAGAGAAAAGGAAAGAAGAAGAGGAAGGGGGGGGGGGATAAAAGCAGGTTGAAGAACTTAAGTCCCTGGTAACTGTCACGTCTCAGGTATCAGCCGGAGGGGGATTGAGCATCAGCATAGAATAAAGAAGCCGTGTCAGAACGGCACATCGAAACAGCCGTGAGAAGAATAGCAAATGAAACCAGCGTGTCATCGCACATTTTTAGACTTTTTATATTGTCTCACACTCGACAGGCCTGTGAAAATCCCTGCTATTGTTTTCAAGCTCAGGACTACCCCAGGGAGAATTAGGATTACCTTTTTATACCGATACCACACTATGAACATTGATGTGTTATATATATATATATACAGTAGAGTCCAAAAGTTTGGAACCACTAAGATTTTGAATGTTTTTAAAAGAAGTTTCGTCTGCTCACCAAGGCTACATTTATTTAATTAAAAATACAGTAAAAACAGAAATATTGTGAAATATTATTACAATTTAAAATAACTGTTTTCTATTTGAATATATTTCACAAAGTAATGTATTCCTGTGATGCAAAGCTGAATTTTCAGCATTGTTACTCCAGTCTTCAGTGTCACAAGATCCTTCAGAAATCATTCTAATATGCTGATCTGCTGCTCAAGAAACATTTAATGTGTACAATTGTGCAAAATATTTGTGTACAATATTTTTTTTCAGATTATTTGATGAATAGAAAGTTCAAAAGAACAGTGTTTATCTGAAATCGAATCTTTTGTAACATTATAAATGTCTTTACTGCCACTTTTGATTGATTTAATGCATCCTTGCTGAATAAAAGTATTCATTTCTTTAATTTCTTTTCAAAAAAATAAAAATAAAAATTCTTACTGACCCCAAACTTTTGAACGGTAGTGTATAATGCTACAGAAGCTTTGTATTTCAGATAAATGCTGTTCTTTTGAACTTTCTATTCATCAAGGAATCCTGAAAAAAAAAGTACACAACTGTTTTCAACATTGAAAATAATCATAAATGTTTATTGAGCAGCAAATCAGCATATTAGAATGATTTCTGAAGGATCATGTGACACTGAAGACTGGAGTAATGATGCTGAAAATTCAGCTTTGCATCACAGGAATAAATTACTTTGTCAAATATATTTAAATAGTACACAGTTATTTTAAATTGTAATAATATTTCACAATATTACTGTTTTTTACTGTATTTTTAATTAAATAAATGTAGCCTTGGTGAACAGACGAAACTTCTTTTAAAAACATTAAAAATCTTAGTGGTTCCAAACTTTTGGACTGTACTGTATATATATATATATATATGTGTGTAAAAGTAACTACTGTCCTGAATAAGATATTTTACATAAAAGATGTTTACATATAGTCCACAAGACAAAAAAAGGCTGAATTTATAAAAATGACCCCATTTAAAAGTTTATGTACCCATGATTCTCAATACTGTGTGTGGTTACCTGGATGATCCACGACTGTTTTTTGTTTTGTGATGGTTCTTCATGAGTCCGTTGTTTGTCCTGAGCAGTTAAACTGAACTCTGTTCTTCAGAAAAATCCTCCAGGTCCTGCAGGTTCTTCAGTTTTCAAGCATCTTTTGCATATTTGAACCCTTTACAGCAGTGATTGTATATGATTTTGAGATCCATCTTTTCACACGGAGGACAATTGAGGAACCCAAATAACAATTAAAAAAGGTTCAAACATTCACTGATGCTCCAGAGGGAAACAAGATGGCTTTAAGCAGGGGGTGAAAACTTTTTGAATTTGAGGATCAAGGTAAATTGTGCTTTATGTGTCTTCCGGTAAACATGCAAGTATCTTCTGTTGCTTCTGAAGGGCAGTACTAAATGAAAAAAAATATTTAAACAAAAAGAAACATTTGGAAATCATGATCAAAAGTTTTCACCCCCCGGCTCTTAATGCATCATGTTTCCTTCTGGAGCATCGGTGGATGTTTGAACCTTTTTTAATAGTTGTGTTTGAGTTCCTCAGTTGTCCTCAGTGTGAAAAGACGAATCTCAAAATCATACATTCACTGCTGGAAAGGGTTCAAATATGAAAAAAATCCTTGAAAACTGAAGGATTTTCTGTACCGGAAGGATTTTTCTGAAGAACATTGGGAAGTTTAACTAAGATGCATGAACAACAATCACAAAACAAAAAACAGTCATGGATCATCCAGGTAACCACACACAGTATTAAAGGAACACTCCACTTTTTTTGAAAAAAGGTCCATGGTTGCAAGGCACGCTCCCTGTGCAAGCAGGGGGTCACAGCCGCTGCGTAATATCATTGCGCCTGCTGCACTCATGGTACGGCAGGAAAGTTCCTTGATTATTACGCCGGAATGAGAGTATAGTTCCTAGCCATATCGGCCTAGAAAATCACAACTTTTCATTCTCCGTTGGTCTTAGTACATGATGTAACTACAGAAGAGTCAAGTTTTAAATAAGAAAAATATTGAAACTCTATTAGTCATGCTATGCTCAATGCTATTGGTCTAATCAGATTCAATGAACTATGCTAAGCTATGCTAAAAGTGGTAACGCCAGACCCAGAGATCGGCTGAATGGATTCGAAAAGGGTAAAACTCAACTGTTTAACTCTAGGGGAGTTGGAAAATAAGCCTATTTTCAAAAAAAGTGGAGTGTTCCTTTAAGAATCAAGGGTTCACAAACTTTTGAACAGGGTAATTTTATAAATTCAGCAATTGTTTGTCTTGTGGACTATATGTAAACATCTTTTATGTAAAAGATCTTATTTAAGACAGTACTGAATAAAAATCATCATACATTTTGTATGATCCATTTTGTTAAAATTCACATTTTCACTGATTCTGCAAGGGGTTCACAAACTTTCAAGCAGCACGTATATATACACATACATACACATGACCATATATATATATATAAATAAAATGAATGAGAGAGACAGACAGAGAATGAATGAAACTATCAATCGGTTAGGGAATTTTAGTGAAAATGAAAGAAAAAAAAAAACACTTTCTACATGTTCCTGGTCATACTGTGAAAGATTCATCAGTGCATATTATCCCAAAAAGAAAAGAAAAAAAAAAGTAGTCTTTGTAATCTTTAATCTAAATATTTCTGAAATGACTGTCCTTTTTGGCTTGCATCACTAAAACATTCATCCGACCACCTGTCATACAGAGCACATCCATTATGTTTGGAAAGCCTGCTTTCCACAATCCAATCAATAATAATAAAAAAAACACTCAATTTTTTCCCCTCTTGTAGAATATTATTTCACCCAAAATGCATCACACTGGGTTGGATTATGTTAATGCTTGCTAAATACGCATTCTGCGATCTTGCTGCTCAGTCCGTGTAAGAGGAACAAAAAAAAAAAAAAAAGTTCAGATTTGGTTTTCTGAAAGAAAAAACAAATAAACAATCTTGCATGCCGGAAAAAGATTATCAATCTGTAATCCAGGGCAAACATACTAATACTACTTGCACTCTTTTGCTAGACTGTTCTGCAGTTCTCCTCATTAAAGAAACAACACATGCCTCTTAAAAATGTCATTTATATATATGTACATAAACACACACACACACACACAAATACTGTATTTATATACATAGTTTCTAGAAAACAAAGAAGACAATGTACATGAACATTACTTGTTTGTGACTAACGAAAATTGTACTCTAAAAACATGTTGGTCTTGTAATGCTCAGGTGACATCTGCAAAACAAAAAACAAGGTATTCGGTCCTTAATCGGTTTAAATTGGCCAAAATGCCACGACTAAGACGCACTCAAGACTGAACCCTGAGAGGTTTGAGGATAATCAGGAGGTATGGCTTTGACTGCTGCCAAAGTCTGAGGAGTTGCTCGCAAGTTTCACTTTTTTCCCTTGGAATATTTGATACTTTATTTGTAAGCTTGAGCTTCGCTTAAAAATCTAGTCACAAGACGACAAATTCAAACAACCCTCTGTTATTGATTTACAAAAGAAAAGAAAAATAAGTGCATAGATAAAGAAATTGAGGCCAAGAGCGCACATTAAACTGTTCAATAAGAGCCTTTAAGAATCCCAAAACAATCCAAATAACTCAAATGGTCTAAACTGAAATAATCGCAAAGTTTTGTAAAAAGACTGGAATATTCTAGGTTATAATCAAGAACACGTACAAACAAATGTGGGCAGATTTGCACTCACAATGGCTGTCTATGAGACAAGTACACAGTTGCCTCATAGACTTCTATTAAGTGCACTGCATTTCTTTTGGTAGCTTTTACAGTTTTGTTGTGGTAACCAACGTTCCACAAGGGATGTCGAAAGAGCTTAACTTTACCCAGTATAATACCCAAAGTATTCCTTTGATCTCTGTCAAAACTGCTGGAGCTAAAACACTATGACAGCAGAAATGGGACATTGAATTCTGCGTTCATATAATTTAAAAACAAATCAAGTGAAGTATAAGGGAAAATAACGGCTCAGGCATGTATTTATACATATAAAACCTTCATTAAACAGCAAATAAACACGCTGAAAGGTAGTACAGTGACATTCTAGCACATTTCTTCGTTCCTCGGCAAGAAACTGCATCATGGTAAAGACCTCCCATCAGCCGGGGGCGGTATGGAGTGAAAAACAAACAGACGAACGTAAACCACATATGACCAAGTTTGGAAATCACAGGGGTGATCGTTTACAAATAGTTCAGTATCAACCTCAAGATGACATCAGATAAGTCCAGCTTTTGAGTTAGCGTTTCTTTTATCTATTTACTGGAAGCGAGAGTTTGATGCTGCAGGCTCATTTCCTAAAATTAGAGATAAAACGTTTCATACACCTCCCCCGGTGCGTTTTGTGTTTGCAGTGCTTGACATGAATATTTCTTCTCGGCATCAAAAGGTTTGAAAATGGTCCTTCTGATAGTGAATCTGAGTTCTTAAATTATCTTCAGACAAACAGGAGCGAGATTTGCATTGGGTCGCGTTGAGTTTGCGCTGTAAACCACCTCGTGAGTCGTGTCTAAAAAGACAGGAGCCAAGGAGAAAGACGTTATGTTCTACATTCATTTAGCGTCCAATGCACAAATAAGGCACGAGATCTTCTGAGCTTAAGCTCCATTTGAAGAAAATGTTCAAATAATTTCCATAAAGACAACAAATAGTCATCAAAGATTGCCATCATCCAGCATCTTGTTGACTCCTTCGCAGATCTTCTGCAAGTGGCCGCGGTACACTTCCGAAGGTCCATACAGCGTCGCGAGGAAGTCACAGTCGGAGAAGTGATTGAAGACGTGGTTGATACGGCCGTGAGATTTGGCCGTCAGGTGCCGGTTGATGGCCTGGTGCAGCAGTTCGCGGCAGTCGTTGAGTAAGTTGCTCATGACGCGGCGGTCGAAGGTGAAGTCGATCTGGTAGAAGCTAACGGCCGTCATCGCGAGAGTGTGCACCTTCTTTCGGAAGCGCTCGACCAGCGCGAGCTCCTCGTTGTTGAACTGGCCGTTGCGGTAGAGGACGCCCAACTTGACCACCATCTTAATGAGGTTCTTGATGATCTTCTGGGCCTCCTTGCGGTTGCGCGTGTACTCTTTGGTCACCCGGTAAAGCTCGTCCAGTACCTCACTGCTAGTGTCGTCTATGAAGAGGTTGGCCACCGTCTTGGTCGCCATCTTGCTCATGAGCTTCTTCTGGGCCTGCAGGGCCAGGTTCTTTGTGCTGAATGAGTCCATGATGTCTACGGATGAGACACAAACAAAGAGGCATTCAAAATGAGATTTCCAAACAAGAAAAATGTAAAACGGAGCCGCGGTTTAGCATTCTTCCAAACAATAGTCATGCATCCAAATTGGGACAACAGATGTTTATCTTGAGTGTCTCGCCTGGAAGCGTATATGGAACAACTCCCACGATGAAGTCAAAACATGCTAAATGTTGAATCTTGAAATCAAATAAGACAGGAGGAACACAAACCATGCTTGTATATGAAACGTTAATCATTCATGCTACATGAAGGTTTCACTTCGGGACATTGAGGAAAGAAATCTTTCCGACTTCTCTCATCAAAAAGGCGAGACATAAAAAGGTCTCTTTGTGCACATTTCCTGCAAACGTATATGAATGTGGTGGTGGTCATTCACAAATTTTGCCTGCAACTAAACAATCCGAATACAGCATCCGTGCATTTCCGTTCTCACACGGCGAACGCTACGCTTTAGAGGCTTTAACAAAACAATGGACTTCCTAAGTCTTGCACAGGCCTGACAGGACAATTTCCCCTTCTTGAAATGACTGTTCCCTGGGGACCTGCTGCACACAACAGAATGTCTTCAACTCTGAGTCACTGCGAAGAATTGTTGCTAATTAAAACACAAAGTCATTAGGAAGTGATACCGTGAGTGGTCGGAGACCGACAGCTTCCCTAGAACATTGTCTTTTTGCACACATGCCATTTGCATTTCTTTGAAAAGACATGTTTGATGTGACTCGAGTCGATTCCCTGGGAAAACCTTCACAAGATGATATCCCTGGTTAGCGGGACTTCTAACGCTGGTTGTTTTGAGAGGATTACACATCGGCTGCTGAGCCTCGTATTAATGTCTGTCGAGATCAAAGGTAAATTGTTTGAGAAAGAGACAAGGTGAGATTGTGATAATCTGACAGATTCCCACCAGTCAATTATAAAATCATTCTGCATGTTTACAACCAAATCTACACGCATTTGGGCACTAATAAATTAATTCTTCAAACCTCCATCTAAACACCCTGACAACCAATAAACAACCTACAGCCACATTGATAAGACCCAAAACTGTCCTATAAGGTCAGTAAAAAGTGACCAGCAGGTATATATTGGGTCTGAGCTGACTTGGGTAAAGTTGGTTTTATATTCGCACATTCGGACATCCGTATTCAATAGCCTTGTTAATCACACTACATTGGACATTCACAAGTAAATATGCCATTAAAACAATACTTGCCTATTTTGATCGACTGTGAAAAATGTTGTAAGTTGACAATCGTTGGTTGTCAATATCATGTCGCTGCTTAAAATTCGCAAACATTAATTTATTGCACGTTTATTGGAAAGTCTGAATTTATCAGAAGTCCGAATGTGCGAATATAAAACCAACTTTACCCAAGTTCTGAGCTGCTGGTGTAAATAATTGAAGCATTATTAGAAATAGATCTGGATTCATTAGGGCACTAGTAACTTTCATTCTTCAAACCTCCATCTAAACACTTGGGTAAAGTTGGTTTTATATTCGCACATTCGGACATCCGTATTCAATAGCTTGTTAATCACACTACATTGGACATTCACAAGTAAATATGCCATTAAAACAATACTTGCCTATTTTTATCGACTGTGAAAAATGTTGTAAGTTGACAATCGTTGGTTGACAATATCATGTCGCTGCTTAAAATTCGCAAACATTAATTTATTGCACATTTATTGGAAAGTCTGAATTTATCAGAAGTCCGAATGTGCGAATATAAACCAACTTTACCCAAGTCATCTAAACACCCTTACAGCCAATAAACAACCTACAGCCACATTGATAAGGCTTAAAAAACTACCATATAAGGCCGGTAAAATGTGGCCAACAGGTATATGTTGGGTCTGAGCTGTTTGTGTAAATATTTAAAGCATTATTAGAACCAGATTTAGATGCATTTGGGCCTTAATAACTGCTGTCAAAATACACCCACAAAACAGATGACACTAAAACCTCTCAAAATAAATCTGGCCTTGGAAGAAAATCGATGTATTTCTTGGTTGATACAAATATACAAGCACATCTTCGTTCTTCTGTTTTGCAGTGCTAACTGCAGCAGAACAAAATAGCTGAATGTTGGCCAAGCAACAATGGGCAGTAACCAGCTTTACAACATTATCATTAGTGGCGAGTTTTACAAGGGTGGAAACAAAGCAAAACACAAAAGCTCAGTGTAACAAGCGAGACTAGTGTGAAGCGAACAACTTCGGACCACAGATATCCCAGCAACGCTCATGGTGTTTGATTCACCACTGGACAAAGACGCTGTAACGAGAGACTGAGGTTTTCAGTTGCTTAGCATCAACCAGAAGCCAACACTCACCTTCCTGGAGGTATAAGGTTACGTTCTCCATGATTGAGGAGTGGGAAAGCGAGAGATTGTGAAGGACGGTGGAGAACATTGGAGATCACTGAGCCATGCCTGTCTGTGTGAACTGATTGTTTCAGGTGTGTAAGTGTGTGAGTGATTTCACCTGTAGGGTTGGCTGTTATCTTTCACCCTGCTGGTAAATGCTGGAACCACACCTAATAGATTGCCTTCTGCGAGTATACTAGACCCTCTTGACCCTCCTCAGCAATTATGCCTTAAGGAAATGAGAAACAAGCTTCCTGCAGCTGGAAAGGCCAACAAAAGGGCCACTGTCCAAACTCAAGCTAGCTCTGTTTTCAGGTATGGACTGAGACAACACAACCACAGCATGCAACAGCAATAGCAGCATGTATTTTATGTGGTTTTGCTCCTATCTGCTGCGTTCTGTCTCATTGATCGTCTGCTGTGCAGGGTTCGTGGGCTTTAGTCAAAATGATACGAAAAATGCACTCTTTTTTTTTCTGGCCACACAGATCTAGAGAAGCCTGCGGTGCCATGAATTATTCAGCAGTTCCACAAAATAGTTCCACACTTTAATAATGCATGAGCCAATTTAGGAATAAGGGTTTGGGTCGACTAAATGTGTTTTTGTGCAAAGGTTATCAAAGCTTAAAGTTCATTATGAGTCTCTCCGACAGAATTAGTGATCATTATTTATGAGATGCCGGAAAGATGAGCAAATGTCTGGGATTTTTTTATGTGTGTGTGTGATTTTTGATTATATATTGAGTGCAATCACTTTTTCTGTCGTTACATTTTTTAAAGGGTTAGTTCACCCAAAAATTAAAATTCTGTCATTTATTACTCACCCTCATGCCGTTCCACACCCGTAAGACCTCCGTTGATCTTCGGAACAAAAATTAAGATATTTTTGATGAAATCCGATGGCTCCGTGAGGCCTCCATAGGGAGCAATAACATTTCCTCTCTCAAGATCCATTAATGTACTAAAAACATATTTAAATCAGTTCATGTGAGTACAGTGGTTCAATATTAATAATATAAAGCGACAAGAATATTTTTGGTGTGCCAAAAAACACTGCTTCAGGAAGCTTCGGAGCACAAATGAATCAGCGTATCGAATCATGATTCGGATCGCGTGTCAAACCGCCAAACTGCTGAAATCACGTGACTTTGGCGCTCCGAACCGCTGATTCGATACGCTGATTCATAATGCTCCGAAGCTTCCTGAAGCAGTGTTTTGAAATCGGACATCACTAAATAAGTGGTTATTTTGTTTTTTTTGGCGCACCAAAAATATTCTCGTTGCTTTATTATATTAATATTGAATCACTGTACTCACATGAACTGATTTAAATATGTTTTTAGTACATTAATGGATCTTGAGAGAGGAAATGTCATTGCTCCCTATGAAGGCCTCACTGAGCCATCGGGTTTCAACAAAAATACCTCAATTTGCATTTCGAAGATTAACGAAGGTCTTACGGGTGTGGAAGGACACGAGCGTGAGTAATAAATGACAGAATTTTCATTTTTGAGTGAACTAACCCTTTAATTTAATGGCAACATAAAATTTAACAACAGAGTAAAAAAAAAAAAAGGTAATTGCGACTTTATTTCTTGGACTGGCAACTTTTCACTATTACAACTTTGTTTCTCGTAATTGCAACTCATAATGTGACTGTATTTTTTATTTTAAACTTTGTTTCAAAATTACTCTTTTNGGAGGCCATAGCATTGGCTTGTACCCTTTACAAACCCATATCGGTCAACCACTAGTAAAGTTAAACTGCCTAAGATGGATGAGGGGTTTTCCTAAATCCACTGTCTCCAGACGCATACAAAATGCCTAGTCAGCATCAATGTACCTTCAAGAACTAAAACTGCAAAACTGACTCTCAATTCAAGATGTCAACAAAGTCTCAAAATCTTGGGGTAAAGGCTTTAGGACTATAAAATATAATAAAATCCGGCTTAAAGCCCATTATAAAAGCTAACTATTGAGTGCTGCTGAACATAAAGGTTCAGACACATCCCAGACAACTGAAAGTATGCCGACGGTTAATGTTTCCTAGGCTACAACCAAAGCCTCCATGTAAGTGAACTTTGCAGTCCAGTGAATAAGGTCATATCCTCCTGTCTCTGTCAATAAGTTACCAGCCTGTTACTCTTATAGAGTTTCCATTGACCTTCATATCAAATATTTATTACACTAGTGTGCTTCCCTTGCATGCATAGAAATGCAAAACATAGCATACATTTCAGTGTCAGTTGCTGTAAAATTATCTATTATTGTTTGCATACTATTAATAATTCTCATGTTGGCTTGTTATTTTGCAGTGTGATGGTCTAAGCACGCAACTGAATAACTTTATGCATTGCCATTACTGTATTAATAACATTTATAATAACATCAATCAATAACAAAAGCATATGCAAAAAATATAGATTTTTAAATAGAAACAAACATTTTCAAGAATGCACGACATGCAGAACGTCTGTTATTGAAGGCAGTGTGATGGTCTATGCACGCAACTGAAGCATGATTTCAATTTTTATTCTCAAAAAAAAAACAGAAGTACACTGTGAAGAATAACTTTATGCATTGCAATTACATTTACAATAACCTCAATCAATAACAAAAGCATATGTTCAATGCAAAAAAATATAGATTTTTATATAGACACAGAAGGAAAACTAACATTTTCATGTGTTCAAGAATGCACGACATGCAGTTAGAAACTCACTCACCTCTCGCCTATTTCAACCGGATACTGGGCGTCTAAAGTGTATCTTTCGTTCTTCAAACCTCCATCTAATCACACTGACAGCCAATAAACAACCAACACAAGGCTTAAAACTATCTTATAAGGCCGGTAAAATGTGTCCGACAGGTATGTGTTGGGTCTGAGCCTCTGGTGTGAATAATTGAAGCGTTTTCTTCTCCCTCTTTTCGCGTTTGGTTACCAGAGTTTGTAACCTGACTCCACCTTTTCGAAAAGTTTCAAACTTGAGGGTCCTGGGCGCTCGGTGAGTGACGTCCTAATGGACCAATCACGATCGGGGTTGGCTCGCCAACGGGCCAATCAGAGGGACGAGAGGCCCGTGCGTCCAGCCTTCCATATGGTTTCCCGTCATTATCCTGAGAAAATCCAACTCCAAGGCTGAGAATTTCCCAGAGGAAATAATGTTGAACAATGAAGGGGAACTCTCGTAACTAGTGATTTTTCTTCTGTAAACAAAATGGCCGTGTAGACGTTTAATTGGATTGTTTACGTGGAATTTCATCGCTAATTTACCTGAGAAGTGTATTATTTACATGTTTTTGTAAGTTAACTTTACATTAAGGACTGCATAGAAAGGTGCAAGACAGATTGAATAGTCATTCCTCACCGGATGTCTTTGACCTGTTTTTCCGTTTATAAATGGAACACGTTCAAAACATCCGGTGGCTGTAAATAAACACTAGAAAGTCTTAAAGCATATAACATCCTCTGCTGTGATAAACAGCCCTAACACCTGCGACCACAGATGGAAATGATCTAGTACGATAATAGTACCTAGGAATAATGTTTCTTCTAAACTTAATAATATTTTCTTTCTTTTTCCACATGAATGCATCATCAACATTTCTTTTTAATAATGCTTTTATTAGTATTACGCATTATGGGTTACACAGCCCGATGGCGCCGCCCAGCGCTACAACTTTGTATTGCAGCAACATTTCCACTTTGCATTTTTTTTTAAATTTTCATTAAGAAACAAACTTTTTTTTAAACAAACCTACAACTTGAAAGATATGTTAATCCTCCAAAAAACATATTTTCCCACCTCAGGCTCAAAATCTTTATTAATATTATCCTTTTTATTCAGGCAAGGCAGCAGTGCTTGTATCACCCCGTCACGGACAATATGTATGCCATTGGAGTAGTAAAACAAGAAATACATATTTAAAATCTATTGTTTTCCTAATAGTAAAATGTCCCTTTTTTTGGAAATCATCAATAGAAAGTGTGTAATTTATTTATTTATTTTTATTCTTATTTTTTAATCTTGAAATATGAATTTTACGTTTCAATGGCCTCATTGTTTGTACTGAAAAAATGAATTCACTTAAAAAATACAAATAAAGTTACATTTATCTGATTAGTCCACACAACGCGAACATCATTCAACATTAATTTATGCAATATTTCATTTTCTTTCCATAAACTTTTAACAAAATGACCCTGTGACGGGGTGGTAAATGTGACGGGGTGGTAAATATGGACAAAGTGATTCTCTATATGATCTGCTGGTTTTAAACTTTAAAAACTGGGGGAGGGAGACATTCAAATTGAGTAAAAAGAGTGTGAGTGATATAGTGAGTGAGTGAATGAGTGAATTAATGAACCAAACAGTGTTGCCAAGTCTGAGGTTTTCCTGCGAAATTGGGCTAGGCTACTTTTACACTGTTGCGGTGGGTTGTTTTTCATGTCCACGGGTTTAAGCGAGCCCAAATAATATGATATTTAGCCCTTTGAATGCACATTTTACCGAGGGAACCCTGCCAAAAAAAAAAGTTTTACCCCCAAGAACGTGATTTTTATCGAGGGACATTTTGGTATGTGACGGGGTGGTAAATTTCATCCCAAAATGTCCGCAAATCTACCATGTGGTCAAGTTTCTCACCTTGCATACATGCATTCAATCTGAAATATAATTTTCTTTGTATTAATAATGTAAAAAAATGAATAAAAAACTGGGCTATCTATTTTGCGTGACGGGGTGGATGGTTTAAGCTTGACGGGCCCTGCCCAACATGAAAAAGCAACAAATAAACAATGTAAAAAAAATGTACATAGTTGCCTGCTTTTCTTCTTGGTGGCTATAAGGCTCAAATGATGTCACTTAGGCTTTGTGATGTCATTTAAAGGAACAGAGCATTATTTATAGATAAAACAAGTTAGTGTGACGGGGTGAGGGACGCGCACAAATCATAAAATATTTACAAAAAAAAAAGGTTATTGTGAATAAATGTATCTTGTGTAAACAGGGACACACATATAATCCTAAAAAATAGTATATGTTTGAAAAAATATATAACTTATTAGGTAATATTTTAGATGCAAATGTCATGCTGGTTAACACGGACATGTGAAATTGGCTATGTAATAATGAAAAATGATTAAAAATAGTATGCTAATCTTCAAAAAAAGCATTTTATCATAAATCATGTTAAAAAGAACACTTGAATTAATAACCTTAAGCTTTGAAAACAAAATTTTTTGTGCCTTATGCATCTGATCAAACGTTGCGGACCCAAATGGCACCCGTTTCGTAGAATGACTCGACAAACTCTTTAAAATATCAGCAATTTTCTTCATATACTTTTTAATTTAATGCTTTTTTTCAATGTGATCAATTTAATTTATGTATATGAAAAATTGCGTACAAATGTATACATATTTATAATATAAAAACATGCATCTCTGACGCTCTGGAGATATTCTTCTAATTCATAATTTGACTTTAGAGCTCGATAGAATTGTAATTTACTTTACTTAGTTTCCTGATCCCAATGTTCCAGATATGCATTTTTAGATTGTTTGATAATTTAGTTTATTTTGATGTTTGGATGAGAAGCAGTGCTGGTCTGAGACTGGTTAGTGTTAGTAGAGTTAGTCAGGTTAGTCTCAGAACCAGCTGACTGAGGGGACTTTTTTCGGGGTTCAGTTCTTGGGTTTGTAATGCTTTAAAATGTGGTGATTCTGTGGGACTTGATTTTAGATGCATCCAGAATTTGAGGGATCTTTTTTTGCATATGTTTTTTTGTCTTGAAGAGTGAGTCCAGGGACTGTAGACTGTTCCAACTGCACCGCTAATTTATTAATGTAAATGTTGGTCTCAGGCTACAGCCCTGTGCACTCCTCTCTTCTGGGTGAAGAATTCTGTATGTTTATTGCCAATTCGTATTGCACATTTGTTGTTCGAATACATTGATATGTCATAAACTTTACATCGTACACCACTTTGTAAAAGTATATATAAATATACAGTACTGTGCAAAAGTCTTAGGCACGTCAGTATTTTCACCCCCCAAAAAAGGTTTTAAGCCAGTTATTTATATCTTTTGCTGTAATGTGTGAGTAGGAAATATCCGTTCACATTTCCAAACATTCATTTTGCCATTAATTGTAATAATCCAGTGAGATTTTTGAATACACAAGGAGTCTGATAACAGCCGGTGCTCCACACGGTGATCTGATCTCACCATCATCGAATCCGTCTGTGATTACATGAAGAAACTGAGACAAACTAAATCCAGGAGAACTGTGGCCGTGTCTCCAAGAGATTTTAAGAAACCTGCCTCCAAAGCTACCTGAAAAAGGATGCCCAGGTGTACCTGTTTTAAATGCAAAGGGTGGTCACACAAAAGATTGTTTTGATTTAGTTAATATAAGTTAATTGATCAATAAAATCTATTTATAACAGCATTTTTAAAAACATCCTCACTTTACAGCATTTTTACACAAGTGCCTAAAACTCTTCACAGTACTGTATCTTTGCAGGTCGGTTTCTTCAAGCATCTTGGAGACACGGCCACAGTTCTCCTGGATTTAGTTTGTCTCAGTTTCTTCATGTAATCACAGACGGATTCGATGATGGTGAGATCAGATCTCCGTGTGGAGCACCGGCTGTTATCAGACTCCTTGTGTATTCAAAAATCTCACTGGATTATTACAATTAATGGCAAAATGAATGTTTGGAAATGTGAACGGATATTTCCTACTCACACACTACAGCAAAAGATATAAATAACTGGCTTAAAACCTTTTTTGGGAGGTGAAAATACTGACGTGCCTAAGACTTTTGCACATTACTGTAATATATATATAATATATAAACGTCTCATTGCCTGCTAACAATAAAGAAAACCTTTGAATTTTCTCCCCTTTTCTGAGGCACGTCTTGAGCAGAAAATCAACACTTGGTCTACTGACTCAAAATAATTATGGTACTGTCACTTTAAACAAGTTCCTGTTTTCTCTCTCTCTCTGAAAATAACGGGCCGCTGCTTGATTTGAGTCATTTTGGCGATTCGGTTTGTTCGAACAATTTGTTGTTTAAAACAATTTAGAAGTTTAACTTGCGTAATGAAATAAATATATTGTTAAATGAAACTATTTTATCGCCATCATTCATATACATTAGTGTTTCTTATTGTAAATATACTTGCGTTGTCCAGTTTGATTCTCTGAGGTGCTAATTGTGTTTGTTCCCATTTCGAAACTGTTGTCATGTATTTTTGTTTCCAACATTCTTATATTGTATAGTTTTTTTTTTACAAACAGACATTTCGCCATGGCTACAGTCAAGTGATTCATAGCCGCTTTGCGAATCGACTCCATAGAATCGTTCAAAAGAGCCGGCTGAACATGAACACAAGGACATGATCATTTGCTTTTTTGTGCACTAACCTCAACTTCACAGCGCGCCGCGAATGTCTCTCACTGGAGACAGATTTTAGGTACATTTGATTTTTTATTTTTTTTTTGTCTTTGTGTGTTTTTCCTGTTGTGCGTTTTTGAATCATATGTATCACATGCTGAGAGGTTTAGTGCGCAGGTTCATTTGAGTCTAGCGATTTTTTTATTTTTTATTTCTATATTCAACCCACATATGGACATACTGAAGGATTATTTCTGCTTTAAACCTCTCGACATGAGATGAAGAAGCCAAGAGGAGATGTTTCTGAATAACATCAAGGAGAGGACGCGCTATTTTGGCACATGAAGAATTTTGCATATGGACACACATCAGTCGCGCGGGATATAAAGAGGCAAATATAAAATGGTTATTGTTTTTATTAAGCCTTTAACTAATCATTTCGAAATTGCCCAGAGAATGCTTAAATTGTAAGCCATTTGCTTAAATTTATAATAAATGAACTGTAGTAGGCAATGCAGGCATGCTGATTAATATACTGTGCAATAGATTTTGCAACCATAAAGAAAGGGAAGTGTTAATATCAATATATCACACACACAAGATTTCAGCTTATATTTAAGCAGATGATGATGGCAAACTAATCCATTGACAACCCAATGGCTGACATTGGCATGCATGCAGTATAGGATATAAAATAATCTTTTTTGTCTTGACATTGGGATTTAAAGTTGGAATCGGTTTGTTTGGCATCATTTGTTAATTGGTATTAGTAGTTTATAAATCCTAATTTAGAAGACAAGAAAAGACAGACAGGGCACTTCAGAGGCCATAATCAGCTTAAGGTTTACAGCAGCTATTGCTGGTGGCACTTTTGCATTGTGCATCTCCATTGCTTTCTAGCCCCTAAGTGGCTTGTTATTATAGCAATTATTATAGTATTTCTAGCGTAATGGACACCAATCACATGGATGATGGTTCCTCCAGCGATGGCATGGAGATGGAGATCATGCCTGGCTATATAGAGCTCATCACCAGAGCATATTCAGTCATTTTCAGTGCCTTTAGAGACTGTAAAGACTGCGGACTGGAACTGTCCAGTAAAACCTTGCTGGATCATGCCTACATAACCTGGACGGAGATCTTCATGTTCTTCATGTGCGCGGTCATGTGGACGAAGGTGCGCAGGGGACTGGCCGTGTACATCTTTGAGGTAAATATACTGCAGAAGCCACAGATGATGCAAATACAACTAGTTGCAGGCTGATATCGACTAGGCTGATTATTTATATTGTATAAAATAGGTGTTCATTTTTTTTTTAAACAATTCATATTTCAGTATCGGTCACTGAAAAACTTTTAAGTGCAGTGGAGTAGCCTGTAAATATACACTCTAAAAAATGCTGGGTTAAAAACAACCCAAGTTGGGTTGAAAATGGACAAACCCAGCGATTGGGTTGTTTTAACCCAGCGGCTGGGTTAAATGTTTGCCCAACCTGCTGGGTAGTTTTATTTAACCCAAATATTGTTTAAAAATTACTGTATTTCTGGCTTAAAATGAACCCAAAATATGTTGGAAATTAACATTTATTAATATGTTTAATAAACAATACTTTTTTGAATAATTTTT
>RJVU01040488.1:246846-263970 GCA_003731715.1 Anabarilius grahami | reverse complement strand
CTGGGTTAAATGTTTGCCCAACCTGCTGGGTAGTTTTATTTAACCCAAATATTGTTTAAAAATTACTGTATTTCTTGCTTAAAATGAACCCAAAATATGTTGGAAATTAACATTTATTAATGTTTAATAAACAATACTTTTTTGAATAATATTTAAACAATAAACATTTATTAAATTGCTTATTAATAAATGCTCATCTTTTTGATTATTATTGTTGCCTCTAGTAATTATGAGTCTGATTTTTAATTTCCAACCTATTTTGGGTTCATTTTAAGCCAGACATATAGTAATTTGTAAACAATTGTTGGGTTAAATAAAACTACCCAGCAGGTTGGACAAACATTTAACCCGACTGCTGGGTCAAAACAACCCAATCGCTGGGTTTGTCCATTTTCAACCCAACTTGGGTTGTTTTTAACCCAGCATTTTTTAGAGTGTATTAATATTAAACACTAGGTTTTGAAAGCATGACATTGGCGCCCTCAATGAATATCTGAAGTGGTTTCAAAACACTGGACGTTGCATCACCATTTGTCTATTAAAGGTCATTTGAGAATGTAGATGTGAGAAAGTGTCTTTCTGATGGATAGTAGTTCTGCTACCCATGAGCTGTTCACAAGCAAACACCTCTCATTTTTTCAGAAAATAAAGTTCATACATAGCTGTTGTTTCTGAACAGCAGTTTAACAGACGTTTTGACACTTGCTGCACAACGTTCACAAGTTATTTGGGCTGTGAATGTGGAAGTATGTATTTTAAGAGGTTTGGTTTAGTTTTTCCTCTGTTCAACTATAAAGACCTTAGCTATTTTGTTCGCCGTTCACTGTCCAGTGAAATTTGCTCGAAACTCGCCCTGTGAAGTTGCAATGTGCACAATTGCTGTTTTACATAGTTTTTTACTTTGCATTTTACGTTTTACATACAAAGATGGCTATGCAAAAGGGGTCACAATAACTATCAAGTTTCCCAGACATGAACCGAATTGTCTTGTTTCTAAAACTAAATCCCACATTTTGCATTTGTTGCTTATTTTTGGCTAAGTTGATGTATGCGGCAAATGTTGGTTTCACTTCCTGTCCTGAAACGAGTTTTTATGACTCTTGTTTGAGCTTTGCTGATGTGCTGCAATTACTGGGATCAATGCTGCCATGATTCATGGGCCCTCTGCATCCCTGTTTGCTCTGGGCTGCGGTTTATTCCCCCTTCTGTAAATTCTTTTCTCGCAGCACGTGGAGAAACCCTGACGGATGGCGTGGGGCAGCTGGCGTGATGTTTATACGGAAATATGTGATGTGTCAGGACCTTGTCTGGCTTGTAACCCTTGAGTAAGAGAGTGTGAGGTCTTGGCAAAGAGTTGCAGCATTGCAGTTTGTGATTAAAACAGGCATGACTAAGAAAATGAAGAGATACGCAGCAGTTAGTCACTTATCAATGTGTCAGGCCTGACTATCTTGTGCTTCTTGGCTAATAATATCCCTCTACATGAAAGAGGGTCTTTCCTTTTACATATTGCAAGATTAAAGTCAACATATAGCCATTTGATCAAACCACATGCAAAAAAATGAATCAATGGGCACCGGATGGGATTCTGGTGTGTTGGTTCTTTTTAAAGGAATAATTCACCCAAATTAGACCTCTGCATTTTATTGAAGTCATAGAATAGCTTCCAATGATATTCACTGATAATCTTCCCCTCCAGTGAGCTTTTAACCCTTGGAATGATTGAGTCAGTGAGTTGAACTCAAGAACATGATAACTTTGTAAATTAACTGGATGAATGTAATCATTGTAAAGATCTGACTCAAAAGAATGATTCATTCCGATTCATTAATGCACCAAGGATTGTTTTAGTGATAAACAACTTTAAAGGATTAGTTCACTTTTAAATACACTTTTCCTGATAAATGTACTCACCCCCATGTCATCCAAGATGTTCATGTCTTTCTTTCGTCAGTCGAAAAGAAATGAAGGTTTTTGAGGAAAACATTCCAGGACTTTTCTCCTTATACTGGACTTCAGTGGGCACCAAACAGTTGAAGGTTATAATTAGTTTCACTGCAGCTTCAAATTGTTCTACACGATCCCAGATGAGAAATAAGGGTCTTATCTAGCGAATCGATCGGTCATTTTCGAAAAAAATACAACCGTTTATGCTTTATAAACAAAATATCGCCTTGAACGTACTTTCCGCTTCCGCATTCTTCATAACGCTTACGCTGAATGTCCTACGCCTTCCCTATTCTACTTACGGAAAAAAACAAAACTGGCGCCGCGTTCGTTCCGTAAGTAGAATAGGGAAGGCGTAGAACATTCAGCGTAAGCGTTATGAAGAATGCGGAAGCGGAAAGTACGTTCAAGGCGATATTTTGTTTATAAAGCATGAAAGGTTGTATTTTTTTCGAAAATGACCGATCGATTCGCTAGATAAGACCCTTATTTCTCATCTGGGATCGTATAGAACAATTTGAAGCTGCAGTGAAACTAATTATGACCTTCAACTGTTTGGTGCCCACTGAAGTCCAGTATAAGGAGAAAAATCCTGGAATGTTTTCCTCAAAAACCTTCATTTCTTTTCGACTGACGAAAGAAAGACATGAACATCTTGGATGACATAAGGGTGAGTAAATTTATTAGGAAAAGTGTATTTAAAAGTGGACTAATCCTTTAATATGAGTTGGTTCTTCACACTATGTCTCATATGACTTCAGAAGACATGGAGACAAGTCATGTGGAGCCCTTTTGAAACGTTGAAATGTTGGCGGTGTGAACTCAGTACTGCAGTTTTAGTATACCGCACTTTGGCCACAAGATTGTATCCTGACTTAGGAGATAATTTCTGACACAGTCTGCAGATTTTAAAGAGTTTTGTGGACTATGTCCTGCACTCACAAACACATGCGTACAGTACGTAACATGATCTCTCTACTTGCTTTTTAAACGAATCTCCATGTTACCTAATAAACAATTTATGGCATCAGCTCTTAGAGTTAATGAGGCCCATTCATTTTTAAAGTTCCCTTGCACTTTCACGTTCTCAGATTCGATGGATGGCTAGCACAAGGCCATCTGGCCAGTACTGAAAATGTGTGTGTGTAAAAAAAAAACTGCATGCTGGTTGGCCGAACGCATGCTGTTTTGACCGTTGACAAGACTGTGATGACCACGATCCACTGGACCAGAGGATTTTTTTTTTCTTCTTCAGTAATCATTTCAATAAATTAAAATACCCAACATCATCATGTTCTGGCAAACAACATCACCACTATGATAAACTCTGGCTGTCTGATCAGCTGCCAAAGGAATATTGTGTCACGCTGTGTATTCTGCAGACATTAACCTTTGAGCTCTGTGTCTTAACAGCAGTTCATACAGACAGAGGTCATCAGCTCTTAAGATAGTAAAGTTACAGACATGTGTTTGACCAGTTTACATTCGTAACACATGCTGCACAAACATAATTAGGACAAGAGCAGGTGAAGCTAATTTTACTTTTGTGCTGTAAATGTTATTTTACAGATATGTAAAAATGGCACCAACAGCAATATAAATGCAGATGTTCAATAGATAAATGTAATGCTAATTTGAATAATATTACTACAAAAGTACTACTTATGGTAGTTGACCAAGCAGGAATAGTGATCAGCCAATGCAGACAGAAGATCTAACTATGGTGACCAACTGATAACATAAGGTAAGCCTTAGAAATGTGCCGCCCCTTATACTGACCCTGAAAGGCAATTAAAGCACTCATTAGTTTATGCCCGCCCTGAGATCAAGTATTGTTGTATTTCTCAAACGTTTGGTGCTCGGAGTGGAAATTGCATGCCATTATCGGTAGGCAACGTTGTCTGCATCCTTCCTTCCTCTTTGTGCCGCCCTGTTTCAAGTACTCTGATCTCTCGATTAGATGCATCAACTTCATCTGAAATGACAGCAGAAAACAAACTAGTCATTCCAAGAGCAATCAAAGCCCAAGGAAATACAACTCGGCCCAACAGGGAGGAGGGAGTTTGAGGGGCAAATGAGGACAACATGAGGCTCTGTGGCTCCATCTGGCTATGTGGAGATGCTTTTATCTCTTTTCTGACTCTTGACTCTCCAAAGTATTGGAAAAGGGGTTTTATTGACTAAAACTATATTGACATTCTGTTTGAATGTCCTGATCATTGTATGATCAAGGAATAGTTCTGTAAAAATGAACATTGTCATTATTTATTCACCCTTATGTTGTTCCAAACTCAAAATAATCTTTCATAGAAGAACATTTAATTGAAAAATATTAACTCTTTAATTTCTTAAAATGGCAAGGGATAGTGACCACAAGTGATCCATACCACTACAACCTGCATGAAGGAAAAAAATATAGCATATGGGTTTAGAATGACACAAGGGTGAGTAAATAGTAAAAAAGAGTGAATTTTTTTTTCATTTTTGGGTGGACTATTTTTTTAAGTTGCTCTTTCGATATAATGCAGATCCAAAGAGAGCAACAAACCAGTAAGGAAATGACAATGTGTGATCAGTTGCTGCTTACATACGTGGGAGATGGGCTTGTACTTTTACATTGTTTGTGTTGTCATTTGTCTTTGATTTATTTTACAAAACAAGCTGCCATCCTCAAATAGTTGCTATGGAAACTGCACGTTTATTCAATAGGTCGTCTCTTGTACAAGACCCCAGAACAAAATGTGTTTCAGTCGCATTCAGTCATCAGGTGCAGGCTGGGTTCAGTTCAGCCCTCGCTTCTGCTTGCCATTCATGTGCTGTGAGAGCGGGCAAAAGTAGTTGGTGGCCTAATATGGGTTGCAACGTGTCCTCCATAACAAGCATTCCCAGAGGAAACTTCTATTGCTCAGAAGTTGCTCTTCCGAAGCTCAGTAGACTCACTGGAGAGCTCAGTTGTGTTTAATTAGGTATCAGAAGTTTCTTCAGCAATTTCTAAGGAGAAATGACAAGAGACACCAATTAAACAGTTGACACAGAAAGATCTATGAAACTTAAAGGATTAGTTCACTTTAAAATGAAAATTTCCTGATAATTTACCCACCCCCATGTCATCCAAGATGTTCATGTCTTTCTTTCTTCAGTTGAAAAGAAATTAAGGTTTTTGATGAAAACATTCCAGGATTATTCTCCTTATAGTGGACTTCAATGGACTCCAAACGGTTGAAGGTCAAAATTACAGTTTCAGTGCAGCTTCAAAGCGTTCTACGCGATCCCAGACGAGAAATAAGGGTCTTATCTAGAGAAACCATCACTCATTTTCTAAATTTTTTTAAATTTTATACATTTTAACCATAAATGCTCATCTNGTTTGAATGTGGGCAGTCCAAGTCAGATCCTCGGAGATGTTTACACCGAGATACTTGAAGCTACTCACCCTCTCCACAGGGGTCCCGCTGATCATAAGAGGAGTGAAACTTAAAGGATTAGTTCACTTTAAAATGAAAATTTCCTGATAATTTACTCACCCCCATGTCATCCAAGATGTTCATGTCTTTCTTTCTTCAGTTGAAAAGAAATTAAGGTTTTTGATGAAAACATTCCAGGATTATTCTCCTTATAGTAGACTTCAATGGACTCCAAACGGTTGAAGGTCAAAATTACAGTTTCAGTGCAGCTTCAAAGCGTTCTACGCGATCCCAGACGAGAAATAAGGGTCTTATCTAGAGAAACCATCACTCATTTTCTAAATTTTTTTAAATTTTATACATTTTAACCATAAATGCTCATCTTGAACTAGCTCTCTTCTTCTTCTTTCTATTTGAGTTCCGGCAGTGTAGACACTGCTAAGTGTATTACTGCCCTCCATAGGTTAAAGTTTGAACTAAATTGTCATATACAATATGCTAATGCAAGTATATAACAATTAGTTCAAACTTTGACCTGTGGAGGGCAGTAATACACACAGCAGTGTATACACTGCTGGAATTCTAATAGAGAAGAAGAAGAGAGCTAGTTCAAGATGAGCATTTATGGTTAAAACGTATATAATTTTATTTCATTTTTTTAGAAAATGACCGATCGTTTCTCTAGATAAGACCCTTATTCCTCGTCTGGTATCGTTTAAAGCCCTTTGAAGCTGCACTGAAACTGTAATTTTGACCTTCAACCGTTTGGAGGCCATTGAAGTCCACTATAAGGAGAATAATCCTGGAATGTTTTCATCAAAAACCTTAATTTCTTTTCGACTGAAAAGAAAAGGACATAGAGATCTTGGATGACATGGGGGTGAGTAAATTATCAGGAAATTTTAATTTGAAATTGAACTAATCCTTTAAGATGATAGCATAGCTAAAATTCATAATAAAAATGGTTATACCCAATCATATTGAAGGAATTGAAGATCATTCTGTATCTTGGTAAATCAGAGCACATTGCGAGAGTCAATCTGAGAAGCAGAAGACTTCAGAATCAATCTCCACTGAACTTCTAGAAGAAGCAACAGGGATGTTAAAGATATCTCATTTGTGGTTTTCGTCTGAGACTTGCCTAAACTTTTCTTTGATTAATTTGTGGCCATTAGAGTGCAAAGCAATGTCAGGCTGCTCAGCTGAAAAAGAATGTGTGCGCTCTATCACAACCATGTGCTGCAGTCATCCGCTGTGCTGCAGACACCAGCATCAGCAGCAGTCAGCCTGAACCTCAGGGCCTCAGCTAGAGGTGGTGATAGAGAAACGGGGGTAGGGCATTTTGGTGACAGCTGGCCTCTATAAATAACCCCAGCGTGTGGAGGCGGAGAGCAGAATCCACGTAGTGGATATCCTGCGATGCGCGCCATATTGCTTCATGGCCAATCAGAGGCAACCATGAGACTATGAGCACAAGTGTGAGGTCAAATGATGCCAATGTATATACCTAGTTTCAGTGGCCTATTTTTTATCGTATTGAGCAAAAAAGGAGGGTGCAGATTAGGTAACTGCAAGTGATGCTCGTGAATAGATAAATGATTAAGACAAGCCTTTAACATCTTCAGTTACCATGATATGCAGCTTTTGTGTCCACACATCACTCGCACACAGGATAGTCTGTCATGGGAGGGATAAGGTGAACGCATGTGAGCACACACACATAAACATATGAACAAAGTACTTAATTTTAACAAAGATGAAGTACTACTTTAGCTTTAGGCTATTACCGTCATTGAGTTGTTTGAATCATCTGATGTCATGAGGTAATCAGAATGGCCTTTTCATGACTCATCCTTTTATTTGAAATCACAAAGGCAGCACCTGGGAAGATATACATAGTAAATTATGGACATGCACTTTTAAGCAAATTAAATGCACAAATTAGTCAAAATGTAGTTACAACATTGTAAATGAGGTTTTCCGTCGATAATTTTACCTGGTAGCATCATTGATCCTCTGCAATTCAGTTGCTAGAAGTCTTCTTTGTTGACAAATGAACCTGCTATGCAAATGCTAGCATTGCAGTTTTATTCTTTCCTCTTGTCTTTCACAGCCTTTTGGACAATGGTGTTGTATCCCATCAAAAGATGTCTCAAAGATGCCGGAGAGCGCGTGGAAGCTGGTCTTCTACACAATGTCATGGTCATACAGCACCTACCTTTTGTTTTTCACTAGTTATTCCTTCTTTCAAAACCCTCCGTCTGTGTTTTACGGTAAGCTTCAAAGCTGACGCATTTCCTGTTTTTGCATGTAACAGTTTGATTAAACCCTGATAAAGGCACTTTTTGAGTTGCTTAGTAAACATTACATGCTACTTCTAAAAGTTTTGAAAGAGTTCAGTTTTTGGGAAAGGCCAATTTGTTGAGTAAATGATTGTTGGCGATTGCTGTTGTCAATGTTTAATGACTAAAACATTAATATGAGTGATTCATATAATGAATAAATATTAAAGGTCACAAGTTGCTATTATCTGCTAATACTCCTTATCAATATAATAACCCGAGTTATTCTGATCACCATTTATGCTCCAATTGATAGTTGCTGGATCATGTCACTACTCATTTGCATTAACGATACAATAATACTTTATTAATCCCAATAAAAATTGTCACAATGCCAAAGATTGCTGTTGACGGAAACTGTCAACGGTCATGCTGTCTGAACACCCTTGAGAGTAACACATGAAAAGCTTTAATCTCTACTATATCAGCATCAGCATAAACCCTCTGTTTTATGAGGCCGGTGTTCCACTTTTTGTCAGCAAGTCAAGGTCATCTAGTGTTGTTCTTTTTATGGTTGTGGAGTGTCACTGGTTTGTTCTGTCTTTTCGGTTTAGACTGGAAGAGCGGGATGTCGGTACCCACCGATATTGCAATAGCTTACCTTATCCAGGGCAGCTTCTACGGCCATTCCATATATGCCACGGTCTACATGGACGCATGGAGGAAAGACTCCCTTGTCATGGTGGTGCATCACTTCATCACTCTGGCCCTGATCACATTCTCCTATGCCTTTAGGTCAGGCCAATTTACGGGCTTTGTTATTCTACCTCCTGTTTTAGTTTCCATAGTTACAACAATAAAATCTTGTATCTTAAAGAATAAACGATACAAAGAATCAACTCAAATAATATGCCACTAAAAGCCTCAGTTCATAAACCACTCATCACTGTTCATGTTTTTGAACACATTGTCCGCAGATACCACAACATTGGCATTCTCGTCCTCTTTCTTCACGACATCAATGACGTTCAGTTGGAATTCACCAAGGTCAACGTTTATTTCAAGATCCGGGGAGAGAAAGAGTACTTCATCAATGATGTCCTGTCCAACATGGGCGCCGTTAGCTTTAGCATCACATGGTGAGGCTTGCCTGTTGATCCAGAAATCGGAAGCTTTGCTATTGATGCAAACTTAAGGTCTTTGCACACTGAGTCTGAAATTCGCATCTGAAATTTCCGCACATTAAAAAATAAATACGACCTCATGTTGTCAATCACGTTTACACACTGCCTCCGAAACTTTCGTCTGTCATAAAAAAATTCGGATCAGGTTCGATTTTCTGCGTTTTTCGCATCCGTTGCATGCATTTCGAGAGATGTTTTAACAATTAAGAACCACCGTACAAGCGAACGCCAAAATCCATAATGCCATCTGACAAGTTGATCCACGTCGTCTACCGCACAAAGCAGCAGCACTGTATAACGTGCGGAATACAAAGAGACAGAATATAAAGACAGATTGTGCCAGTATCACTAGCATCAAACTGAGCCACTGACATCCTGTTTCAAAGTAAACTTTGAAATGCTCGGGATAAACACGCAGCTCCTTGATGAGGTGGAACTCTCCTTCCTCTCTCTCTCTACACAATCTCGGAATTGGATGGAGCCAATATTTCCTCTTAAGAAGAGAGGACAACTAACTCATTCTCACTGCTTGAAGACTCCATTTTGTATTGTTTTGCAAATATTTTCGCAACGGATTCATTAATACGCATCGGACTCAGTGTGCAAGGTCTCTGTGCGTGACGAATTTTTAGGATCATGAATATGAAAAAACGCATACGAAATTTTCAGACTCAGTGTGCAAAGGCCTTTATCCTTAAGGCTTAAAGTGATTTACACAAGTAGACATACATCCTTGTCGTTTGTGCAGGTTTTGGTTCCGTTTGTACTGGTTCCCCCTTAAAGTGCTGTGGGCCTCCTGCGTCACCAGCATCCAGTCGGTTCCCAAGATTCCTTTCTACTTCTTCTTCAACACACTCCTGTTTGCCCTGCTCCTCATGAATATCTACTGGTTCCTGGTAAGAATGGGTAGTTTCACAACACAGTGGCAGTATAGAAAAGCTCAGTGCTACTGACCCAAAGGTTGTCGGCTTGAGCCTTGTAATGAGTCCACCGTGAGCTATCATCACGATGATAGCTCACGGTGGACTCATTACAAGACTTAAGCATGTCAATTAGAGAGGCCCTAGGTTGCTCTAGAGTAGCATTTCCCAACCCTGTCCTGGAGGACCCCCAGCTCTGCACATTTTCTATGGGTGTCCAATTAGGGAGGCATCCAAAATGTGTACTATTGGGGTTCCTCCAGGAACAGGGATAGAGACCAATGCTCCTGGGGGACTGTCCCAGGAGTAAGTGGACTTTCAGTTGCTTAAGACAGAATTATCTACTGAAACAACTGCTTTTATTGCCCTATTATCAGTAGTATCAGTTCATGTTAGCTAGCTATCTAGCAGATATTTTATCCCAAGCATCTTGGAGTACACTTACAATTTGGACAGATCCCATTAACTGTCCACTTGAATTTTAACCTACATAATTTGGGTAGCTAGCCGAGAACCTACCACCATTTACCCTGTTGCATTTCTATGTTATTGCATGTAAAGTCTCTGTAAATGTCTCGTCTTTTTGCAGTTCATCGTGCTGTTTGTGGTGAAGGTCCTGACGGGCCAGATGAAGGAAGTAAATGATGTCCGGGAGTACGAGGAAGATGACTTAAAGGAGAGAACAGACACTAATGATCAGATGTCTACTGAAGGGTAAGTGGAGAAATGAAGCAGTCTGTGGTTCAGGCATACAGCATCTGCATGTAATAAAGAGGAAGTTGTGTGGTTGACTAGCAGTTGAGGCAGAATTGAGACTTGCAAAGTCTACTACCGGTCCTTCAAAGTCCCCTTGAGAAGTATCTATTTGCGAGTTGGGAAGGTGCAAATTGTTTTTTGGGCTTATTCCTACTGGTTATTATAATTATTGTGGTGTACATGTACACTTAACCCATAAATATGCTCATTCCACAGTAACTTAAAGGCAGCATAATGTTTATTTTCTGGGAAAATGCAGTTTTGCTTTACCAAAAAATGTAAAGCTAACTAGACCAGAAGAGTATATAAAACAAGGCTATATTCTACACTTGATTTCTGCTTAATCTGAGCTCCATTTCTTTAAAAGTTTCACAGTTGGGCAGTATTTGTTATAGCTCTTGATATTCTAACCACAAGGTAAGACAGCTTTGTGCCACACACCTGATGACATCAATAGCTTTAGGTTTAGGGTAACGCAATCTGAGATCACAGTGTGCCGGTCTGCTTCGACCTGATCTGTGAAAAGTGGCGATTGGATGAAAGTGCCGTCTCATGTAGATGTAACTAGCGTCATGGCATCAGTCCTGTCCTTATCTCTCTGACCTTGAAGTGAAGTGATATCAGACCATGCCATATGCATCCTGTAATCACCTCTTTCTAGCCTGACTCTGTGCTTTTTATTTATCTTCCTTCCACTTAGGAAACATGTGCAGAATGGGACCACCAAGAAGAAACATCAATAACATCTAGGTGCTGCCACCTGCAGGCACTTAACGATGACTGCAAGGTACTTATGTGACCTAGTTTGTTTCCTAAACTCAGATGGCCAAGGTGCTTGGACAGTCATACAGAGAATAAGAAACAAATCGACCATCGTCTTTCATTTATCCCAAGTGTTTTTTTAATCACTGTTATGATAATATAATTATAGCACTGTGAATGTTGTTATTCGTTTCATATATTGCTTTAAAAATGTTATTTTTTTAAGTTAAATGAGTGAATGAATCTTTTAATTGTTAAATCAGGAACTAACGGCGGGAGTGACTAGGATATCTCTGGACATGAAATACAATACCATGCATTTAGGAGAAGAGTGGAACACATTATAATCAGGTTTTGTGGTTGTCATCTGGGACCACAGTTTGTTTGATTAGATTTAGACCGTTTTTGTTTTTCTGGTGTATTTTAATTCCAGTAGTGAAGGCACTAAAAAGGGTCAGTACGTATCTTGTTGTAGGTCGTACTAGTGGAGTGGTTCTCAAATGGTCGGTCGAAGTACTGTTCTGAAAAGCAGGGGAAGGCAATGTTAAATGCATATAATGTTAATGCAAATAATCAAATACAATTAACCATTAAATCATGCATAGTTAGAAGAGTAAAATAAATGGAAATTCTTACCATTTCTTTTGTTGTTTGGCATCAAAGGGCATCCACGGTATTTTGCCACAAATTCATGTTCATAATTAGTAGCAAGTCAAATTAGACAAATGATAAACAACCTTGAAAGGTTAACAAAACATCCAGATTACAGTTCATTTGCAACAAGGATAAAGAGTTTGTGCTGAGCAGTTTAAGTCATGTTGGTAATTCTGCATATTGTTGCACTGCAAAAAATGATCTTACTCAGTACAGTATCTAAAAACAGTCTTAAATAAAGATACATTTACTTGTGAAGCAAAATTACACAGGATATTAACTATTGTTTACTGAACAATTTATAAAATTTAAAACTAGAAAAATATCTGCCAATGCAGTCAGAAAAATAAACTTTAACAATTTTAAAAACTTAACAATTTTGGTAGATTTGTCAGAAAACGATGTAATTTTGCTTTTCAAGATATATCTTGAATTTAGAATGTTTCAATATTTGTACTAAAAAAGGAGACAAACTTGCATGGTAATATTAAAACATTTCAAGTTTAAGCACTTCTTTAAACCTTTATACACAATAATGTAATATAAAATTAGTGTTCTAAAGCAAAAGCAGTTGAGAACCACTGTACCAGTACATAAGTTGCCTTTTTTTTCCTTCTTTTTTTTTTTACTAACTACACGGGANNAAAAAAAAAAAAAAAAAAAACAGCCTATTCGGGATCAATCAAAATCATGTTTGTACAGTATTACTGTGTTTGAATGTAGATGTATAAAAAAGGGAATCGCTTTCAATGTTTGGATTACAAAAATACTGCTTGCATTCCATCCATTTTTTTTTCTTCTTTGAGCATCCATTGCATCATCAAAGCTAGTTTCAGATTGGCAAAAAATAAATAAAATCATACACTCCGATGATATATCGTGTTATATAAATACGGATGGAGAACTTGATAACCCGATGGAAATGGTTAGTTGTGGATGCTTATTTAGTCCGTTACAATGGAGAAACATTTACTACCTACACAAATTAATCAAAGTATTTAAACGCAAATGTCGTATTCAAGAACGCATGCGATTTGAGAATATGCTTTACAAAAAAAATCCGTACGACAAAAGATGAAATGGAACTGATATTATCTGTCGTGACGTATTGATCACTCCAAAAATGTTGCAATACTTGAATAGTTAATTTGCCTACTGTATCAAAAGTTCTGTTGTGTACAATGCTTAATCTTAGTGCACGAATGCTGAGGTCTGCACGTCGCTGTGGTCATGTCTTCCTTTCGTAATGCTAGCTTGAGCTAGCCATTTCTGATTTTGTTTTCAGCATTGTTAAAGAGAGTGTTAGCCAAAACTATGGCACACTTTGGTGAAATATTCTTTGAAGCTAATTTAATGCTGCTGTTGTTTTCCGATCTGAGATTTTCCGGTGTACGCATTATTTATACAGCAGGCGTCTATGATGGTACTCTTGAAAGAGTGTCAGTTTCTGTTCTCAACTTTTCCTACCGGGCATTGTCAAATCACTGAAAAAAAAAAACGTAGTTGCATGCAGTTTTGGCTAGTAATCCTCAATCTGCGAATTTTCTTGCGACATTTACGCGCAGCTGCTTGGAGAAATTCAGCAAAAAGAGCAGCATTCGATACTCATTCTCTTATGATAACTGAATTTTGACAGCGTCAGATGCGCAAAAAAAGTTCCCAGAAAACTTGGGTTACCAGCTCGCAACAACCGTTAAACGCCACCATACACTCCACTGATCTTTTATGAAAAATGTTTTCTGTAAGTTCTGGATCGTATGTTATTAATTTCCATTCAACACTGCTCTATTCAGTCAGAATGCACGTGTGGAGAGTGGAAACAATTTTATCACTTTGAAAATATACTTAAAATACGTTAATCGTCTTGAAAAAAGTGCCAAAAATAAAACCCTGCTGAGTGTAACGGCAAAGCATCTTTGGATTTGAGGTGTTTTTGCCTGGGGTAATTTGTTATAGAAAAGTTATTTAATTAAAATTGCACTGTAATTTCTTACTACTGCTTATTTATTTCCCCCCTGTATGAAACATATTTTTTAAAAAGTGGTAACTAGGGGATTTATACCGATTAATTTAACATGGGAAAAAATTATTTTATTTGTTTTAACATTTTTCTTGGACCATTTATTCACTCTTTATCTTGATTTTGATCTGACCACGAGGAGTGACAGGTATTATCTCAATTGTAATTGAACAATTTTGATAATTTTTAAGTTGAATTGATCAATTGAAACAAGTTGTGTCGTGTCATGTTTTTCCATTTAATAAAAACTTCAAAGAAACCAACTGCAATGTGTTCTTAATTCAACAAATGCCTTTATTTTTTTTTCTTCATCCTTTTCCTTAAGAATCAAGTTTATGTACCTCTGATTTGTAGAGTTAAATCAAGTTTGGAGAGAAAAAAAAATGTAATCAGTGCATGTCGAAGCGTATCAGCTTCCATAAATAACAGCAAATTTTTACCACACTGCTTCCTAATAAATAGTGAAAGCAGAACTGGGCTTCGGGTGTCAAAACAACCAGTGGAATCAGGATACAAGAACAAAATGGGAGTTATAAGCGTCTTGAGAATCATGGAGTTAATTATATTACTCAAGGAAAAATTTAGGATAAAAGAATCTGCAAACATGAAATGCCAAACGGTTTCCAAACATCATATTATCAATACATAATACTCAACAGCAGTTTGAGTTGATGTTCATGTTATGAAGATTGTGAATCAATCTTAAGCGTTAACAAACTTCAACTCAACCAGCAACAATTTTGGCCCACTTTGTAGTAGCTGCCAGTGAAGAATAACGACAGGAGGAGGGGCTTTCTGGAAACCGCTTAAATGTACAATCCGCGATTGACGCAAGAAGCGCACAGTTCATGACGACAATTAAACAACCGCAACATACCCGAACTGACTTGTTCGCATTATTAACTCCGTTTGAATGATTACGGATTGTATGTTTTAAGGACGTGGGACTTGAGGCAACGTCGAGACAAGGAAGACTTTAAAGGCTAGTGGAGATGTAGTGGATGAAACACTTGGCATGGAAATTAGCATTCAGTCTCAGAAAAGTAATCAATCAAACAAATAAAGTAGGTGTGATATAAAGAAAGCAAACACACTCTTGGCTCTGCTGTGAGAGCCGGGCGGCCCCTCGTATTGCAGGTGCGTGAAGAGACGGGTGGACACTGGTTAGTGCTGTTTGACCCGAGGAGCCGTGACTCTACGCAGGAAACCGTATAGAAGTCCAAAATGCTACAGGAAAACGAGAAGTAAAATAGTTTTATTATGGTAATGACAAATTATGTTATATATATATTTTGTTTTCCCCAGGGTTATTATAGTTAACCAAATCTAAAACCATACTGATATATTACAAATTTATCTCATCACAGTAATGAGAATATGTTGTGAAAATGTGCTTAATATTCTTAAAATATATATATACATACACATATATAGATTTATTATTATAGTATTTCTATAATATAACAAAATAAAAAATAAAAATAAAACTGGCTAAAAAAATAACATGTATATTATAAAATATAATACATTTTGCTTTTGAATTCATGTGAAAGAATACAAAAAAACAACAAAAGTTAATACAAATTTATTAAAATTAAAATAAACAGATAATACAGAAAAACCCTCAAAATAATAATAAAATCTATAATTGTATATCAAGTTACTAAAACAACACTGATTTGTTACAAATATATATAGAAAGATAAAACTGAACATTATATTAAGAATATTAGTCTTACCTGGACGGCCAAATACAGCACTCCAAGATAAGACGCGATACAGGCGGCTAGCAGCAGGTCAAAGATCGCTGGCTTTACCCTGGATTGTTTCAAATGCAACAACATTATTCAAACAGCAATTTTAACATAGGGTCAAGAGCATTTTTAACCCTGGGTTAAGCAACATTTCACACTTGTAAAGCTCAATAGGGATCAGTTATTAAGGTTATTAACCTCATAAATATGATAATTAAAAATTTCAACTCATCTTGAAACCTAACCCATGTAAATACATGACAATATCACGTTTAATAATCCTGGATTAACAAAAGTTTGAAAAGAATGCTAGAAATTTAAACAAACATCAAATCATTGACAGTCTCACCTATAAGCATTCATGGTCTGCTTAAGTTGATCATAAAAGACAAATTCAGGGTCCCTGTCAAAAAACAAAACAATCATTAATCTCTGAATATTCATTTCAAATCAACAGTGAAACTGAGCACTGCTGCGGTGGTTTCACCTCTTATCCGCTCTGACCAGATGCCTCTTGACGTCCTTCAGATAGCGGTTCAGGTAATACTCCAGCGTGTTAACAATGCTGCTGTCTTTATCCAGCAGCTGGGCGGCTCGCGGCTGCGCCGTCAGCCAGTCCACCAGTGACATCAGCTGATCCTCCTGCACCTGCTGTTGGGAAAGCAGAAGCACACTTAAATCAAGTACAACAAACACCAGGAACAACATGCCAAGTTTACAGTCTTGCCAGCTCCTGTCTCTATGAAACCCCTTCTTCTGAGAAGCACAATGTGCTCTGATTGGTTGGCTGGACCAGTGTTTTGTGATTGGTCAAGCACTTCGAGCATGTTTAGGAAATGTCCCGCCCCTTACCATAACCGCCAGCTCAACACACTACTAACTAACTCAACCAGGCCCCGCCCCTTTATTCTGCGCATTAATTATTTAAATTAGGAATATGGTGACATGTTCGTTCCAGGAAGAAAACTCAAGACTACAATGAAGGTGTTTCAGAGAGTTCAGAAACACTGACACTGATATAGAGAATGGAGGGACTGAAGACTGAAGACAGGCAGCAGATTTTGGGCTGTAACATGTCATCCGTCCATCTTCTCATACTCACCATCTGTTCAGTGAAGATCTCCAGGTCTCCGCTGGCACCCTGAGTGAAATATGACAATGATATGATTTATGATTAATAGCTTTATGATGGCAAATGATAGGGCTGCATGATTCATAGAAATAAAACCAAAATTGCAGTATGGCTTAGTGCCATTATTAAATCATAAAGGCTGCAATTTAACTACATAAATATTGTGTGTAAAATAAAATGTTTACAGTTGTATTGTAATATAAAATATTAATTATTTGTGGAAGTACATTTTTCTTAAATACTCAATTTCTTTATTTTACAGTCAATTAATACAATAGTAATATTTCTTATTTTGTGTAAATGTTATTT
>RJVU01040488.1:189505-232572 GCA_003731715.1 Anabarilius grahami | reverse complement strand
GAGTACAAAATGTCTCGGACAGTGTAGATTAGCCCCTCGTCTGATTCCACTGGAGGAGGTACATCAGCTGTGCCAGACTGTGGGAGAAGAGACAAGAGAGTCACTGTGAGGTTTGAGAAGAGAGACATGGAAGGTGGGTGCAATTTTGTAAATGGAAGGCAAGTTCATCTGGTAAGTGACTTTGTTTATTTGTCTCTGAATGGTGAATGGAGATGTAGTGGGAACAGGGCAGTCGGAGGTGGATGTCCCTGGTTGAAAGCAAGACCCTCTGCCCAGGGTCATAAACAAAAGTATCAGATCTTCTGGCATCAGTCTGGCTCTTGTGCCTCAGTACTGCCCTCTGCAGATGGATGTGAGCTGAATCCTAGATTCTCTCGATCTCCTGGAACCAGTTGTTCACAGCTGGAGCTTCCAATGGCTCAACTGACTAGGGAAGCAGGGATGGTTGGAAACAGTGTATGCATTGGCAAGGTGTTAATCCTGTAGAGTAGAATTCTGAGCATACTCAGCCCAGGGAAGATAGCAGTTCCATATTTCGTGTGACCACAGATAGCGTCCAATCTCTTGGATTTTTGATTCTGTTTGCCCATTGGACTGTGGATGATAGCCTGATGATAGGCTCATGGAAACTCCCAGTAGTTGAAAGACCTCCATACTCAGCATATAAACTGGGGTCCTCGACCTGAGACAATGTCCTCTGGTAGGCCATAATTGCGAACATATGAAAGTTGAATCAAGTGAGGAAGATGGCCCAATGAGCTTGATGGGTAATGAGTTGGGGAGCTTCTTGAAGAAACCTCAAAAGCTTCTCAAGATTGTGATGGTCTGTTATTACCTCGAAAGGATGTCTTGCTCCCTCCAGCCAGTGTCTCCATTCTTCCAAAGCCAGTGTAATAGCCAGGAGTTCATGATTTCCAATATCATAGTTCCACTTTATCTGGGACAGATTCTTGGAAAAGAAGGCACATGGATGGAGTCTCGAGTGCTCCCCTGCCGCTGTAACAGTACCTCTTCTACTCCGTTGGAGGAAGCGTCTACTATGGGAGGTCAGATGAGCAAGGATAGGAGCAGTACAGAAGGCATCTTTCAGCTGGTGGAAAGCTTCAGCGGCAGATGGATCCTAGGACAGAGACATGGGCTTGTGACGGAGCAGGGAGGTTAATGGTTTTAGCTATTTTATTGAAGTTGGCAATGAATCTACTATATAAGTTGGCAAATCCTAGGAAGCGTTGGAGCTCCTTAATCGATGAAGGCTGAGGCCAATCCTTGACTGCTTGGACATTCGTCTGGTCCACCTGGATGCCAAACTCATCAGTGATGTAGCCTAGAAGGTGAATAGAGGGAAGCTGGAACTCACATTTCTCCAACTACAGATACAGCTGATGTTCTCTGAGCTTCAGCAGGGCCTCAAGCTTTAGAATTAATGCTTGATTGAGAGCCTCCTCGATGTACTCCTCCATGGCCTTCTGCTCCGGAAGAGATAACAGGTAGATTTTACCCTTGGGCAAGGTGACTCCAGGCAGCAGCTCAATGGTACAGTCCCATGGCCAGTGAGGTGAACACATCCTGGAACAGCTCTCCAGCACTACACTGCAAAAAATGCTGTTCTTACTTAGAGTTTTTGTCTTGTTTCTAGTCAAAATATCTTAAAGTTCTTAAATCAAGAAGTATTTTCTTGACAAGAAAAAATAATTTTCTTGTTTTCAGGAAAAATAAATCAAAATTAAGAGAGTTTTTCCTTAAAACAAGCAAAATAATCTGCCAATGGGGTAAGCAAAATAATCTTATTTTAAACCAAAAATAAGCTATATAATCTTGTTTTCAGTTTGAAATAAGATTATTTTGCTTACCCCACTGGCAAATTATTTTGCTTGTTTTAAGGAAAAACTCTCTTAATTTTGACTTATTTTTCCTGAAAACAAGAAAATAATTTTTACTTGTCTAAAAAATGCTTCTTGATCTAAGAATTTTTAGATATTTGGACTGGAAACAAGACAAAAATTCTAAGTAAGAACAGCATTTTTTGCAGTGTAGAAAAGAGATTTCCTCTTCATGAAGACGGCCAACATGGAGTGTGAGTGTAGGGGTGCAGTACGTCAACACTCCCCATCCCAGCAGTTTCCCCAGAATGGAGAGCCTCTTCAAGATCATTAAGTATCCACAAGGTAGGCAAGCGGTCAGGTAAGTCCATATACACGGTAGTGAGTGACGAGACCAGACAGAGCATGTGTGAAGACTGGTGAGTATATTTAAAAATGTGAACAGGTTGAATCTGTGACAAATCCGTTGTGTTTTCATTTTGTATTTTATACTGGTGTTCATTAACATGCATTATCCCTATTTAATAAACAAATCAATCAAATCAAATCCGCTTCAGTTCCTCCAACAGGAAATGAGAGTTTTATTCAAAATCACCAGAAATATGCAATTAGAAATCATTGATTTCCAATGTAAATTTTAAACTATTTGCTTTATTAACCATCATACATTTATTTAAAATATACGTATTTATTTAAACATAAAAATCTTGTTCTGTTCTTCAGGTGTGTTTGGTGTTACAGATGCAGTGAAGACGGAGTCAGTGTCAGTGATGAAGGGAGATTCAGTCACTCTAGAATCTGGTCTTACTAAAATACAGAGAAATGATGTGATAGCATGGACATTTGAACGTCCAGGGACTCTTATAGCTCAAATCGATAAAGAGGATAAAATCTTCTCCACATCTGATGATGTTCTTGATGGGAGATTCAGAGGCAGACTGAAACTGGATCATCAGACTGGATCTCTGACCATCACAAACACCAGAAACACAGACTCTGGAGAATATCAAATAAATATCAGAGGCATGAAAACTTTCACGTGTAGATTCAGTGTTACTGTCTACGGTGAGTCACAATAACTCAGTCATTTCTGCTGCCAACTTCATACTAATAATTTTCTTTAAGTTTTTCTTTACACAAAAAGTTATTTAATAAATATTTATAAAACAATCAAAGCACTTAATCATTTAATATCAGATACACAGTTATTGATTTAAATTCTTTCACCTTTTAAAAAAAATATTTTTAATTTGGTAATTTTTTGACATTTTCCTGACAGTGTAATCTTGTTAGATTTGCATCTCATAAAGTTAATTAATATGAAGACTAACAGTTTCAGCATCAAACACTCACTGACTCTCAATAAAAACATTCATACTCTGACTGATAAACAGCCTCTTAATTAATTAATTTATTTATTCGCTCATGTTTTCCAGCTCGTCTGACTGTTCCTGTCATCAGCACAGACTGGCCTTCATTATCATCATCATCATCATCATCATCATCATCATCATCTCATCCCAATCCCATCAGCAACCAGACTCAACATCTGGACATCACTCAACTCTGTCACGCATGTTCAGGTACGGCAGTGCTGATATTAGTTGATGTCAGCACTGATATTAGTGTTTATTGGCTGATCTGATCTCAGTTTGATGTTTTTATTCCTCAGACTCTGTCCACTGTTGTGGTCCTACTGAAGCTGTGATCCGATTGGTCCTCTCTGCTGTGGTGGGCGTGGCTACTGTCATTATTCTGGTTTATGACTTCAGATCTAGAAGAGCTGAACGAGATCAAGCTCATATTCACACATCAGGTACATGATTGATGATGTTTATTTTTGCATATATTAATATTTGTGAGATTTATTAATTTATGCCTTTATGTGTTCATCTTTTTCAGGAAGTATTGAAATCTAAAGCAGAACGCTGAACTTTAAAGATTCTTCGTGTTTTTTGTCCTTCTATTGTTTTTGTCGTAATAAATATTGACGATTATTTGAGCTTCTGCTCTTTCTGTGGCTGATTACTAAAAAACTTCTATCTTGCACAAAAAATGAATAAAGAGACACAGATCTCACTTTACTACTGCTGTATATTTATCATATGTTTTTGCTTGCCTTTATCAATAAAGTTCTTACTCTGAGTGTCTTTCCATGTTTTACTACATTTGATTTTTCAGTCTTGAAATTACAAAATCTGTGATACATGTTGATTATTGACATTAAACTATTTATTTTCATTAATTATTCTAATGTTGGCCTCTCGTGCAGAGTAATAAAAAAAAAACACTCTGCAAAAGCGACATCTCTTCCGGCACACTCATGCCCTGTCCAAATACCCACACTTGCGGTCTTTGCCACTTGAGAGCTCGTGCACGCGACAGGAAGTAGCCTAAGTGTGCAAGACTGTCCCATGTCTTAAATAAGCCCAAGTGCAGTCAGTTCCCTTAAAGGTTTAGTTCACTTTCAATTTAAAATTTCCTGATCATTTACTCACCCCCATGTCATCCAAGATGTCCATGTCCTTCTCTCTTCAGTCGAAAAGAAATTAAGGTTTTTGATGAAAACATTCCAGGATTATTCTCTTTATAGTGGACTTCAATGGCCTCCAGACGGCTGAAGGTTAAAATTACAGTTTCAGTGCAGCTTCAAAGTGTTCAACACGATCCCAGACAAGAAACAAGGGTCTTATCTAGAGAAACGATCAGCCATTTCCTAAAAAAAATTAAAAATTATATATGTTTTAACCATAAATGCTCATCTTGAGCTATCTCTCTTCTTCTTCTCTATTTGAATTCTGGCAGTGTAGACGCTGCTAAGTGTATTACTGTCCTCCTCAGGTCAAAGTTTGAACTAATTGTTATACTTGCGCTAGAATATTGTATATGACAATTTAGTTCAAACTTTGACCTGTGGAGGGCAGTAATACACTTAGCAGTGTCTACACTGCCGGAATTCTAATAGAGAAGAAGAAGAAGAGAGCTAGTACAAGATGAGCATTTATGGTTAAAACGTATAAAATAAAAATAAAAAATTTACGAAAATGAGTAGTGGTTTCTCTAGATAAGACCCTTATTTCTCGTCTAGGATCGAGTAGAACGCTTTGAAGCTGCAATGAAACTGTAATTTTGACCTTCAACCGTTTGGGCTCCATTGAAGTCCACTATATGGAGAAAAATCCTGGAATGTTTTCCTCAAAAACCTTAATTTCTTGGTAAATGGTTGAAGTTGGGCTTGGACATAGTAGGACTTTTTGAGATAGCTGCTTATGACTGTAGATACACCATTACTTTGACAGACTATTACTCAAAATGGCCTGAAGTGGCATTTACACCCTCCATTACGACATCTGTAGTAATTGGATTCCTGATTTCTGTTTTCAGCAGACATGGAAACCCTGAATGTCTAGTAACAGATAATGGACCGCAACTTACTTCTTCCATCTTTACTGCTTTCTTGGATGAACGGAATATTGTGCACACCAAAACGTCCGTATACCATCCTGCGGCCAATGGGGCTGTGGAAAGATTCAATAAGGTTCTTAAGGACTGTGTGCAAATGGCCATTCTACAGAAGTGGCCATGGAAACAAGCAGTCTTGGACTTTTTGCAAACCTACCGTTCTATGCGATGACTGGTGTTTCACCATTTGAACTGTGTGTACGGAAGGAAAATGAGAACCAAACTTACTCTTTTTACACCCCACTCCAGTAACACACAGGACCAGGAAGTCAGACAACGAGTGTCAATTCATCAAAACAAAATGAAGCAATACTCTGATGCGAAACGAGGGGCTCGAGTGCCTACATTTCAGGCGGGGAATAGAGTGCGGGTACGCAAACCAACGCATGTTCCCAAAGGACATTCAAAGTTCACACAGCCTGTGGAAATAGAGAAACAAGTGGGCCCAAGCACGTACAGATTGGCAGATGGACGATTGTGGCATTCTTCTCACTTGTCCTTGGTTCCAGAGGTCCTAAAGCCGACCTCAGATCTGTCTGCCGCTGATGTGTCAGTTACAAATGTTCCAAACACTGAACAGAGTACAGAAAGACGTTCTGTTCGACAGCGTAAACCACCTTTTTGGATGAAAGATTATGAGAGTAAATAAGGGTATACAGTGGTTTGAATTACTGACTGTATATATGTATAGCACAGATGGTGATTGAATATAGTCATGTTAAGATGCTGTTATTCTGTTGAATTTATGGAGAAGTGAAATGTTCCTGAGAGTTGGATGTAACTGCAGTTGCTTAACTACTGTAAAGGAACGTAGTAGTAATAAGGTGGAAGCTTATGCTTATTGGTTCATATTGAAATTAATAACTGTTTTTGAGTTAATTGGTACTAAGTGAAATAGCTTTACGTAATGGGGGAGATGTGGTGTCCTGTTATTCAGTGCAATACTTACTGAGAAACAGATGTTATTAGGGGAAATACGAATAGGAAAAAGAGGTGAGGAAAAGAATAATGAGGAGCACGAGTTACATGTGTGTTAAGAGTTAATAAAGAAAAGATGTATCCCATTCACCTGCTGTGGCCTGCTTCATATTAATACCTTTAACACGACACTATGTTTGAGCGCCTCCAGGAGGAACTTTATATTTGAACAATTTCAGCAGTGTGCCACATGTAAAGCTTTACATTATTAAAACATATGACCTATTTAAAACATTATTTGTAAATCTTTACATTAGGCTACTATCTCATTCGTTTTCATTTAGTTTTTCTATCTACAATAATAAAACAATCTTCCCCCATCACATCCTATATTTATTCACTGTGGGGGGTATATAAGATGCTTCATCGAGCCCCTCCTCAGTGGACAGCAAGCCAAATTAGAAAACCTAATACCCTAAAGATTATATGGGCAAATTAACTCGTTAAATGCATGAATCAGAGTGATGGAAACATACTGTCCAATCACACTTAAGAAATTGGCAATGTGAGCGTATGATTTGCATTCATCAAAATTACCAGTCTGTTCGGCCTGTCTTCCCTTCAATCACTCTCTGAGCTGATGCTTCCTCTACAGTCCTTGCAGTAACTTTACATATGGAACGATTTATCCGTTCTGTTCTTGAATCATCACAGCTCCTATAGGCATCTACAATGTCCTTGGTCAATGTTTTCTTGTCAAAGTAAGCAAGGGTTCGAGCTCCAGCCAACTTCTGTTTAAGGCATTTAAACTTCTGTTTTTCTCAGGCGATCTGTTCCTGCTCCGTAAAGCCATAGAGAAACTCTGAAATCAGTCTGAGAGGAGAAACTACTGAGACATTTGATAAGAAATCAACAACAAACGAGCTGAAGACAGTTACAGGAGAGAGCAGAGACAAACACTCACAGGATCTCATGACAAGATCAAACTGTTGATTTAAGATACATTTTAAATGTTATTGGTCAGTTTATTTCTGTTGAAAGTCACACCATTGACTTACAGGAAGCTGAAGTCTACTGGAGCTCAAAGTGACAAAGTTCAGAAATTGTGAAATCATCAACAGAAAAAGAGTTGGCGATGATGACATAAAAATGTGTACTGACTGACAGTAAAGTTTCACTTCACTTCACTACAGAGCAGCTTCTCATCAGCTCATCTGTCATTTTATCACTGAAGCAGTTTTGGATAGTTTGTATTTTCATATTTGTGGACTGAAAGCATTGAAGATGTTTCACTCTGTTTTCTTCTGTTTGTGTTTGTAGCATCTGGTTGGTGAGTTTTAAATGTGTTTTTATGACTTCAGTTCTTTCTGCATCGGATTCACTGATTGTTTTTCTAAATGTTGGTTCTATAAAAACACTGAAGCTCAAACAGCAGCATTAGTTTCAGTCTGACGTGATTCTCGTCTGAAGGAAAAGTGTTTGTGGAGCTCAAATCTGTAATCATTTTTAATTAGACATGTTTTAATTTTTTTCTCTTGTGCTTGGGGTTTATGGAATTATATTTATGTGTATGTGAGTGTTTGTATATTGTTATAATCAATGTCTTTGTTTGTTTGTTTATGACAATTACAGATATAAATGATCAATGCTTTAATCCAGTATGTTTACATGTTGTATTTCATACTGATGTTCATCAACATATTGTCCTTATCAAATCAATCAAAAATCAAATCCGCTTCAGTTCCTCCAACAGGAAATTAGAGTTTTATTCAAAATCACCAGAAAGATGCAATTATTTATCAGTTTTGTTGTTTTGAAATTATTAATTTTTAAAATGTAAATTTTAAACTACATTGTTAAAAAATTTGTTCACTTTCAATTAAATTTTTCCTGGTAATTTACTCACCCCCATGTCATCCAAGATGTTCATGTCTTTCTTTCTTCAGTCGAAAAGAAATTAAGGTTTTTGATGAAAACATTCCAGGATTATTCTCCTCATAATGGACTTCAATGGCCTCCAGACGGTTGAAGGTCAAAATTACAGTTTCAGTGCAGCTTCAAAGGGCTTTAAACAATACCAGACGAGGAATAAGGGTCTTATCTAGCGAAACGATCGGTCATTTAAAAAAGAAAAAGAAAATTATATAAATTTTTTTAACCATAAATGCTAATCTTGAACTAGCTCTCCTCTTTAATCTTTAATCTCTTCATTAATCTTCGGAACACAAATTAAGATATTTTTGTTGAAATCCGATGGCTCAGTGAGGCCTGGATAGGGAGCAATGACATTTCCTCTCTCAAGATCCATTAATGTACTAAAAACATATTTAAATCAGTTCATGTGAGTACAGTGGCTCAATATTAATATTATAAAGCGAAGAGAATATTTTTGGTGAGCCAAAAAAAACAAAATAACGACTTATATAGTGATGGCCGATTTCAAAACACTGCTTCAGGAAGAAGCAGCTGTTCGGAGCGCCAACGTCACGTGATTTCAGCAGTTTCGCAGTTTGACACGCGATCTGAATCATGAATCAAGTGTTTATTGACTGATCTGGGGCCCGTTTCAGAAAGGAGGTTCAACCAACTCTGAGTTAAAACTTGAACTCTGAGTTGACTTACCCTGAAATGGGAAACGCTGTTTCAGAACAGCTGAATTGCGTTAGTTCATTCGACGAGTAGGTTGACTCTGAGTTAAGCACGTGCACCACGACTATGAAAAGCCATCATCCATGGAGCTCTGATATTACGATTCACCATTGTAACAGCACGTGACAAAAGGACATCTGGATACTTGCAATGCAAGTTTAATTCTTATCACTGTTATAATATCAGAGGTGAAAACTGGTAGAATGGTAAGTTATTGAACTAATATTTATTTTCATGGTATCCCACATGCAAAAAAAGAAGAAGAAAAAAATAATGCAGGATGCAATAATAAGAGTGTAAATGATTTTATCGTTATTAAACACTCGTTAGGCAATTTACTTCCACTTTTAGAAAATTTTCTTTATTTTTATTGAAAATAAATGCCTTTCTGATGTGATATGTGATGGGAAAAGGGAGAATAGCGAGCTCAGCAGAAGGCGGATTCGAACCCAGTCAATCACATCACAAGTTAATTCTCTGCACCCAACACACTATTGCCTACACCACTGCAGCCACTAGAACGTGAGTCATTTTAACCTGGTGTGACACTGGTGGGCGGAGCTACTGTAAATTTGCACTTAGTAATACCCAGGTGAAAAAAAGTATACATGAGTGCATTAAAAAAATACTTAAATACAAACAAGTACACTATAAATACACTAATTCAATGTATATTTGTACTTCAGTAGTACTTCACTGCACTTGGAAAAGTATACTAAATACCACTACTACTTAAATCGATTTTTAGTGCAATGAAATAAAAATATACATAGGAGTTTTATTAGTGTATTTGTTAAAAGTGTGCTTTCAATGCTTTAAAATTAGTTCAATCTTAGTAGACTTTTATATAGTAATCCTAAATTTAAATGACATTGATTTTCTTACAAATATATTACTAATGTACTAGTTATAAGTACATTTTCCCCCAGGTGAAAAAAAAGTGCAGTAGAATACTTTATTTTAGTACACAGTACACTTCTATAATGTACTTAAAGTGCTCTATTTTCATGCACTTATTTTGTACTTAATATACTAAAAGCTGTACTTTAGTACTTCTTAATATAATCTTAAGAACATCTAAGTGTACTCAACTTGATGGGTTCAAGTGTACTACAAGTGGTAACTAAATAATTTTTTTTAATACAGAGATAGTATGTTAAAATCACATTTTAGTTCAAATTCATGGTGTCTCAAAATAGCACAGTTGATACACTTAGGTGTTCTTAAGATTATCTTAAGAAATACTAAAGAAGAGCTTTTAGTATATTAAGTACAAAATAAGTGCACGGAAATAGAGCACTTTAAGTACATTATGGAAGTGTACTGTATACTAAAATAAAGTGTATTTTACTGCACTTTTTTTTCACCTGGGTAGACATTTATTTATTATTTTTACTTAAGTAAAATGCACTTAATTTAGATCCCCTCAGGAAACAAGACTATCTTATATCATTTTCTTATATAGAAAATCCATCTTGATTTAAGAATTTTTTGATATTTGTAATTGAAATAGGTTGAAAAATACTCAGTACGAAAAGCATTTTTGAGCAATGAATGAGTAAACTATTTAAACATCACTTGCACTTTAAAAAGGGGGTGGAGCCCGAAGGAAACTCTGGGTTTACCAAAGAAAACCTGCTCCTGACCAGGTTAGGTTCACAGAGTAAGTTACCATGGTAACTGACTCTGAGTAGAAGTCCTCCCATTCTGAAACAGAAAACTCAGAGTTTCCCTCGTTTCAGGGTTAACATACTCAGAGTTTTCACTTAACCTCCTTTCTGAAATGGGCCCCTGATCTCAGTTTGATGTTTTTATTCCTCAGACTCTGTCCACTGTTGTGATTCAGTTGAAGCTGTGATCCGATTGGTCGTCACTGCTCTGATGGGCGTGGCTGCAGTGGCTGCTGTTGTTGTTCTGGTTTATGACATCAGATCCAAAAGAGCTGAACTGGATCAAGCACATATTCACACATCAGAAACTTAAATGATGATGTAATTTCTCATATATCTATTTCAATCATTTAATAATCTTCATTTATTTTAACGTCTTTATACAGTATATTCATCTGCTGGTATCAATGTTTGTTTATAGGCGGCTCATTTCCATCCTATAGAAGATAATTTGAGAAAAAAAGCAACAAATTCTTACATTAATGCTCAGAGTATCAAAATGTTTGTCATGATAAATACTGAAGATTAACAAAGATTGCTTTGCTCACGCTACATTAGTTAATATAACTAACTTTTTTAAAAACCTTTTAAACTTTTTTTTACAACCTCATCTTTTATATTTGATTATGGGCTTTAAACACTTAAAGGATCTTGTGTGTCTTTCAGGGTTATATTTGTTCAGTCAGGGCTGGTTAATGGTGTTCAGATCAGACGTCTCTAATAGTAATAAAGAAGCTCCTCTACTGGCTGAACATAAACACACTGAAATATAACAGCTCTCTATTTAGCTTTTTTTCAGTGACAGACTTTTAAAAAAATTGAAAGGCTTTATTGTTTATGTTTCTCTCAGATGAGATGCTGTATATTTGTCATATGTATTTGCTTGCCTTTATAAATAAAGTTTCTCAGTCTGAGGTTCAAGAGTCTCTCCATGTTTCATTATATGTCTATGACGCCCCCTGGAGGAAAATAAACAGCTTTGCATTATTCATTATTTGTAAAAGTTTACATAATTATCAAGCACATTCTTCTTATAGCCTACCACTGAAAACATTATTTTATGATTTTTAAATTTGAATTATTAGATGATTATTTTTGTATGTCTGAAAGATTTTCAGGCATAAACTACTTCTAAAACAGAATAACATACATTAATATGAGTTTGTTTCCCCATATGAGCTCTTTTCACACTTTCAGGGTTCCAGTGTTTCTTTCCAAAGAAGTGTCTTTCCAAAATAGGAAAAATGAAAAGAGAGATTGAAAGATGTCAAAATTACCATCATGATCACTCCCACTGCCGGCAAAAGCATTAACAATATTTTTTAATGCCAAGGTAATATAACGCAATGTATATTGTTATAAATGTGCATAAAATTCTTAAAAATACATAAACTTTGATAGATGTTAATAACTGTGGAAGCGCGTCATCACAGTCTGTGAATGTTTCTCATCTCCAGCAGGAGGCGCCTGGCGCTTCACAGTTTTTTTGGTCTTACTGGAGACACTGGTGCACTAAAATGTTGAATATTTTTAGTCTCTTTTTTCAACCCTTGTCTACATAGTGGACGTAGTCATGTGTGCAAGCCACTGTGGTGAACAGGTTACATATAGACGTGCACTTGTTCTGGGTAATAAACACATGAACTTAAACATAGCAGATATAACATCAACAGAGCTGTCCAGTTTGGCTTGAATTCTGATGGACTGGAAAAGCAGCGCAGTCAGAGCTAATGGACGGAGTAATCCCGGAGGAGCCAGCGTTTCCATTAAGTTGCATTAATGCGGTCAGGAGAGACTCACGCGGCTCATCTCTTCATATCCCGTTTCATTCTCTGAAAGCCATGCAGGCAGGGACGGCACCCTTTATCTGATATGTAGAGTTTGGACTCCAAATGAAAGTGCCACTGTCTCATTGCCTCCGCTGACCCATACGCACAGAGCATGTCCAACATCCCCTCCAGCCTTTCTGCTTCCTTAAACCGGGGAAGATCTGTGTCGTCCATTAGCAGAACAGATCAATTTCATCGGGTCCAGAAGGTTGGCCTGAACTCTTTATAGTTCTCCTTCCTCCGCTGAACACAAGAGCTCGTGTTTGACAGCTTGCAAACTGCCTGATTATTGTTCTGAGGGCTGCAGAGTAACGGTAATGTTCTGTCTAGGAAAATGTTGTGAAGTGGTGCATACGATATTGTCTCGGAAGTGCTTAATGGGTTTCAAAATGTTTGGAAAATGCAAATGTGGCTAAACATCTCTAGTCTAATATCTTGTTTACCATTATAGTTTGGTTTGGAGGTAAATGGCGATTTGCCATTCATAACAGAATTGTGTCAATCAATTGTGCATGCAAAAAATATATTACATTAGGCCTATATACATGGTTAGTCCATGCCCCCATTTCAGGTTGAACGTGATGTGTTTTTGTTGTGATGCTGCAATGATGTGGCAGACCAAAGCTCTTTTGAAACATACCGGTTATAATTGCAGTTCTTGTGCGTCACAAAAGTGGCACAATGTTATCTTTAATCTAATGTGATAACCAAGCTAAAAGGGAACTTAGTGTGATGAACAAACGTTCTTTTAGTAACCATATTAGAACATTTGTTCAAAATTACCTGGTATTTAATAACATTCTCAGAATTGTAGCACATAAATGTTATTTATACATCGTTCATGGAATGTTAGAAGTTCATCTTCACTCTAAAAAAAAAACTTTCACTGCTGTAAGTTTCACTCAAACCATCCTTGTTCACATTCCTTAAAATCTCATGTAACTAAATGAACTTCATTTAACTGAGTTGTTTCTGCTAAAATGAGTATTGTCAGCATTACTTAATAAGTGCTTGTTCAGTCAACATTGCTGAGTGAAACGCACAAATTAATGTTGACATAACTAATTGGGCAGTGGATCCATATATCCCAGCATGATTTTTTAAACATTAAAGGGGTTAGGTCACCCAAAAATGAAAATGCTGTTATTAATTACTCACCCTCGTGCCGTTCCACATCCATAAGAACTTTGTTCATCTTCGGAACACAAATTAAGGGGAGACACTACAGGCAAAAACACTGCTTTTTCAGGCACCTGTCAATTTTGAGATTTTGCACTTTTTGGCTTTTTATAAAGTATTTGTTCAGACTGGTGGAAAGAAAACATCCAAAATACACTTTTAAGTGTATATTTTATAGCACTTTATCTATTTGCATCTATAGAATTCAGTTACAGTAAATATCTTTAAAGGTCGTTTTCTCAAAATGAGTTTTTTCTCCTGCTCTGAGTCAGAAATCTCCACTTCAGCAGAACTTATATACATCAAACTTTACAGTTTTATTCCTATCTATATTTTGAAGGTTTTTACAGAGGGATTTGTTGATATATAATTTGCCTGATTTTATACAACATTTTATTCCTAAAAAAATGGTGAAAATGATTTTTTTTCTGGCTGTTGATATTTTCTGATTTATGGAGCGATAAAAAGAGATATCCAAAATTTCCTCTGTAAAAGCCTTTGAATTTAATATGACCAAAAAATTAAACAAGAATTTTGAACTTGACGTCATCCAATATTCAGATTTTTGTTCTAGAAATTTATGCAAATTAGTGCATATTTAATTAGATAACGGCTCATTTGCATATTTAAACATAACATTTTAGAAAACTTGTAATACAAAAAATGTTTGCAATTTTTAATGTAATCAATCAGCTGGGGTAGTATGGTGATATCTATTAGTTATTTTTTTTACCCTATTCACCTGGGGTGTCTCGCCTTAAGATCTTTTTGGTGAAGTCTGTAAGGTTTCTGTCTCTCCATAGAGATCCAACACAACTACCACTTCAAGGTCCAGAAAGGTAGGAAAAAGACATCATTAAAGTACATCATGTGACTCCAGTGGCTTAAACACAATTTTATGAAGCGACGTGAGTGCTTTGTGCTACAAAAAATAATAAATTACCACTTTATTTACAAAATAATATTATTCAAAGCGTGTTCACGCAACAATGCCAGGTCTCGTATGAACACAACACACGTGTCATGATGCTCTCGTGAACTCTCGCGCATGTGCGTTGAGTTGACGCGCGAGAATGAACACAACATGCATGCGTTGTGAAGCTCTCGTGAAAATTGAGTTTAGCCACGGGAGTCACATGATGTACTTTAATGATGTCTTTTCCCTACCTTTCTGGACCCTGGCGTGTTGAATCCCTATGGAGAGAGAAAAATATCTTAATTTGTGTTCTGAAGATGAACTTATGGATGTGGAATGACATTGGTGAGTAATAAATGACAGAATTTTAATTTCTGCGTGAACTAACCCTTTAATACATACTGCTTGTTTCAGAACGTTCAGAGAACCATAATGTTTGCAAAACGATAACAATATCTTCATTTTTTCGCTAACGGTTGTATAACCAACAAAAATGTTTTTAAAACATGTAAAAAAAAAACTGGACATTTTGAACACTGAGAGAACATTCCGAAGTAATATTTTCAAAACTTAATGGGAACATTAATAAAACATTCTTAGAACCTTTTTTTTTTTTTTTAAAGGGAAAGCACTGGCCAAGCATCAAAACAGATTTCAGCAAGTCAGAGGTATGTGTGTGGGCTCGGCAGTTACTGTAATAATAACATCTTTAATATACTGCAATTAAACTCCCACTATGGTTCTGAAAGAATCCATTTACTCTAAAAGAGCAAAGAGCAGGATGTGATTTCTGTGGTCTGCCTTTTAATATAAAATCGCTTCAGGCCTGACATTAAATCAGTGTATGACCTTTAGAGCGACAAACAAGACACACTACAGAAATTCGAACTTTGTGCATGTGACACAGATGTATTATGATGCATCAAAACTGTTCTGATTTAATCTGGCTGTTGTGCAACTTATTTGTCTTGCCTAGTACTAAATGGAATGAAATATTGTAAACAATGAGTAAGAATTTTGTTTCACTTCACTTTTCAGAAGAAAACAAAGATCTACTTCTGCAAAATGTCACGATATTCCACCAAAATAACCTTGTTGGCACGTAATTGTGTCACAATAAATTTGATCAGTGCTGCACTTATGTTTCTTGAAAGCAATCGTTGTGTTTGGTTCACTGGAATATTTTGTGGTTGTTCTCGCTGAACGACATTTACTGAATAAAAGGGTGCATTTTGTTCGCTGTACGTCAATCTCATTCTACAAAAACAGAAAGAATGATCCCAAAGGATAATGACACTTGTTTTTGGTGTGTTTTTCAATTAATCTTGAATTAATCAATAAGACTTTTGCATTTATAATGCACAAAAACTTGAAGCGCGCCAACTGGTGTATATGGTTGCAGTTCTGACAGGTTTACTGAAAAAAAAGAGAAAAAAAATCAAAAAGTGAATCTTTCTGGTGAACTGCTTGAATGAAAGACCCTCACTTTTTGCAACTCAACGTTTTTGCATAAACAATTTATAGAATGAATAGCATGTATCTAATCCATGTTTTTTATTTTCATGTTTCAGAACAGACAAAGTAGGACTGGAATACATTTTGCTGGGCCCTCGAGTCTTGATACTTTTTGCATTTGTTTGTGATTTAGTTATGAATCATGACAAGATGTGCATAAAGATAATATTCTCATCGTCTTCAAGCCAAGGTTTCTTTTGTCTTCAAGGTGTTGGCTCACATTAACTGTGATTTAAGCAGCTTGAAATAAAAGATTCTTTTGTAATCAGTTTAACCAAATTCATAAAAATACCCAAGATGGAGAGGATCTTGATCCTTTTAGCTTCAGGGCAAAAAAAGAATTAAATACCTTATTTAAATCACACCATCAGATTCTAATTAGTGGCCATGAGTTCTGGACTACCTGAGGATTTGGAGACATCAGGAAGTGTTTGTACATTGTTGATATGCTGTCAGTGATCCAGACACAAATCTGGAAAGCTCTACACAGGAAATGAAGAAACAACATAGCCACAAGTGATGAAAAAGAGCCCGGTTGCCAGATTGCTGCCCGTGTACAAATAAAACAAATTATTCTCTTATAGATATATAAGGCAACTCTAGATTAATGTCAAGTTTAAAGGTGCCATCGAACGTTTTTTACAAGATGTAATATAAGTCTAAGGTGTCCCCTGAATGTGTCTGTGAAGTTTCAGCTCAAAATACCCCATAGATTTTTTTTAAATAATTTTTTTAACTGCCTATTTTGGGGCATAATTAGAAATGCGCCGATTCAGGGCTGCTGGCCCTTTAAGTGCTCGCCCCCCCCCCAGAGCTCTCGACTCTATAATTGCATAAACAAATTTTACACAGCTAATATAACCCTCAAAATGGATCTTTACAAAGTGTTCGTCATGCAGCATGTCTAATCGCGTAAGTACAGTGTTTATTTGGATGTTTACATTTGGTTCTGAATGAGTTTGATAGTGCCCCGTGGCTAACGGGCTAATGCTACACTGTTGGAGAGATTTATAAAGAATGAAGTTGTGTTTATGAATTATACAGACTGCAAGTGTTTAAAAATGAAAATAGCGACGGCTCTTGTCTCCGTGAATACAGTAAGAAACGATGGTAACTTTAACCACATTTAACAGTACATTAGCAACATGCTAACGAAACATTTAGAAAGACAATTTACAAATATCACTAAAAATATCATGTTATCATGGATCATGTCAGTTATTATTGCTCCATCTGCCATTTTTCGCTATTGTCCTTGCTTGCTTACCTAGTCTGATGATTCGGCTGTGCACATCCAGACATTTAAAATACTGCCTGACCTTGTCTAATGCCTTTCATAATGTTGGGAACATGGGCTGGCATATGCAAATATTGGGGGTGTACACCCCGACTGTTACCAAACAGTCGGTGTTATGTTGAGATTCGCCTGTTCTTCGGAGGTCTTTTAAACAAATGAGATTTATATTAGGAGGAGGAAACAATGGAGTTTGAGACTCACTGTATGTCATTTCCATGTACTGAACTCTTGTTATTTAACTATGCCAAGGTAAATTCAATTTTCAATTCGATGGCACCTTTAAAATGTCTCACAAAGGTCAGGCTGTTAACAAAGCAGCGAAGTGCTTTCCTAAACATCTAACACTTTTTTCAGTGTTTAAAGGGGACAAGATTGTAATTGAGAAATAATCTACATCCGCATTAAAACTGCAACACAGTTCTTAAAGTGGTAACATCAAGCGTCTCCCTTGAGCAATGGCTGCAGACAGCATTAGCGTCTCATCCAGAGCGGCTCTATACTCCTCTGCCCTGTCTCAGCGTCTGGTCTTGATGGATTGCCTGTGTGAATGATGGAGCGGTGAGGGAGAGATGATGAATTGGCCATGTCTAGACCACTTTTAAAGGCGGAGGGGGCTTGAAGCACACACCACCCAGCAGAACAGGCAAAACAATGATCTCAGATCAGCTGCGGTGAGGCATGTGTCAGGAAGCAATGCGATCAACCACTGCACCATCCTACTGAAGGGTGTTGCATATGCCACTAAAGTCTGGATGTCCACGGGCGTCTTTTCGAAAGGGATTACCATGCCACCTGTCCTCACCATCCAGGATCGGACTTTGATGTGAGCACAGGGTTAGCTGCCAGATGTGGAGGCCCATCTGTGGTCTGGAGCCTCCAGTGCAAGCAGTCTTTTAGGATTTTATGCTCATCTGCTTAAGGATGCACGTAACCACAGATGTGATCATTCTGAATCAAGCTCTCTCAGCTTCACCGCATATGCATCATTCACAATATATAGTTAAAAGATATACAAATAGAAAGAAAATAAAAGGAGTAACAGACCAGAGTTCGTTGCAAGTTTGATGGGAGGTGGACAGTTTATAGGGCTGGGAGAATAAATCGATTCATCACGATTTGTGGATCGATTCTAAGATTTTCCCAATGCGTCGCAATTCTCTCCTGAATCAATTCTGAGCTTAGTTTTTAACAGTAGATGGCGCTCTAGGAGAGCTGCTCTAAGAGAGCAGAATACGGCTTTTTCTAAAGCACGTAATGCCATCTGCTGTTAAAAAACTAAGCTCAGAATCGATTAGAGATAGAATCGCGATGGATTTGGAAAATCTCAGAAGCGATCTAGAATCATTTCTCGATTCGTGATTCAACGATTTATTGTCCCAGCCCTATCAGTTTACAATATTTAGTGCTGTAATTCTGTTAAACTCTAGACTTACCTGCCTTATTTGCAGATTCATACAGATTTAAGTGAAAGTGATGTGACGTGTGGCCAAGTATGGTGTCCCATTCTCGAAATTTGTGCTCTGCATTTCACCCATCCAAGTGCACACACACAGCAGTGAGTATTGAGCACACACACACCGTGAACACACACACAAAGCAGTGGGCAGCCATTTTTGCTGGAGCGATTGGGGGTCAGGTGCCTTACTCAAGGGCACCTCAGTTGTGGGTAATCAGTTGTGAGGTGTGGATAATGTTCATTTAAAGCCCGGGATACACTGCACAATTTTTGGTTGTCCCAGATGAAAGATTGCCATCGTGAAACAATCGTGCCGATTTCTGTGATCATGGCTCTTAATCGGTGGTCTTATGTCATACAGTGAGAGAGGTACAAAGACAGTCGTTTTCCCAGTCTTGAGACCAAAGATAGCCTACGATCATTTTCTGACAGTATCAGAAATTCAGCATGACCAATGCACAGTGTGTTTGCTGCTACGACCAACATCTACTGACCAGCCAATAAAAATGCAACACGACATGGCACTAAAACTTAAAATTGCTTACCTCAAGCTCTTTTCCCTTCTTCTTTCACCACTTCCTTCCCACCTAAAAACTACAACTGCCAAAGTGTGATTCAACATGATCTTTTTGTTTACCACTAGCGCATGCTGATGACGTTTTATTCTTCTATAGAAACTTGCTTCGTAGCTCATGAGTCAATAGGTGTCATCATCGTACCATCTACATGCATGTCGTACCCAAGTTTAAAAAAATCCATGTCGCACCGTGTGATTTGTAATGATCTTATAGGTTTGCTAAAATCGTGCAGTGTATCCCGGGCTTAAGACAGCCCGGGATACACTGCTTTCCTGTAGCTTTCCTGTACCTCAGTGGTTAGAGCATGGCACTAGCAATGCCAAGGTCATGGGTTCGATCCCAGGGATTGCACATACTCAGATACAAATGTATAGTATAATGCAATGTAAGTCGCTTTGGATAAAAGCGTCTGCCAAATGCATAAATGTAAATGTAAAGACATCAACTGTTAAATATATTGAATATTGAAGCATATTTCTTTTTGGGGGGCTTTTTTGCCGTTATTTTATAAGATAGTGATTGAGTGTGGGATCCCCGTGAGCAAAGAGCACTCACATGCCCTAAATAAGTGCACAATCCACTGTACCACAGCTCTGATGTCTCTGCATATTAAGCTAGGACAAGAAAAAAGTATTTTTTTAAATATTCATTCAAAAAAAAATTACAAAACCTCAAAAATATACCAGCCTGTACACATCGAAAAACCATCCTTGTGCAGTTTATACTGTCATGGTCCTGTAGAAATTTCTGGGAATCAGTTGTGTTATGTTTGGCAACAATTCTGCATCTTGACCACATGGTGGAGCCTTGCAGATTTGTGTAGTCCTATAGAAATAAGTGATGCACAGTGAATTTGATTACATGTTCCAACCAACTTCAAAGTTATCATCAGGTCAAAACTTGTATGCAACTTACTGTATATCAGAGAGAATTCATGGTCTATGCCATGGGAAAGTCTTTTCAGGTTACACAAGAGAAAGACATTTTCCCTTGTTTAGTCTGTTGTGATGGCTCACCTCATGAACAGAGGGATTCTTCTTGGCACACAGGAGTGGGCTGCAGCTCTGGGTGTCTGCCACATACCACCAAGGCCTCCGTGTACACGGCACTGTGTCTTTGTACGTCTGTGTTAGTGTGTGTGTATATGTGTGTGTGGGCGTTTCTTCCGAGCAGAGCAACGGGCTGGCATGGCATCCGAACAACCACTGCCCACTCGGACCAAAACAAGCCACACTTCTTCTTCACTACGCTGGCACAGAGGCCGGCAAAACAAACAAACCAAGGGCAGCAAAAGTTCCGTCGCTCCATGTCACTGCAAGTATCATACAGTGTTTTTTGTCTTTAGACAATCTGAAAGAAATGTTGGGAAAAAATGTTATCTCAGGTTTGGTTGCCACAAAATTGTAAAGTTTGGACAGTTACTGATAAGTTAAATTTGGTGGTAATAGTTATCTGATCTGAAATGGCCACAGACAACATTTACCTCACTCTATGCTATTTCTTTCCAGTTACTGGTAAGTTGAATTCGGTGGTAATAGTTATCATCATGCAGATCTGAAATGCCCACAGACAACATTTACATCACTCCATGCTATTTCTTTCCAACATAGCTGAGGTTTGACTGCAGCGCTACGGAAAGAGGACTGATGGGACTGTTTAAATTGTCAGTTTATCTGAACATTTCCTTATTAAATTCAGATTGTTTTTTAAGTGTTCTTGAGGTTTTCTGCCAGTAAATTTAGAAAGGAAAGAACGACGACTCTTGTCCACTCTTGTCAGAAATTGTTAGCATCCAACATTTTGATCTGGAACGTAATGATTTTTTCCATCTCTCCCGCTGAAAAAAACCATTTGAGCGTTAAAATGTAATGCAACCAAAATCATTACTGCAGAAGCTCGAAATGTTTGCACACATTCTGATTAGTTGACAAGATAGACAAGTGTTCATTTATGGAATAGTGTAGCCTAAAATTAAACAAATGTTTAGTCTTTATTTACTTACCTATATGTTGCTCCAGTATTGGAAAATACAACATCCATGTATTAAACAACATGAGGATGAATAATTAATGACAAAATTTTCATTTCTGGGTGAACTTTTCCTTTAAGGAATAAAACAGGAGGCCAAAAAGAGGGGGCAAGAGGGTGAGAGAGAGAGAGAGAGAGAGAGAGAGAGAGCATTAAGCACTAAAAGCCTTCCTCCTCTGGCTATAAGGCTAATGTTATTGCCATGGTGAAGAATTCTCTGGAGCTGGAGAAACGCGCTGAGGTGATTCATAAATGGACCTTGAGGATCCTCTGGGACAATAATTAGACATGTTTCAGTCTCTCTCTCTCCCTCCATCCCACTTTTTTATCTCTCGGATGATGGATTGGCAGCATTCGCGTTTTCTGGGAACAAACTCGCCAAGTTTTAGTGGTAGTTTTTTTGCTTTTAATTGGACAGTTCCTTACCTCAGCCCGGCAGCGCGCGAAACGCTAGTCCCACGGCAACGGTTCATCTTTGAATATTAATTAGTTCGTGATGACGTGGCTGACAGGCATCCAATGGCAAATTAGTCTTTTATAAACATTTTTAAAATTATTCTGACGTCGCCTGCTGACCTTCCTATAGCAAATGCTTTTACTTTACATATTAATTACGTTTTTCTGACGTCGCTCGGTATTCGTCAAATGGCTATACATGGATCATGAATACTGAGAGGAAAACCTTCGCCATAGTAGGTTTGGTAAATTCGCGTCGGAGTTTGATGTGAAATGACATGATCTGGTGAGGTTCACTTCACTTCCAACATCCTCATGTGAACCTACGGTCACAATTCATGAATTAATCCGGTAAGTGGCATTTTGTCTCCATATTATATGCTAAATGACTTTTTGGTTAATTATTTGACAGAATGTTGTAGTATACTTAATGTATGTATCTATCAATCTACAGTATCTATCAATAAATAGCAAAGTATATTGGGTTTTCATTTTGAGTGTACAGATCAGTATGATAATACAGATGTATGATAATTTTCACAATGATATCTGTTTTAAGTTCAATTTAAGCTGAAATGAAACTGAAACATTATTAAAAACAGATCAATATGTTTTTTTGCTATGTCAGACATTCATGGTAAACATGAGCAAATGTACTTTGCATTGGGATTAAAAAGTTTCTGTATTTAACTGTATTGATCAAGGTCCAACCTGTGTACTAGATGTGTACTAGAGTGAGTTACAACCCATTTGGAAAGTTTGGAAGCTGTAGAAGGAAATTTTATGCATCTTTTCAAACTCCGTCCTTCATGAATGGGATGCGGTTGGAATGACTGAATCAGGCAGCCAGACAAATTCAAACCACATCATGAAATGATTTTGATAGGCCAGACTGCTGCATTTTTACTTTACAAGCATGCCATAAACAGACCCTCTGGAAAGTTCTGCTGTGGGTGGGTGAAGTACAAGCTCACACACGTGGAGACGCAGGCCTATAATGCATTGGCTTCGGGTTTGACATTTTTAGTGCTCCGGACACCTTGTGAGACAGCAGGTCTCCACTAAATCCTTTTGTTTTAACTTCCGTGCTAGATTCATTTGTTTTATATCCCTTCTATCACAAAATATTGCGCACTTGTTACAAAACGTCCCATGGCAAAAAGGCCATGCTATGCAATGAAATGTGACTGGAAAATATATGCTATATTGATCAAAGGGTGAACTAACCCTTTAATATGCATTGCAGCTGTCTCTGTCAAATGAAGTAAGAGTCAAATGGTGTTTATTCTACAATCATTGAGTCTGTGACCTCTCATGAGGATGAAATATTAGCAGACTGGTTAGTGAATTTGGTAAAATGCTACCATGTGTGTCATTTATGGACGCATTGCAATATTACGTGCAAAAACATGTTTCACATTAGTGTAAAAATACGGTGGGATGGGATCCAAATTTCTGAGACCACTAGTAAATTGCTTTTCTAATTTAATGCAAACTTTCCATTGCAAATTATATTGTCAGCATAAGAAATTGAGTTAAAAAAATGTCCTGGAAAATGAATGTCTTAGTATTTAGTGTATCTCTTTTGTTTTTGACATGATCCAAAGAGCATCTTGAGCCTCATCGACCGTCTGTACAAAGAGTCCGATGATCAATGTCACTCATTTACTTGTTTTTTTTTATTAGTGACTTAAAAATATTTCCTCTTCGTTTTATGTCATAATTTAAGGTTTAAGTGAAAAAATGGTCTCAGGCTTTTGAAACCTATATTTTCCCTCTTCTTAATAGTGAACATTCTAGACATTTGATTTGTTATTCGTGATAATCATCCAACCCGATATGGTAGAAGGCACTACAGACATGTTTTTAGAATCTGACATTTCTACCGCAGATCATTTAGTCTTAACGGCTCCCAAACATGAGGCCATGCAGCCATTATCCAATCAGTCTCAGAGATTTTGTCTGACCTTTTCCTGCATGGCTGCTCGCCGGAGCAGAACCAGTCCGGCCATGAGCTGTGTGGCGCGGTCAGTCTTTGGAGTATTGACTTAAAGGGATAGTTCCCCCAAAATTCAAGACATATTATTTACTCGCCTTGCTTCATGCCATTCTAAACCTGTATGTTGTTATTTTTTTTCTGTGGAACACAAAAGTGACCATTTTTAAAGTGTCTTTATGAACTGTTTATAGTGACTATGCTTCAAAAAGGCCAACATAATAGCATATGGGTTTGGAACGACAATAAGGTTTTTATTTTTAGGCAAACTATTCTTTTAATAAGAATAATAATGGAAATTCCACAAAAGCTATAACCTTTGCTACTTCACCAATGAATGCAAATGTAATGCTGTTTTTGATTAATATGTGATCATACTATTCGGTTCTGTTCTTTGGTTTACTTTTATTACTTAAAGGATTAGTTCATTTCAGAATTAAAATTAACTGCTAATTTACTCACCCTAATTCACTCATGTCATCCAAGATGTTCATGTCTTTCTTTCTTCAGTCGAAAACAAAATTATGGTTTTTGAGGAAAACATTCCAGGATTTTTCTCCATAACGACTACCAACGGGTTGAAGGTCCAAATTGCAGTTTCAATCTAGCTTCAAAGGGCTCCCAGATGAGGAATAAGGGTCTTAACTAGCGAAACGAAAAAAAAAGAATTACTTTTTAACCACAAATGCTTGTCTTGCACTGCGATGTGATGCGCCACACATTACGTAATCACATTGTAAAGGTCACGTGCGACATAGGCGGAAGTACCGCGGTAGGGTGAAAAACTCCATCTCATTTTCTCCTCCAACTTCAAAATCATCCAACATCGTTGTTTACCTTTTTTTTGTAAGGCCGTTTGACAGTCTTCAAGGCTACGGTACTTCCGGCTACGTCATGCACGGCATGATCTTTCCAATGTGATTATGAGACAAGCATTTCTGGTTAAAAAGTATATTATTTTTTTATTTTTTTTGAAAATTATCAATTGTATCGCTAGATAAGACCCTTATTCCTCGTCTGGGACCATGTAGAGCTCTTTGAAGCTGCACTGAAACTGCAGTTTGGACCTTCAACTCATTGGTAGCCATTGAAGTCCACTATATGGAGAAAAATCCTGGAATGTTTTCCTCAAAAAACATGATTTCTTTTCAACTGAACAAAAAGACATGAACATCTTGGATGACATGGGGGTGAGTAAATTATCAGGAAATTTTAATTCTGAAGTGAACTAATCCTTTATCACATCACTTTTTAAATGTAGTGCTCAGTTACACTGTAATCTCTGTGTGATGCGTTGCGTAGTAAAACATGTTACTACACAGACCTTTACTGTGACCTTCTGAAATGTATTTGGCAACGATCTACAGCACATTCCCATATTTCAGAGGCACAGAAGTAAAACTTCTGGCTTCTGTTTTTCTCTTTTCATTCATTGGTTTAATGTCGTTTTAATATAGACAGCCAAATGGTATTCATGATTAAGTACGGAAAGAGCAAGGACTAGGTGTTAACATACATTTTCCTCAGCTGGAAAAATTTGGCACCTGTGTGTTCTATTCACAGTACACTGACACATACCCTCAACCCCTTTAGCAATTTCCTGAAGCAAGCCGGACAGTTGCAGACTCTTGCTACACCATAAACCCAATGTACACCAACACTATTGCATTTGCTTAAAATACTTGAAGTTGTTGCTGTCACATGACGTAGTGATGCACGTAACATAGCTGAGGTGATATATAATATATACAGTATATATATTTATATATAGCTTATTATGATGGGAATCATAGAATCTGATCTGAGATCAGCTGAAAAAGTCATGGAAATCCATTTGGCAAAACCCTTTTTTCCATTGCTATCAGTCTGAAATTCTGAATATATTTAGAAATAAAAACATTCTGAAATATATTCTTCTCCCTCAGCAAAACGGTATCAGACTGGAGCACAATCGCGCCATTATGACATCACTACGAGGGTGGCCCAGGAATGCTGTGGAAACAACAATAATACATCACATTTCTCTGCAGCATGAAAAGTAGCAGTCGTCATGGCTTTGAAATTCAGTTCTCCGTCCTCCAGTCTGAAATGTCCAAATCTAATGGATGATTCTGTTTCCGATCAGCTCCATGAAAGGACTTGAGACATTTCGGGCCGCTTTTGTACAGGACCGTAGCAAACTCTTTTCTACATGTTCACCCCCTTTCCCCTCATTTTATATTGTTGAGGAAATTTCAGTCCATAAGAGGGAAAAGGAAGAGAAAAAAAAATGTTAAATTCACTCTGCCCTTAAAATAGGATTCTGGGAACAAATGTGTCCAGTAGCTGTTTGCAGCGCTCACGTCTTGAGCCATTCAAAACACAGGCGAATTTTTTTTTTTTTTTTTTTTCTACTAAGCGCTTTGAAATGATGAACTTTGACTTGGCAGCTGAATCTGTGGCGTCTGCATGGTAACATCTGCTGTTTAATCATGCTGGATTCTTCTCAGGCAGTCGATGTCTATCAGCTAAACAAGAAAATTTATATAGAGAAGCAGATTATTGCATTCCAGGTTTAAGTACACTGTGTTTTTCAGACTGTATTCCCCTTAGGATCAGGGATTTGTGGAGCCCGTTGTCCTCAAAGGCCAATTAAGGTCCTTATCTGGAAGTTTCGAAAGCAGTGCTACTTTAAAGGAATAGTTCACTAAAACGTAAAAAATTCACTCTCGTGTCTTTCATTTCTTTTGTATCATTAAATTAAACATTTTGAAGTGCTAAATCTGACTCTTTTAAATCACGGTTCATAGCAACCATGTCTGTCAAGCTCCAGAGATTACAAAAAAAGGTGTCGGTGTCATAAAACTAATAAATATTATAATTTATCTCATAATTTTCTAAAATATATTATCCTCATAGCTTCAATTTAGTTTCTCATTATCTAGCAAACAACTTTTTCAAAAATAAATTCTGCACTGTAAAGTTCACTAAAGTGTTAAGTAAACGTACATTTTTCCTCACTAGCGACACCCAATGAATTTGACAAAAATAATGATTGTTTTCAAACAGGTTTCCTGAACACTCACTCCATCTGTAATTGGTGGGACAAACAGAAAGTTTTTGTAACATTAAAAACCCTACACATTTCAGCTTTACCTACTTTAAGTTATGAGAATCTTGCCTTTGAAACTACATTTTTAAAGTAGCTTCCCTGAGAGTGTTAATGATAAACAGTAGAGCGGTTTAGACCGCCAGCCGGGGTCGAATCCCACAATGTCGACCTGGTTTGGATAAGCTGACGATCTTTCCTTCTCTCCCCATAGGGTACAGGCAGCCCTGGGATGCAGCTGGACCACAGCTGTAAAGCTTTTGGATCTAAAGTTGCAGCTGTGGTGGGGAGGGTTCCTGGCACCGTGATTTGGTGGATAAACAGAATTGAAAATCACATTGCCAGGGATTTCCACCCCTGCACAGTTCTTCAGGTGCCCCACCTACACCGCCAACCTGACCGGGGTGTTTTTGGAGATCCTTTAACAACAGACAAAGAACCACAGAGCTCTTGTTTGCATGTGGCTTAAAGTCAACACTGACCCTATTTAATTTCCTAATGCACGTTCCTGCTTTTATTGTGCTGGTTTTATCATTCATCAAACTGTACTTGCTCCACCTAGGAAACGATTTTACTTTAATCAGCAGAGAATGACTATTACTAATGCTCATACTTATGGAGCCCCTAAAGGGACATGGTGATATAAGATGGGAAGAAAAAATTACATTTCAATGCTCTCGCATTCTCTCCCAAAAAGTTTTGCTTTCCCACAAGAAATGTAGCGTTCCTTCGTAAAACTTTTGCATTCCCCCGAGAATCTTTGCATTCGCTTGCAAAGAACTTTGCAAAGATTCTCGGGGGAACGCAAACATTTTCAGAGTGAACGCAAAGTTTCAAGGGGGAACTCAAAACATTTGTGATTTTTATATATATATTATATAGTTTTCCATCACTATGTCCCTTTAGGGGCTCCATACATACTTGGAGTTAGTGATTTAAAGGATTAGTTCACTTTAAAATGAAAATTAGCCCAAGCTTTACTCACCCTCAAGCCATCCTAGGTGTATATGACTTTCTTCTTTCTGATGAACACAATCAGAGTTATATTAGTAAATATCCTGACACATCCGAGATTTATAATGGCAGTGAACGGGACCAAAGAGTATGAAGATCAAGAAAGTGCATCCATCCATTGTAGACGTACTCCACACGGCTCCGGGGGGTTAATAAAGGACTTCTGAAGTGAAGCGATGCATTTGTGTAAGAAAAATATCCATATTTAACAAGTTATAAAGTAAAATATCTAGCTTCTGCCAGACCGCCGTCTGTATTCAACTTATGAAGAAAGTGTAACGCCTCTCACAGTTCAAAACACATATGCCATGTCCTACACCTTCTGTTTTCTTTACGGAAAAAGCTTAATTGACGCGACATCACTTACATTTTTTTTTTGTAAGTTGAATAAGGAAGGCGGTCCGGTGGAAGCCGGATAATTTACTTTATTAACCCCCCCCGGAGCCGTGTGGAGCATGTTTATGATGGATGGATGCACTTTCTTGAGCTTTATACTCATTTGATCTATTCACTGCCATTATAAAGCTTAGATCCATCAGGATATTTACTCTGGGGGGTAATAAAAGCCTTCTGAAGTGAAGCGATGCATTTGTGTAAAAAAAATATCCATATTTATCAAGTTATGAAGTAAAATATCTAGCTTCCGCCAGACCACCTTCCGTATTTAATTTACGAAATGCACTTTTTTCAGCTTCATACTCATTGGTCCCTTTCACTGCCATTATAAAGCTTAGATGCATTAGGTTATTTATTAATATAACTCAGATTGTGTTCATCAGAAAGAAGAAAATACATGTAGGATGGCTGGAGGGAGAGTAAAGCTTGGGGTAATTTTCATTTTAAAGTGAAGTAATCCTTTAAATAAACCCTAACTTTCTTGCAACTTGTTTTTGTGCAAAAATGTGCACAAAAAAAAAAAAAAACCTAGGANAGAAACCAAAGTAAAGGCCCGTTCACACAAACTATAATGATAACGTTTTAAAAAATCGTTCTAAATTTGAAAGAATAGCCCACACCACAACTATAACGATTAGGGCACAGAGGAACAACGCCATTGGAATCACTTAAAAAAAAAAATAATTCCAGCTGATGAATGATAAACATTGACAACCAATCAGAATCCATCCTGCTTTAAAGAGCTTGTGAAAATAAAGTGGCAAATGAGAAAACTGCAGCATGCGCTTATAATAAACTGAACGTTAATGTGAGTTGGTGTGGACACTAATATAGTTATTGTTATAGTTATCGTCACTGGTGTGAGCGAGCCTTAAAGAGACAAACGCCACTTCAGAAAATGTAAAACTCTTTTTACGTGGCGCTTGCTGCAACATATTGCGATTCAGTCTTTGTTTATGCAACCTCTTTGGCATTTAGTTCATGTGAGTGCAACTGCTTGGTATGTTTTTCAGTCTCAATAACACAAACAGTGACTCATCGCTTTCCTCAGGAATGACAGATAATGGCTTACTGGAATATCGTCCAAGGCAAAAGGGCATCTGGCAAGTTTCATAAAAAAATGGAGATGCAAACCATGCTTGACACCCACAGCGCTTAGGACTGTTATCAGACGGTACATTATGATTGACTGAAAAATCCAGAATAAAAGGCCACAACAGCTCAGAGTCCCAAAGCCTTCACAACAGCTTCAAGTGTGGAAGATATTGACATTTTTTATTCAAACCTAGAGTTCTAAGTTATTTGTGCAAAGTCACAATGACTGGGCGGGTATAATTACCCAAGATGCGCTGTGTTTCGCCTCATTCGGTCGCACCCTTTCCATCTTGAAGTTGGTCCATCAGGTCATCACTTGCTCAAGGCACAGAGCTTAGCTAATTGGTGAGCATTGATCCCTTAAGAATACTGTTCACAGTGGCTAAGTTCAGTGCCTGAAGTGAACTGTATGACGGTATGTGTACAGGGAAATCCACCCGCCCCATCATGGTCAGGTGATTTCCACCTACTTGCTTTGGCATTAAAGTGAGACAGGGCAGGAACTGGGAGTAATGAAGGGTGGGATGCCAGTAAATGTGAAACCAGTTAGGACACGCACGCAAATGAGGCAGGTTAAGCTCTTAGATCCATGGTCTGAGTACTGTTAGCTGAGATGGATGAGGCGAATGTGTCAGGCTTTAATTTCACAGAGGAGCTTCTGACCACTTTGTCGAACTCAATGGAAGCACTGGCACACAAAGTTAAAGTCCATTTAGACCAGTTCTTGTATGTTAGTAAATTCACTCCAGTCATTAAAAAGCCGAAAGGTGTAGATGTTCCAGGAAAGCAGGGGCAGCGGTTGCGCTTCAACGAATCACTTTGATGGACTTAGTTCGGCTCTATTTGTATCGTTTTCCTAAATGCAGCCTTATATGGTGGTTATTTGTGCAGCATTGATGATAATTTAGGCCTATATCATTTTGGTTTTCTATAGAGTGCAATAATGCGCTCTTTTTTCAGCGGTAGTATTTTTCCATTCATTTCTCTCATTGGGATTTTAAAAAAGTCTTTGTTAAAGAGCCAATCAGCTATGAGGTGAATCACAACACTACAAACTTTGTTTTGATGACAAAAACATAAACACTGTGATGGAGAAATATAAACACTAATTTTGAAGTTTATTCTACAAAATATGCGTATATATACAAATACTTAAGTATTTTAAGATCGTAGGGAGATCGTCTTGATTACATAATTTGCAGTGCTTTATGTGAGTGGGTGGGGCTGCTTTTTCGACTCTCTGATTGGTGGAATTTTCTGTACAGCATCATGGGTAATGTAGTTTTTCACCTTGAATTTAACTGTTAAACGTTTAATTTAAAAATAAGTTGAAATAATGTGGTCTGGCAGCTTCAGTAGAAGCAAATACCATAGATTAATAACCTCGTAGCTTACAATAAGGCTGTCTTTAAAGGTTTATAAGTTATTGTTAAAAATCAATTTCCCTATGGAGAAAATGAATGGAGTTTTCCAGAACTCGACTGTTGCACTTTGTTACGTTTGAAGTCTATAAAGAGCGGGATTTGAAAAAAAAAAAAAAAAAGGAAGTCAATACAGATTTTAAGACATTGGACGATAGATAAGTGTTTCCACCTTTATAAATCCCTATTTGTTCCTCACTTTTGACATTGGATGAAATCCATAGATTTAAGGACTTGAATGCATGTGAAATATGCATGGGGAAATATTTCATATTTTTCAATATTCCTGATCGCATGGACTTCAACTAAATTTACTGCATTTCGCCCATGAAAATTCACCAAACAATGATAAATGTGACCGTTTTTTACAACAAAATGGGAACAGGTGTGAAGGGTTGTCGGAGAAGGCATTTGCTCTTGCCTCTTGCCAGCTGTAATAACTGCACTTTTAACCTTTAATTAACTGCAAAATTGGGGTCAGAGTCTTTGCAAACAAGGCGTGGTGTCGTGACCATCCCTGCAACTTGTCCTGGCAAATCCTCTCAGATCATTTGAATAATTGCGATGGTGTGGTTTTGACGAAACGATTGAGGGCTGTGCCTTCTTGTGCCTGCTGAACTGGTATCAGTGTGCTGATTGAGTGCTGGCTCAGTTCAGCAGGAACAGGAGTGAAGTCCTAAACGCCACTGCTTTACTCTCCTCCAATCTGAATTCAGCATTCTTCAGTATCTTCCAATCAGGATTACAATAGAATCTAGGCTTACTCTAGTGCTTCTCTTCAACTTCATCTGTCATCAGTGAATACAAAACATGTTTTCCAAGCGAGCCGACCTTGATAAAATATGAATGGTTTACCATTAGAAGTCAAGGCATTACGGATAATGGATTTTTTGCATACTCTGATTAAAGCCATATCCGTATTTTTAGCGTTGCATTTTGTTCTCAGCACAAGCACGGCCATGGGAGCGCAAAATATCGAGATCTTTTAGTGTTCCTGCTGAAATGTATGAAGATGTATGTTGAGCAGGTTTTACCTCATATTCACCGCGCTTCAAAAACCGCCTGCAGTGTCTCTGCATGTTAAAGATAGTTAAAATGAATTACGGCAAGAGCCTTATTTTAGGTCGCGCTGTCATCTCCTTTTACGCTTATAAAAAATGGAAGGCTTCAGGTAGATCATAAATCTACCTCAGTCTGTTAACTTTTTGCAGTCTAACTTTGGCCTTTTCTTTTTTGCATCGCAACAGAGCTGCTCCTGTAACCATTAAGGAAAAGACTGTATGTGCTTTTCATACTGTTGCTATATTTTTACTAGGGTTTTCAGAGTGTTAGGGTATCAAAATCTACTACTTAGAAGAAAAAAAAGCTGCACAATTTGATTGCTTCTTGATCCCTGATCTGTATAGCATCTATATAGGATAGTTTCCATATATATTGCAGGTCTTGCGGCCTTACTTGAACCTTTCTCCTCAGTCCGCAGCATTGACAGCTACTTGGAAAGATTTGTGCTACTCAGAAACAATTATAGGTCATAAACGCATCAGTGGGAAGGAGCTGCAGGGATGAAAGCTGAAAGCCTCTTATTTTAGTTTCACAGCAATGTCGGACTCCTTTTATCATGCATTGCAGCGACTGACCAGATTTCGTGACGTGGCCTCCTTAAGTTGTTTGATATTGTTTTGTTCCCTCCGCCACCATGTAGTCAGTGTGTTTGCGGTCCAGACCAGAGCTGTGCGCTTTATAATTGGTTTAACTTGAACAAGACCAGCTGTGCAATAAAGCAGCAAAGCCGTGTGAAGAAACCCACAGTCCCGGGCGTCCGTAGATCCTTCTGGGTCACGGTCCAGGCAGCGCATGCGGAAAAGGATTTCACATCTGTGCTGAATGTAAGTGGTTGTAATGTATTTATTAAAATACAATTTAAAGACATGTTGATACCACATGAATGCCTGTGAGGTCCTCGTGCCACAGATGAACTGTCCTCCAATCAGCTTGCAGTGTGCTGCTATCCTCCAATCAACAAGCAGTACCCCTTACTCTCTTCTAATCAGTATGCAGCATGTTTTCCTGTCCTCCAATCAGAGTGCAGACACTATTGCATTTGGGTCATTGACGAATACGGTTTTTAAAAGTGTAAAAAAAAAAAAGGATTTTGAAGTTAATAAAGGTGCAATATGTAAGAATTTTACAGTAAAATATCCAAAAACCACTAGGCCAGTGTTATATATTTTGTTCACTTGAGTACTTACAATATCCGAAATGTTTCCAACTATTTGTAAATCTTGAGAAAATTGCAGTTTTAACCATCGCCTGTCAATACCCGCGTTACCCTCGGTTTCCGGTTTTATTTTGTAGAAACCATGGAAACACCAAAGACCCTTTAATATATTACATGTTTTAATAGACAAGGGAACAACTGTTTTGATATATTTATAGACAGAAAAGGAATAATTGTTATATAGCTCAACACGTTTAGTCTTATTGTTGAAATCTAATTTTGTTGATTTTTTTGCGAGTACCATGCTTTACCATGCCTCAGAGAAAAACACTATTTTGTGAAGTAGCTAACATAGCATAATCAGATGCTGCTTTATTTTTAGTAACAGTAATACAGCATTTTCTCCATCATACAATACATTTTAAAATGAATTGCATGCCATTTATCAACACAAGCCATCCAGCATTTAATGATATTCTAAAATCGATCTATCTTACTGCAGTGTGTAACAGTGTCTCACAGCAGCCGCCGAGCGAATGCACAGAGTAACGTTATAACATTTTCAACACACTCAAATGTATCTAATATGATAAACAGAGCTGCGTTACCTCATACTTTACCTCATTACCTTAAGCGGCGCCGGCAACTGCGGCATAATAAAAGTTCCGCTGCTCGTGAGGCGTGTGTTGCGCAATCGCTCCAGCTCCTCGTTCAGCTCCACAACACTCGGTCCTGCTCTGCTTCATACTACAGTAACGTTAATAATAACATCCACGAACATGATTTCTTCCCGAGTCCTATCCCTATTATTTTCCACCGGCTGTGAGGTGAAGACCACATGTCCCAAGACATTTGAATAGACCTCTAGCGGACAGAACATTTTACATATTGCACCTTTAAGTGTTAACAATGAGATTATGTGGTTTTTATAATCAATTAACACTGCTTTTGTCATTTTTTACAAGATGGACAAAATTTGTCACCAAAAAATTCATTCGGTTTAACCAAAAGTTCGGTTTTACCAAATGACACTTTTGGTTTTACCGAATGACAATATTTTCAAACAATGTTAACAGGCTAATATCTAGCTAGCTAGCAAAAGGACAATCAAACATTTTATATTTAGTACAAATTTTTTAAATATTACAACATTTTCCATGTTTTATAGCGGTTGTACCGTATGACCTGGTATTTNTTTTTAATAAATCTGCAAAAATGTCAACAATTCTGTGTTTTTCTGTCAATATGGGGTGCTGTGTGTACATTAATGAGGAAAAAAAATGAACTTAAATGATTTTAGCAAATGGCTGCAATATAACAAAGAGTGAAAAATTGAAGGGGGTCTGAATACTTTCGGTACCCACTGTATTTTGTAGAAACCATGGAAACACCAAAGACCCTTTAATATATTACATGTTTTAATAAACAAGGGAACAACTGTTTTGATATATTTATAGACAGAAAACGAATAATTGTTATATAGCTCAACACGTTTAGTCTTATTGTTGAAATCTAATTTTGTTGATTTTTTGCGAGTACCATGCTTTACCATGCCTCAGAGAAAAACACTATTTTGTGAAGTAGCTAACATAGCATAATCAGATGCTGCTTTATTTTTAGTAACCGTAATACAGCATTTTCTCCATCATACAATACGTTTTAAAATTAATTGCATGCCATTTATCAACACAAGCCATCCAGCATTTAATGATATTCTAAAATCGATCTATCTTACTGCAGTGTGTAACAGTGTCTCACAGCAGCCGCCGAGCGAACGCAGTAACGTTATAACATTTTCAACACACTCAAATGTATCTAATATGATAAACAGAGCTGCGTTACCTCATACTTTACCTCATTACCTTAAGCGGCGCCGGCAACTGCGGCATAATAAAAGTTCTGCTGCTCGTGAGGCGTGTGTTGCGCAATCGCTCCAGCTCCTCGTTCAGCTCCCACAACACTCGGTCCTGCTCTGCTTCATACTACAGTAACGTTAATAATAACATCCACGAACATGATTTCTTCCCGAGTCCTATCCCTATTATTTTCCACCGGCTGTGAGGTGAAGACCACATGTCCCAAGATTCCGCGCTCAAACTTGCCGTCATCAAGCTACGCCTTTGTTTTGAATAGACCTCTAGCGGACAGAACATTTTACATATTGCACCTTTAAGTGTTAACAATGAGATTGTGGTTTTTATAATCAATTAACACTGCTTTTGTCATTTTTTACAAGATGGACAAAATTTGTCACCAAAAAATTCATTCGGTTTAACCAAAAGTTCAGTTTTACCAAATGACACTTTTGGTTTTACCGAATGACAATATTTTCAAACAATGTTAACAGGCTAATATCTAGCTAGCTAGCAAAAGGACAATCAAACATTTTATATTTAGTACAAATTTTTTAAATATTACAACATTTTCCATGTTTTATAGCGGTTGTACCGTATGACCTGGTATTTCGGGACATGCGTATGAGCAAGTGAAAACATAAATTTTTAGACTTGGTTACTTTGCTTCATGACCTTGTGGTCCTTTGCAGGTGTCTGAATGATGTCACATTCTGTCACATGATATTGACCGCATGACTTGTTCCAAAATGGTCCCTTTATATTGGTTACTCCGAATGACATCAGTGAAATTCAATTTTCCGGACATTCTTTCTCATAACAAAGCAACAGCTTCTACACATAATTTTAATACCATTTTGCACTATGTTGATATATGATGTTATAAAATCATGCCAGAATAAAAAATATATGCATTTATTACATTTTTAGATATTTTAATCACAAATTAAATGGCTGTATTGGCCTTTGGATGGTTAAACCGAATTACCTTTTGACACTTCAAAATCTTTAAAATACCTTTATATGTAGCAAAATATAATTAAAACCTTTTGGATTCAATAAAAGAGATCTAGTTGTACTACCGTACATACTTTGGATGTCATATCTTTGTTTTTTTTATTATTATTAAGGCCTCTAGACAGAAAAATGAACCATCACGTCACTGACCCATTTACAGAAGTTTTCTCAGGCAACAACCGGGTTAATTTTCTCCTCTAGGATCTCTCGAACAAGTTAAATCATGAAGCAACTGAATAATAAACACATAATTAGTTTCTTGTTCGGCAGACTCTTGTCCAAGGGAAGAATCATAGTTATATTGCCCAGAGCCAAATTCACATCAGTGAAATTAAATGCAAATCACAACAATCACCCGGGAACATGTTAATCTAATCTGTTGGTTGTATCTGATTTATTCACAAGCATTAAAACTTTATGTTTCTCTTAATTAAATAAGATATTAGACAATGAGAACGTTGTGTTTGCCTTTATTTCTGCTCTGAATTGTCAGTTAACGGTAATATTGAATTAATTTGCATGGACTGTGAATGGTTTGAATTGCTAGCAAGCTAACCAGCAACAAATGTGCAGACACCCGATCCCAGGACCCTTTGAGAACGTCATTATCTGTCTGCAGAACACCTGGAGGCGACGCGCAGTAATCACGCAGGGCGGGTTTGTCTGCACGCAACCCTTCGTGCCCTCTATAATGAGAAGAACATAAATCCATATTTCCTTCAAGACGTCATGCAGTCGTAAACTAAACTGTAATCATCACAGGAACGTGCTTAAGGTGGCATTTTTAGGTCAGTTCACACCCTGAACGATGACTGCATTAGCGTCGACACCAATGGTCAATTCTGTTTATTAAAAGCGCGCACTGCTGTTATGTAATGCGAAGATTTAAATGCTCGCGCTCAAGAAGTCCGGTGGATTCTGATTGGCTGTCAAAGTTTTATTTTTCATCAGCTGAGGAAAAATCGTTATGAAAGGGTTTCTAATGATACGTCTGCTTTAAAGTTATACATTTGGCAGACACTTTTATCCGAAGCGACTTGCATTGCCGGGAAAGCAAGAACTCATAAAATGAGTAGGCCTACTTTGAATGCAACGGGTCGCTCTGAATAAAAGCTCTTCCAAACACATAAATCTAAATGTGTACTGTCTCTTGTCATAAAAATAGAGTGATTATAATTATATATAGATTACAGTTGTCGTCCATAATGTAAACAGGCGTTTATGATGTTAATTCCTGACTTTGTGTAGGGGTGAGGCAGGTAAAATGGGACACTTTTTGTTAAAACGTGTAATTTAGATACCTGGATGTTTTTTGGGGGTTGTTTTTCTGTATTAGGCTACTTTTGTTAAGTTTAAAATCAAGCTATAATATTTCAATGTGAATGCAGTTGTTATAATGAGTTAATTGCAAGTTATATACCAATAAACATTTTGAGGTCATGCTAATTTATTTTCAGGTAAAGGGGGCCAGCTGGTCTGGTAAAGAGGTAAAGTATACTGTGTTTAATTAAAAACACATGATTTATCAACACATTATAAAACAATTGACTCTTCACCTGGAGTTTGATTGACAGGCGATCTAACCAATCATAACACAGAGTCCGCCCTTATGTCTGACAAAGCAGTCAGGAGAGTTAGATTAAAGGATTAGTCCACTTTTAAATACACTTTTCCTGATAAATTTACTCACCCCCATGTCATCCAAGATGTTCATGTCTTTCTTTCGTCAGTCGAAAAGAAATGAAGGTTTTTGAGGAAAACATTCCAGGATTATTCTCCTTATAGTGAATTTCAATGGCTACCAACAGGTTGAAGGTCAAAATGACAGTTTCAGTGCAGCTTCAAGGGCTTTAAACGATACCAGATGAGGAATAAGGGTCTTATCTAGCGAAACGACCGGTCATGTTCGAAAAAAATACAACCGTTTATGCTTTATAAACAAAATATCGCCTCGAACGTACTTTCCGCTTCTGCATTCTTCATAACGCTTACGCTGAATGTTCTACGCCTTCCCTATTCTACTTACGGAACGAACGCGGCGCCAGTTTCGTTTTTTTCCGTAAGTAGAATAGGGAAGGCGTAGGACATTCAGCGTAAGCGTTATGAAGAATGCGGAAGCGGAAAGTACGTTCGACGCGATATTTTGTTTATAAAGCATAAACGGTTGTATTTTTTTCGAACATGACCGATCGTTTCGCTAGATAAGACCCTTATTACTCATCTGGTATCGTTTAAAGCCCTTGAAGCTGCACTGTAACTGTAATTTTGACCTTCAACCTGTTGGTGCCCATTGAAATCCACTATAAGGAGAATAATCCTGGAATGTTTTCCTCAAAAACCTTCATTTCTTTTCGACTGACGAAAGAAAGACATGAACATCTTGGATGACATGGGGGTGAGTAAATTTATCAGGAAAAGTGTATTTAAAAGTGGACTAATCCTTTAAGGTTGGTGGACTTGAATTTGTGGTGATGGTGTGTACTGACGTGTTTCCGCAGTTAAAACAACATTCCTTCTGATGTTCATTCATGTTTATTTGAAATGAACTCGTAGGAAGAGATGATTGATTCACAAGCCGCTTGAAATACAGCGATCTGTCACGACACATTAAAGAGCCACAAAACGCTGTTGTTTAAATTTCTTTAAAAATTACAAAATTTTAAATTTGAGACTTTGTTTCATATCAAAAGTAACCTGCTCTGTCTTGTCTGTCAAAGTGTTGTCCTCTTTGCTCCACGATACATTTTTGAATGTGTGAGAACATGATGTGTGGCGTGAGAGTGGCATGGCTTGTCGGACGTAGCAACAGTAACTAAAGGGGGCGGGTCTTTGCGAACGGTCAATTCAACAACATATTTAACAAACCTAAAAGCATACTGTAGCCTTTAGGCTATGAATAAAATTAACCAGTTCATTCAATGCATGTGTAAAATTTAAAATAACTGATAGAAAATTTTGTGTTGACATTAAATTTGATGAAATCTGAATATCAGAATATTCAGAAATCAGAATATGGATGAAAATGAACTGTAACACATTCAGCCAAAGTGGGCCAGCAATATTTAAACACAAGAAAACTAACAAAATTTTAAACATTTTATTCTTAGCATTTTAATGTCCTGTTAACTGAACTAACAAACAAAACAGGAACTGTCACAATAATATTTGTTTGCATTTAGTGAGCAGCCTTATAAGTTAGAAATAAAATCTTATGTCCGTGTGTTTTCTACTTTTAACCATCAGGATGTCCTCCTTTGAGGTGTGGCCACACCCACCAGTTTCATATGGCATCAACCAAATCTATTTTATCATTTAAAGATATAGCGTCTCTTTAATTAATGACCAAATCCATTTAGCACAGTACAATCAAACTTAACCGGCCCACTTTACCTGCATTCACCATACAAGTGCACATTAATAAACAGCTGATTGCATAAATTCATCACAAACAGACTTCCAAGTATGTGTTACTCAGGGGCATTTTGAGTCCAAATCTATTGTTTGTGTATATTTCCCTAAGTATTTGAGTAAACTACTACAGCTAATATGCTAGCGTTTCTTCAGGAAACGTTACTCATATGATTCCCTTACATTTGTTAACATGTAGGCTACGCCTTTTAATATAATCTCTGGCCATATTAATTTCTTCCATCCACTGTGCATTCCTCCAATTGCTGTCTGTATCATCCAGATGGTTTTAAGATGGGCTGTCCTGTTATTTTTGGAGGGCTGTGGTTTCCCACATACACTGAAGGGTTTTTTATTGTTGTTGTTTTGAGATTCTTGAATGCTGGGGTGGATTTCAAAATGTGGATCTTTACATAAATCGGAATATCAAATCACAATCCTGAAGTTTTGTCCTCTAAACCTTAACCCGAATCACTGAGTATCTTTTGACAAGTGAATATTATTGTGTAAATGTTATGCATTATTATTATTAATAATAAATAAGCTTAGTTTGAGGTGTTTGAAATGAAAATAGGCTACCTGATGCCCTTTGCAGTCTTGAAGCATATATACATATATTGTCTCCCTCTTGTGTTCAATGAATGATATTGACTGAAAATCTTCAAGAAATCTTGCAGCACAAATAACAATCAATACATTTTTATTTCCTTAACACAAAAATATTGCCCAGAAAACTTTAAAACAGTTTTACAAGTGCATGTACAAAATATATGTGCAATATGAAAATAAACTTTTTATATATTTAAATTATAATATTTATATTACTTTTACATTCTTGTAGAAAACAATAAAAAGGCAGTTTCTATTTGAGAATCTTACAATTCTGATTGCATTGCTTTCAGCTCAAATGTACAGAAATGGATTCCTCAAGTTGAGTGATTTTTTTTGTTTGTTTTTAATGTTTTTGTTGCACAGCTGCTCACATTTAAAGGCATGATTTGACTTCAGCACAGAAACTCACACCAGCTGACGTTTAACCCACAACGACTGAACCAGCCCTGAAGCCACAATGATGGAGAGTCTGAGGAGGTTCAGTTCCTGTGGCGAAGGTGAAACACACCTGCCCATCACGGCCTAACCGCTTGATGCAGATAAACAAGAAGTGGTGGAGCTGAGGCGTGTTTTCTTGCCGTTCTTCAGTTCGGGTGGAGGGCTGGTGCTCAGGTTTCGCACCTTGCTGAAGCTGTTGCGCAAGCTGCTGTGTCGACTCCCTGAGGTGCTGGAGGTCTCCTTGGACATGAAGGTCTTGGGGTTGCACAGTCCCGCCTTCAGACAGCAGCAGCATAGGAGCGACGCGATTGCTTTGCGCAGCTCCAGGCTGCCGAACGAGTAAATGAGCGGGTTCATGGCGGAGTTGAGCACGGCTAGGGCGATGACCCATTCGGGATTGAAGAGCGTACTGCAATTGCGAGAGTTGCAGAAGAAGTCCACCAACAGGAGGATGAACAAAGGTCCCCAACACACCATGAAGACTCCCACGATGGAGATGACAGCCTTCAGGAGGCGCAGCGAACGCTTGCATTTGCGTACCGATGTCACCTCTGTGCTACTGCGGACGTGGCAGTAAATTGCAAAATAAAGTGCGCCAATTGTGAGCAGGATTATGAAGAAGATGACTAGGGCGAACAAGATGTAGCCCTTGGAGTAGAGCGGTAGAAGTGTAGAGCAACTTCTCAGGTCGCAAACGCAGTTCCAGCCCATCAGTGGAAGGAAGCCAATTATTAAGGCTGTTATCCAGCACAGCCCCACCATTATGTAGATTCGGTAAGTCTTTGTGGCGGTTTTCTGGTGGACGGGCTTCATCATAGTGGCATAGCGCTCGACGGCAATCAAGAGCAGGCTGAATATGGACGCCGCCAAGGCTACAAACAAAAGTCCTTCACGGAACAACCACAGAACTGGGCTTAATTTGAAGGTGCGTTCGCCGGACATGTAGATGTTGACCACGTAGGCAGATCCCGTCAATAGGTCGCTCAGTGCGATGTTGGCGATGCAGATGAATATCCAGCGACGACGCATGCGCATGCGAAAGAGCACTGCCAACAGCACCATGAGGTTCTCCAGGATGATGAAGACGCTGAAGCACAGGAACAAGACGGTGACGGCGCTGATGCCGCTCTTCGAGGGCTTGCGGTGTTGGAGGCGCCCCGTGAAGTTGTAATGCCCCAGGATGAGATTGTTGCTAGTCCAGTTGTACATGTCTGGGCAGGAAGAGGCGGAGCTGAAAGAACGTAGGACCTCCATGGTGTGAACGGCAGGAGTGTGGAGTTGAATCTCACTGGGGTCGATTCGGACGTCGATGCAATCGGACTCCAGGCAATCAGACTCCGGCTCCTTGGGAATAAGTCCTGAATATTCTTTCCCTCTCGGAATAACCTGGTGGAAAACGGTTTGTTCAACAAAGTTCAGTTTTACTGGGTTTGTGAATTGAATAAAATCAAAAGTTTAAAATTTTGGCATGCACTATTAAAAATAAAGGTTCCAAAATGGGGTTTTTATTGAGGAAACACATTGGGTTCCCAAAAGATACTTTCAGTGCACAGTTCTTAAAATAACCATTCTCTTCTTATCAGAGCATTTTAATAATCTAAAGAATGTTTTTCCACTTTAAAGAATATTTTGTGTAATGGAAAGTTTCCACACTCTTAAAAATAAAGATCCCAAAATGGTGTTTCTGCAGCGATGCCATAGAACAACCAAGATCCTTTCAGTGAAAGTTCTTAAAATAACCCTTTTTCTTCTTTCTGTGAAGAACTTTAATATTCTAAAGAACCTTTTGTGGAATGGAAAGTTTCCATGGATGTGAATGATTCTTCATGGAACCACAAATGCCCAAAAAAAAAAAGAAACTTTATTTTTAAGAGTGTATGCTATAATTTTGTAAATCCAGGAACTCATCCTACTTGGTAAAACCTTGCTAACATGAGATTATGAAAATCCATCTGGCTTTCGAAGTGGCTTCACACTACAGGGACAGTCCCGCTGCAAGCATTTTGCTCAAGTGCACAATAGTGTCATCTCAGAAACTGCTATTTGCAGTGCCTGTTTCGGTTACCAGATTTTTAACCGCCAGATTACACCACCGCCCACAAAATATAGAGTAATGATGAGAACAGTAAAGAATAATTGGTAACACTTTACAATAAGGTTCATTAGTTAACTACATTAGTTAACATGAACTAATAATGAATTGCACTTATACAGCATTTATTAATCTTTGTTCATGTTAATTTCGATATTTACTAATACATTAAAATCTTGTTAACATTAATTAATGCACTGTGAACATGAACAAACAATGAACAACTGTATTTTCATTAACTAACGTTAACGAAGGTTAGTATATAAAGTAACAAATGTATTGTTCATTGTTAGTTCATGTTAGTTAATACATTAATGTTTAACTAATGAACGTTATAGTAAAGTGTTATCGAATAATTAAATTCTTTTAAACAAACTTTTTTTTATGTTGTTCTAAAAATGTTATTTTAGAAGTAAACGTTTCTTGAGCTTGACCTAATTTAATCTCCGCACATGTACTGTACATTTAAATATCTAGTTTCACTACTGCTCTTGTGGTTAAGAGGGTATTTCAGTGTGGAATGTTTAAAGAGCCAACACGTGCAATAAATCAATCAATCGATAAACAAATAAATATTTTAAATGTTTAATTTAAATGCACTAATTGTATGGTTCATGTTAAATCAATACAATGACGTTTTAATCTC
>RJVU01040488.1:157635-189490 GCA_003731715.1 Anabarilius grahami | reverse complement strand
GTTCAAATTACTACTAAATGATTTTCAAAAGACTTTTAATAAATTAATATATATATATATATATATGTATATATATATATATGTTATTGAAAAAAAGTAAAAAAAATTGTTCTTAAATTAAAACAAAGGACATATTTTGCTATCTTAACTCACCTCTTATTAGTGATGCTGGTGTAACTGGTATTGAGCCATGCTCTGATGCTGAAAGCACGAGCGCTGGGTCTCTGAACCATTATATACCCTGCAGTAACAAGGAAGGAAGCATTCTTGCAGATATCTGACACACCCAATGGAGAAAGCAGAAAAATTCTAAGTTTCTACAATGTTTCTAAAACTGCACAATTGTGACATTTTCCCAGAAAGTGGGAAAGTGGCCATGAGAAAAATAATTTTGCACTGCATGCAATACGATTTGGTAATGCATATCATACATATTGGGGAAGATTTGTCATCTATGTGAATGCTATCTGCACGGCCTGCAAAAACACATAGTGAAATATAATAAAGAAATAAATCATTAAAAATAAAAATGCATATTTGAAAAATAATTATAAAATACAAGCAATATTAAATGCATATTAAAAAAGGAATATAAATATATAAACATAATGGCTTCAATTTATTAAACAATTTACAATATTATATCTGCAATAAAATATTAGCTGCAACAAATGAACAACGATTATTACTACTACAGGAAGCCATTGTGCCAGTGTCTACTCCGCACGTGTTGCAGTAATGAAAACGTTTTGCAAGACCATTTAAATACACTGCGCTACACATTTTCTTACAACAGCTTTGATATTGCTTTAACTGATATTTCTCAGAAGCCAGTCAGCAAACAGGAAGATGACCTAGTAAAAGTGGCCTCCTCCCTTGCTGTTTTCAGTTCACCTCATCCAGCTGGGTGGAAACACACACACACACACACACACACACACACTTTACAAACCTTAATCAGCTACATGTCTGTTTAATATACATTTTCAATTAACAAATTTAGCTGATTTATCCTACATTTCCAAATACTGACAAGGGAATGCTTGCCGATCATAAATATTTTGGATGTGCAATGATCCATTGCATTCTTCATAATGTTCTATATATATATATATATTTATCACCTGTTATAAAGTAGAAACTTCAGGGGGGTTTTTTTGCATTTACTTATGGACGATCCAGAATGAAAACAATCTGATTTGGTCCCCTTTTGTCGATGCATCATTTCTTCGCTGTCTCCTGAAACTATTTTAAATCATCCGAGTAGACTCACGCAGTTTCTTTTCTTCATTTCTGTTTTGTATTATACCATCCAGTAAATGTTGGGGTAGGATAAAGGAGGGGGGACTTCTGAAACTACCACATCCTGAGGTAAAAAACAACACCCTTCACAGTTGCCAACGCCCTCCCGACACTTGCACACTGAAAATAAAAAAAGTGTTATCAGAGAAAGCCACAAAAAAGCAAAAGTGTGTCACTATTAAGCACGATCACGTCAGCAGAAAACTGAACCTGCATGATAAACAAGTTGTTTACAACTTCAGGAGAGATTCAATCTGCACACCAAGCATAAATGCTTTAAAACCTGTTGATAACTAACACCAGGGATGATAACTATAATGATAATGATGAAGATAAAGTTCTAAAAATCACCCTAACTATGAAAGAATAGCAGAGTCTACACACATGGAAACTCTCTGAAATACACCAATCTTCGGATGCACTTGACTGAATTTATGTTTCTCAGGATCTTTTGAAGTAAAAACATAGGAATTTCATAACAAAATGCTTTAAATGCGTACGTTGTAGTGGATAGTGAAGGAGAAACATCATGAAGTGCTCGGCACACATGTTCCTCCTTTGATCATGTTTAAAAGCATCCCAGGATGCACCTCATGAAATTGGTTGATGAATGTCTAAAGTGAGCACAGCTGGAATCTGGACAAAGAAAAAAAAATCTGATGTTTTTAATCAAATGCTTTTAAATGAAAATTAAATATACAACAAAGAGTGAACTGTGTAGAAAGCTTTTGAAAAGTAGGCCATTCTTCTTTAGACACCTTCATTTAGTTAATTAAATGCACAATATGTAAAGTTTCGCCACTAGAGGTCGCCTATTCAAAACAAAGGTGTAGCTTGATGATGCCAAGACTTTGCGCAGAATCTTGGGAGATGTTGTCTTCACCTCACAGCCGGTGGAAAAGAATCGAGACGGGACTCAGGCAGCAATCATGTTCATGGATGAGATTATTAAAGGGGGGTCTAATGCTATTTAATGCATTCTGACTTATTTACACTGTTAAAGAGTTGGATTCTCTTGCTAAACATGGCCAAAGTTTCAAAAAATGAGTTGGACGTATGACGGAGTATTTATGTGCCAAATACACTACTTCAGATTTCCAACTTGTTTCAGAGAGTTTTTTCAGAGTATGGCCCTGTATTACATAATAAAGGGTGGAATTCCTTGTACGGGCACTTCTCCCAGAAATGCGCGCGCATGCACATTAACCAGAGCGAGAGAGCAAGAGCACGCCCATCGATGAGCTTCGTTTGGGTTACAGAAGTCATTGGCACAGGACTTGCTCGAGAAAGTATTTATCACTTTGTTTTTAGACCATGAAATCAACAATTCCACCAAAGATGTGTGTTTTTGGTTGTGAGGGAAAGATAACCTTGCTTCCCAAAGAACCCAGCGTTAAGTGGAGCTGAGAGATTTGTTCTCACGCATTACACTGATGCGCTCTTGACATTTGTGATTAAAATAACCATTGAAACCACCTTAAATTAACAACTGTACAACTGTTATCAAAATAAGGATAAAGTCGTGTCTGAACGTTGCAATACATTTTTTATTAGTTAAAATGAATAGAGAATATCTTGTGTTTTCCGTGGCTGCTCGAGCCCTCAGGATCGGCGCTTATGGTTTTATAAACAAGGCCCAGTTCGACGCTGGATTTACAGATCGTTTGAAACTGAAAGATGGAGCAGTCACAGTGATAATGATCCCGGTCAAGAGTCGGAACCGCAGGTGGTGAGTAAAACTGCATCAAATGTCTGTTTTGTTGGCAGTCGGCGCGTAAGTGCATATAATGTAAACAACACAAACGTATAATGAATTAAAAGTTATCCATGGATAATGTGATGGTGTATTGTGTGTGTTTAAATACATTTGTTTAGCTGACCGTTGATACATTATATTGCCAAAAGTATTGGGACACCCCTCCAAATCATTGAATTCAGGTGTTCCAATCACTTCCATGGCCATCGGTGTATAAAATCAAGCACCTAGGCATGCAGACTGCTTCTACAAACATTTGTGAATGAATGGGTCGCTCTCAGGAGCTCAGTGAATTCAAGCGTGGTACCGTGATAGGTTGCCACCTGTGCAATAAGTCCATTCGTGAAATTTCCTCACTACTAAATTTTCCACGGTCAACTGTTAGTGGTGTCATAACAAAGTGGAAGCAAATGGAAACAACAGCAACTCAGCCATGAAGTGGTAGGCCATGTAAAATCACAGAGCGGGGTCAACACATGCTGAGGCGCACAGAAGTTGCCAACTTTCTGCATAGTCAATAACTACAGACCTCCAAACTTCGTGTGGCCTTCAGATTAGCTCAAGAACAATGTGTAGAGAGCTTCATGGAATGGGTTTCCATGGCCGAGCAGCTGCATCCAAGCCTTACATCACCAAGTGCAATGCAAAGCGTCGGATGCAGTGGTGTAAAGCACACCGTCACTGGACTCTAGAGCAGTGGAGACGTGTTCTCTGGAGTGACCAATCACGCTTCTCTGTCTGGCAATCCGATGGATGAGTCTGGGTACTTGCCTGACTGCATTGTGCCAAGTGTAAAGTTTGGTGGAGGGGGATTATGGTGTCGGGTTGTTTTTCAGGGGTTGGGCTTGACCCCTTAGTTCCAGTGAAAGGATGCTTAATGCTTCAGCATACCAAGACATTTTGGACAATTTCATGCTCCCAACATTGTGGGAACAGTTTGGGGATGGCCCCTACCTGTTCCAACATGACTGCGCACCAGTGCACAAAGCAAGGTCCATAAAGACATGGATGAGTGAGTTTGGTGTGGAGGAACTTGACTGGCCTGCAAAGAGTCCTGACCTCAACCCGACAGAACACTTTTGGGATGAATTAGAGCGGAGACTGCGAGCCAGGCCTTCTCGTCTAACATCAGTGCCTGACCTCACAAATGGGCTTCTAGAAGAGTGGTCAAAAATTCCCATAAACACACTCCTAAACCTTGTGGAAAGCCTTCCCAGAAGAGTTGAAGCTGTTTTAGCTGCAAAGGGTGGGCCAACTCCATATTAAACCCTACGGATTAAGAATGGGATGTCGTTCAATTTCATGTGCATGTAAAGGCAGGTTTTCCAAAACTTTTGGCAATATAGTGTAGCTTCGCGTGCTCGTCACTCTTTAGCTTCGCCCACGGCATGCCTCCGGGAGCTCGGCTGTTTTCGGAAAGACTCGATACAGTGTATCTGTCTTTTATAAATCTGATAAAACTAAAGACTTTTCGGAGATATGAAGGATGCTATACTACTCTATATGTACTCATGAGATTGGCCGAAACTGTGTGTGTTATGTAACCTTCAACGTTACTGTAGTATAAAGCAAAGCAGGGCCGAGTTCTGTTGGAGCTGAACGAGGCCGCTGGAGCGATTGCTAATGAAAGATGAGCGCGACACGCCTTGAGAGCAGTGGAGCTTTTAATATGCTGCAGTCGCTGCTTCCACTACTTCCGGTCAAGTGTATGTGGGGTAAAGCAGCTCTGTTTATCAAATTAGATACATTTGAGTGTGTTGAAAATGATGTTATAACATTACTCTGAACGTTCGCTCGGTGTCTGCTGTGAGACACTTGTTACACACCGCAGTAAGCTAGATCAATATTAGAATATCATATTAATAAATGCTGGATGGCTTGTGTTGATAAATGGCATGCAATTCATTTTAAAACATTGTATTATGGATAAAATGCTGTATTACTGTTACCTAAAATAAAGCTGCATCTGATTATGCTATGTCCATGTCATCAAGAAAACGTGTTGAGCTATATAACAATAATTAGTTTTCTGTCTATAAATGTATCCAACCAGTTGTTCCATTGTCTAATAAAACATGTAATATATTAAAGTGTCTTTGGTGTTTCCATGGTTTTTATTAAATAAAATCGAGGGTAACACAGGTATGACGTCACTGATGACGCACAGACACGGTCCATGTCCTGGTTAAAATTGCCATTTCTCTGGCTTTTTTGGATATTTTATTCAAAAAATCTTATATATTGTGCCTTTATACAAGCAATGTCTAGACTGACAGACTTGGCATTGTTCAGTATCTAAATTTCTACTGACATCTAGCTGTAGTTTAATGTAATTACTTTTGAGTTTTTCAGACAGGCTGTACTACTCAAATCCAACCACAAGGCTTTGCTCTCTGCTCACCTTTACCAGACAGAGAGCTCTTAAAAAATCCATATACCAAACATCGTTGAGACTTTTTATTGCCAAAACGCCTGTAGAGTTCAATTTAAATAATGCAAAATAAGTAAGTAATGCAAAGAGTAACGTAATGTAAAAGTAACGGTGCATATGTAAAAATATTATTAAAGTAATTCATATTAACAACTGAAATAAATTAAGTAACCTGGTGTCTGGCTGCAGTTCCTTTTTCATCCGCCAGGCGTAGCTGTTCTGCATCTGCTCAAACGAGAAGTTTTCCTCACTGTGTGTTTGTCTAGATCTACAGCACAAAGCTCTCAGATCACATTCACCATGTCCGTGTGTCCTCTCCGGACTCATATCTCTGTGTTATGTTTTTAAAGAGGTCTCTGGGGTGGAAATAAACCTGTCTGGATGAGTTTGATGAAGAGGCGATCTACTGGATGAAGAGGAGGAGCCGCATACACGTATACACAAACACACAGAACAAACGAGCAGCCACATTTATTTACTATTCAAAGATGAGAAGCTTCATTCAGCACAACATGCACACATCAAGGTAAGTTTACCGGCTGTTTTGATTGTTTCATTTATTCGAGCCGTTTTCAGCTCCGCGGCGGCGAATATAAACTTTCCGGGTGGCTGGAAGTGAAAAGGCTTTTGTTTCAAAACCCAAAGCAACATTTCTGATCAAAGCAACTTTAATATTATCTCGAAAAAATAGCGGTTAAGCTAGAAAGTAACTCAAAGTCACATAAACAAAGAATAAAAGTCCGTTCGCAGCGATAAAACTCGAAATAAATCGAACTTCCCGGATTGAGCCTTTGTTACAATGATACAATGTAACTTTTGATCTTTGATTTCCCGCTTTGTTGTGGTGGTTAATTATACATAAATCTGAACTCTAGATTAATATTTCTCAATTATGTGTGATATGTTTTCAATCTGTGCTTCGTAAATGCTTTCAATGGATATAAACCCTGTTGGGATCTCAGGTTGAACCTCTTACTTGTTGCATTGTGCTTCATTGTGTTTTTCATGCAACTCTGACCCACAATGGGATTTGTAGCTAATACGGTTTATGGTCACATTTAAGTTGACAATCACTTCAAGTGTTCACGTGATACCATCATAAAGTAATAATACAATGCACAGCCCGGTAGCTCATTATTGTCTTTGGAAACACCAATGGGATGGTGGTCATCCCTGTCTGGACTTTAGGATTGGCCTTTTTTCTAAACTCTGATTGACTTCTATCCTCCTACTGTCTGTGTTCATAAGCCATGGAAAAACCCCCATCATCACCAAGAACAGAAACTTGACAGGAAGCGAGAGAAATTTTTGCGTGTCATGTGTTAGCGTTGAAGGTTTTTCACGCTGTTATTTTTGCTTGTGAATGTAGCGCGAGAGCCTTGAAGCAACTGAAGATTGGTGTCATTGAGTTGAACAACCTTTAAAGACATCATGAAATCAGAATGTGATTTTTCAATCCACTTTCCTGGACTTGAACAACTCACAAATGCGTGTCACTCCAAATAGAAATATGTTTGTCTTCATATTAATCCCAATATCCTGGCCAATATTTGACCTATTAACTGAAGTCGCCTTGTGTCAATTCTACATGTAAATATTTTTCTGTTTTAGATAATCCTGGAAATTCATCTTATTATGGGAGCAAATTGGGTTTCATGTTGACTTTAATGATTTGTACTTTATGTAACATGACAGTGAACAGCATAATAGAGGGGATGGGTTTATATTGAGAAACTCTTCAGTGACTAGCAGACGTGAACAGGAAGTTGATACTTGCTGATGAATGTAGACGTAGTCATAGGAAATTCAGGTTGCCAGGAGTGTTAGACGGTTGGGTGTCCCTGCCCTATTTACTCTTTCTCTCTCTCTTTCTTTTTTTCAGTCTCTATTTTAAAGAGTTATTGTGAAGTTGAGAGGGCGGCCCACAAAGCTTTTTTTGTTGCACCATATGTGCACTGACGTATTGAAAGGGAACCACTGAATGAGAGACCTGGAAGTAGGGCTGGGCAGTATAGCTGTACAAATATCACAATATTTTTCAGCCTTTAATATTTAAAGGGTTAGTTCACCCAAAAATGAATATTACATCATTCATTACTCACCCTCATGTCGTTCCGCACCAGTAAGACCTTCGTTCATCTTCAGAACACAAATCAAGCTATTTTTGATGAAATCCGATGGCTCAGTGAGGCCTGCATAGCCAGCAAGTTAATTTACACTTTCAGATGCCCAGAAAGGTACTTAAGACATATTTAAAACAGTTCAATGTGACTACAGTGGTCTACCATAATATTTTAAAGCGGCGAGAATACTTTTAGTTTTTTTTGGAGCACAAAATAATGACTTTTCAACAGCGATTTCAAAACACTGCTTTGAATCTTTTGTTTAGAATCAGTGGTTCGGAGCGCCAAAGTCGTGACTTCAGCAGTTTGACACGCGATCCGAACCACTGATTCGAAACAAAAGATTCGTAAAGCTTCATGAAGCAGTGTTTTGAAATCGGCCATCAATAGATATTGTTGAAAAAGTAATTATTTTTTATTAATTTGAGCACAAAAAGTATTCTCGCCACTTTATAATATTAAGGTTGAACCACTGTGCTTACATGAACTATTTTAAATATGTTCTGGGCGCTGAAAGTGTAAATTAACTTGCTGGCAATAGAGGCCTCACTGAGCCATCAGATTTCATCAAAAATATCTTAATTTGTGTTCTGAAGATGAACGAAGGTCTTACTGGTGTGGAACGACATGACGGTGAGTAATAAATGATGTAATATTCATTTTTGAGTGAACTAACCCTTTCATATAAATCTCAATAGTTCTATTTTGCTCTCAAATGGCTTAAATATACAGGTTTTTTTTTTTTTTTTTTTGTCCTCAACCAAAGTAATCATTTCAAACAAATCATTGCAAAATAAATCTCAATGCACTTTATTTACTTAATTAATACACTGAAGAATTGTTTATATATTCATTTAATTTACATGCACTAATATAACAAATGCAGTGTTATTTCAACCCTGTACAATGCTTGATTTTAATCTCTATTTTTTCCTCCTTTTCTATTTTAAATTCTGATTTACTGTAAAGAACTTTGGATTAACTACTGCAATCTGGGCAACTCAATAATGACTATCCTTAGCCATTGGCTAATAAATTCTTAGTATTTAATCGCCAGTGTGTGTGTTAGAGGCTAAGTATAAGTTTAGCATAGATATATTTTCACTCGCTGAACATTGAGCATGAGAGTTTTGCTCTCCATCAAGCGATCTGTACTATTTTAGTGACCTACCGCAAACTCTAGTGTGAAGACGCTCGACTCTTTACTGAGAGCACTGTTTCTTACACACACACAAAAGGAGAGATAGATAGATGGAAAGAGAGAGTCTGACCATGCAGAATCAACTCGCTACATGTAAACAATATACTTTGTTGTATTTTCCTGTCAAAATAACAGTTCATTGGGAATTCAGCTTTTAAGAACAAGCAGAAGGTACGCTGGTTTCTCTGGAAGTGGGGTATTTGTATGTATATTTCTACTAAAACTTTTACTATGTAGCCTAAAAAAGCACATTTTCGGCCTTCAATAATTTTTGAAATATTTATAAATGTTTGTTTGTCTTCAACGAGAGCAATCATATCAAACAAAGTCTAATTTTTTTTGCAGATTTCTTTTTTTTTTTGGAAGAATATTTAACCAATTAATTTATATGCATATAAACAAACCACAATACGTCTATTCTTACTTAAACCTTTATGAAAAATGCTAAGCTGAGATTTCGGACAATTTTTGCAAAATAATCGCTGCATCAGAGTTTTGAATTGATTCACTTATGAGATTCAATTACTCACAGAAATTAATCGAACATACTAGTTTTGATACTAAAGTTTAAAGAGATGCTATTGAATACTATAGTATCTATTATAGTAAACTATAGTAAATTGTATACTGTATATATTATAGTATTTATAACACTTTGTTAATGAATGCTACAGCATACTGTAGTATTAAATAGTGCACTGATAAACCTTTAATCAATACTGTCGTATACTTTAGTTTTTTACTACAGTAAACTGTAGTGTATTTTAGTATAATATAACCTATAGCTGTAGAAAACTTGAGTTGCGTCCCAAACGACACACTATGTACTTATACACTATGTACTTACCCAACTAACAATTTCTGGTTCCCAGAACGTTTCGGGAACGTTCCCAGAACAAAGATTCTAACGTTCCCTGTTGGTTCTCCAGGAAAGTTTTCTTTACGTAAATAGAACGTTCTCTTTAGGTTATAAAATGAACCCAAAAAATAACCTACAGGGAACGTTCTGGGAACGTTCTCTTTAGGTTTAAAAAAAGGAACCAATAAAGAACGTTCTCAGAACGTTCTTATTTGGTTCCCCAAAAAATTAACCAAACGGGAACCATATGGGAACGTTAGGGGAACGTTCTGTGTTAACTGGGTATGCACTATGTACTCATCCATGTAGTGCGTGAATTGCATAAGGTTATTTTCTCATTAAACATCGGAGTCAGAGACCCCCTCCCCCTCCAATACGTAATTAAAGCTGCGACAGTTGAGTGCATGAAGTGTCCAACATTCCACACTTCGTTTTTTCCGTTAATTTAGTGCATCATCCGGGTATTTAAAGTGTACTTTTTCTTTTTGGAATTTTCAGTGAGAACGCACTACTTGCACTATTTATACTTAAAAAACGTCATATGCACTATTCTAAGTACGCGAATTGGGATGCACCTTTAGGACAGTATTGGGTAAAGTAATTTGTTTATATTACTATAGTTGTTATATTACACTCTAAAAAATGCTGGGTTAAAAACAACCCAAGTTGGGTTGAAAATGGACAAACCCAGCGATTGGGTTGTTTTAACCCAGTGGCTGGGTTAAATGTTTGCCCAACCTACTGGGTAGTTTTATTTAACCCAAATATTGTTTAAAAATTACTGTATTTCTTGCTTAAAATGAACCCAAAATATGTTGGAAATTAACATTTATTAATATGTTTAATAAACAAACATTTATTAATACTTTTTTTGAATAATATTTAAACAATAAACATTTATTAAATTGCTTATTAATAAATGCTCATCTTTTTGATTATTATTGTTGCCTCTAGTAATTATGAGTCTGATTTTTAATTTCCAACCTATTTTGGGTTCATTTTAAGCCAGACATATAGTAATTTGTAAACAATTGTTGGGTTAAATAAAACTACCCAGCAGGTTGGGCAAACATTTAACCCAACTGCTGGGTCAAAACAACCCAATCGCTGGGTTTGTCCATTTTCAACCCAACTTGGGTTGTTTTTAACCCAGCATTTTTTAGAGTGTACCACAGCAACTATAGAACTACCACAACAAGTACTTTACTACAGTATGGCTCAAAAACACTATAGTATTTACATAAATTACTATAGTATTTTTTCATGTTATCACTCTCTCTAGTTGTGAGAGAAGATAGGATTGCAAAATTTTATAGCGTATTTGGGAAATAAAATAAATATTATCGCAGTATTATTTATCATTTTTAATTGCATCCAAACTATGTAAACATTCAATTCAATATCACCTTAGTTCTTTATTATCTTCTGTAATGGATGAATATGAAGCCATTAGTGATCTAGAAACTAGTGACTTCATATCCCTCCATCATAAGAGCCCAGTAATGACTATCGACGAGCAGATGGCAAGAATTAGATCCATTTTCTCCCAGAGGTTCACAACAAAACCGCCTTCCTCTCGAAAATCTGCAAGATTTGCAGATGGCATTGGAATGCTTCCCTAATTTAGTGAAACATCCTCCGTGGTCTGGTCACTCATATGTTTCACTGTGGTAAAGACAGGCTTTTAATCTAGAAGGTGCCCCAAAGTAGCCTGACAGTAATGCATTATGGGTGTGTCGTTTTTTTGGAGGGGGCGAGGAAAGATAAAAGCTTTCAAGCATCAAGCAAACCGACCAAACTTTGCGGTGCGCAGTCGAGATGACGCACACGTGGTAGAAGAGGACGGAAATTGTTAAAGCTTAGCTTGGACTGTCTTGCTAGTTTCCCCGCGTTCAATGCACGCAGTCGATCCAGGTTTATAAATAACCCTAATTATAGAGCACATGAAGAAATGAGTCTAGCCGACACACATTCGGTCGCTGTTTTGCATTAACCCCTTCTAAACAACGATAGCCTGACATTTTTGGCTGTTTAGGTCATCTGAATAACGGGGCGTTTATTGTCTAACCTTTAGTCAGAGAGACAATGTGCTCATACTGTCCCGGAGATGAATGGGAGTCTCCATTTGCGCTACTGTCAGCGGGTTGGTAATGGTGTGGTTTTGATGTTGGACTGCCAATTGATCTCATGCAGGAAGCGGCCGGTCTGAGAGGAAAGTGGCCGGAGCGGTTCGAGTGCCAGAGAGACTTCATTAAACGCCTCCTCAGTCCTCCGTCGCCAGTCGAGTAGAGCTCATTAACCGTGGCTGTTAGCGTCGACACAGCTGCGAGGTTTCTGTTGACTTTTGCTTGATTATCGACGCCGTTTGTTTAGTAAACGGGCAAACATTGCGCCATTCTCCTCTTCATTTGATGTAAACACGCCGCAGGAGGTTGAAGCCCGCGAAATGGGCCAACGGTCGTAAAATGATTCAAACAAAAATGTTGTTTTGAATACACAAATTAAGTGTACTTTTTTTTTTTTTTTTTGCATCGTGACATTATTTTCAAATCAGTTATGCACATTTCCCCCCAATATTAATTTTATAAAGCATATTATTATGAGTAAATTCTTATTAATAAAATATCTTATTGCTTATTTATTTATTTTTGCATAATGTTAATGAGAAATTTGTGGGTAAATGTGTGTGATAGTCCTGAATGTAATGCACAATTAAAAAATATATATTTATGGTTCTAAAATATAGGCTTCCTTTAAATTTTTTGGGGATGAAATAAGAAGATATATAAACTTGGGTAAAGTTGGTTTTATATTCGCACATTCGGACATCCGTATTCAATAGCCTTGTTAATCGCACTACATTGGACATTCAGTGGACATTCACAAGTAAATATGCCATTAAAACAATACTTGCCTATTTTGATCGACTGTGAAAAATGTTGTAAGTTGACAATCGTTGGTTGTCAATATCATGTCGCTGCTTAAAATTCGCAAACATTAATGCACATTTATTGGAAAGTCTGAATTTATCCGAAGTCCGAATGTGCGAATATAAAACCAACTTTACCCAAGTGATATATAAGATGAGGGTTTGTTTTTATTTTTGAAAGAAATTAAAGGATTAGTCCACTTTTAAATAAACTTTTCCTGATAATTTACTCACCCCCATGTCATCCAAGATGTTCATGTCTTTCTTTCGTCAGTCGAAAAGAAATTAAGGTTTTTGATGAAAACATTCCAGGATTATTCTCCATATAGTGGATTTCAATGGCCTCCAGACGGTTGAAGGTCAAAATTACAGTTTCAGTGCAGCTTCAAAGGGCTTTAAACGATACTAGACGAGGAATAAGGGTCTTATCTAGCGAAACAATGTCATTTTCGAAAAAAATACAACCGTTTATGCTTTATAAACACAAAATATCGCTTTGAACGTACTTCCCGTTTCCGCATTCTTCATAACGCTTGCGCTGTATGTCCTACGCCTTCCCTATTCAACTTATGGAAAAAAACAAAACTGGCGCCGCGTTCGTTACGTAAGTAGAATAGGGAAGGCGTAGGACATTCAGCGTAAGCGTTTTGAAGAATGCGGAAACGGGAAGTACGTTCAAGGCGATATTGTGTTTATAAAGCATAAACGGTTGTATTTTTTTTTCGAAAATGACCGATCGTTTCTCTAGATAAGACACTTATTCCTCGTCTAGTATCGTTTAAAGCCCTTTGAAGCTGCACTGAAACTGTAATTTTGACCTTCAACCGTTTGGAGACCATTGAAGTGCACTATAAGGAGAATAATCCTGGAATGTTTTCATCAAAAACCTTAATTTCTTTTCGACTGACAAAAGAAAGACATGAACATCTTGGATGGAGTAAATTATCAGGAAAAGTTTATTTATAACTGGACTAATCCTTTAATACTTTTATTTGGCATGGATGCAATAAATCATTCAGAAGTGACAGTAAAGGCGTTTATAATGTTGCCAAAGATTTCCATTTCAAATGTATCATGGTTTCCACAACAATATGAAGCAGCATGACTGTTTTCAACATTGATAATAATCAGAAATGTTTCAGCAAATCATCATATTAGAATGATTTCTGAAGGATCATGTGACACTGAAGACTGGAGTAATGATGCTGAAAATTCAGCTTTGATCACAGGATAAATTACGTTTTACAATATATTCACATAGAAAACAGCTATTTTACATTGCAAAAATATTTTACAATATTTCTGTTTTTACAATATTTTTGAAATGCAGACTTGCTGAGCATAACAGACTGATTTGTAAAAGCATAAAAAAAAATCTTACTGACCCCAACTTTTGAACGGTAATGTATGTAAATTGTATGTTTAATCGTTTCTTGATCTTTGTGCAGCCGAGGGAAAACATCAGCCCTCAACCTCAGTGAAAACCAGAGAGTTTTTGGGTCTTCTTTAGTTGTGTTCTCATGCCGAACGCCACACAGGCAAAAGTAAGTCATCGAGGCGAGGCTGCCGGTGATGTGACATTCCTTTTGGATATGCCAGCTAATCCCAGAGCTCGTGTAATGAATGCGAGCAGCGGACCAACAGAAACATTCAGTGATTGGAAAGCACTTAAAGAGCCAAACGGAGTCTGGGGCCGTAATATCAGGAGATTTAGGAGGAGCAGTTAATGTCTTCAAGATGTTTTCAGAGCAGAGCAGATGACATGATGCAGCTTTGGCTTCTGTTTGAAGACTTTTTAAAGGCTAATTGGCGTTCTGGTCGAAAACAATCTTGACCTGTACGTTTGATCGAGCATTTAGCTGCAAAATGCATGCATGTACTTGTGTTTTTCTGTAGATTTAAGACTTCAAAATTCAAAAGATGAAGCAATTATGAAAGGGGTCCTATTTAGATTTTTTTCCATGTTAATCTTTCTTTAGTGTGTAATGTTGCTGTTTGAGCATGAAGAATTTCCAAAGCACAAAGTCCCTCCAGTGGGAGTTATTCTCTATATCAGTGTCACTGTTTCTGAACTCCTTGAAACGCCTCCATTGTAGTCCATTGAGAACGAACATGTCACAATATTCCTCATTTAAATAATTCCCGGCCAAGGCATACACAGAATAAAGGGGTTGGGCCTGGTTGAGTTAGTTAGTTAGTGTGTTGAAACTGGTGGTTATGGTAAGGACTGGGATATTTCCCCATATATGCTCAAAGCTGTTGACCAATCACAACACACTGGTCCAGCCGACCAATCAGTGCATATTGTGCTTTTCAGAAGGAGGGGCTTCATAGAGACAGGAACTAAACAGAGCGTTACGGACAGACTGGGAAGAGAGGAGCTGCAACAATGGAAAATATGGGGAAAATAATGAAGATTCAAGCATGAAAATCTGTTCTAGTAGAGCCCCAAAACAACATCAATTATTTAAATGCATCTTAAAGTTGCAACAAACAGGCTCATATTTGACTTAGATTTAGATGAATTATTCCTTGACTTTCTTTTCACCTCTTTCCATGGTTTTGCATGAGTTGCACATTCTGCTTTCTTTGGATCATAATCAGGAAATCCCCTTGGACAGAGGTGACCTTTAGGATCAAAAATGTAAGCTTATCTTGGTTTGACGTCATGGTTGGTTCATACAGAGCTTGTATATCGGGCTGCTCATCATTAACTCTCTGCACGTTTTCTGTCAGAGTTGTATACAGAGTTGTTTTGCCCTGGAGCGTTTAGGTGGCCCGTGTTTTCTCAGGCACGTCCAGGAGACTGTTCGCATGCAAATGGCACAGAGAGCACATGTCGGTCTAATACTAAATGATTCAATAACAATGAAAACAGCCGTTATATCAGAGCAACCAATGCTCGGCACAAATCGTAATTTTGAGTGATTTACATCTGGAAAAAAAGATGAAATGTGAGATTTCTTTCTTTTTTAGAAGAGTTTGTAGTTTAAAGAGGTCCTATTGTGCCTAGATTGCGTTTTGGGGCTCTACTAGAACAGGTTTTCATGCTTAAATGTTAGATAAACATTTTATTTATCACATTCTCCATTGTTGTAGCTCCTCTCTTCCCAGTCTGTCAATAACACTCTGTTTAGTTCCTGTCTCTATGAAGCCCCTCCTTCTGAAAAGCCCAATGTGCTTCGATTGGTTGACTGGACCAAATTGGAGAACTTTAAAGGGTACCTATAATGCCCCCTTTACAAGATGTAATATAAGTCTCTGGTATCCCCAGAATGTGTCTGTGAAGTTTCAGCTCANAAAAGACAGTTCAGGGTGGTTGCGGCAATGATGAGACCTATTATGCCCCTTTCACAATATGTAATGTAAGTCGCTGTTGTCTCCAGAATGTGTCTGTGAAGTTTCAGCTCAAAATACCCCACAGATCATTTATTACAGCTTGTCAAATTTGCCCCTATTTGGGTGTGAGCAAAACACGCCGTTTTTGTGTGTGTCCCTTTAAATGCAAATGAGCTGCTGCTCCCAGCCCCCTTTCCAGAAGAGGGCGGAGCTTTAACAGCTCGTGCTTCGGTTGCTCAACAACAACAAAGTTGTAGAATCTAACGCAGCCAAAATGAGGATTGTCAGTAACGGTGTTCAGCCTTACATTGTTCAAACCGGAGTCGACACTGATGGGAGAGACTCAGGAAGAAGTTACAACTTTTAGGACGTTTCTGAATGGTTAGTGAATATATTTATGTAGTTGCTGTGGAGTTGTTTCAACTCATCGACTAGCATGTGCCGTCATAATCTTTTTTGCAAATCCAGCGTTGAATTGACCCTTGTTTGTGAAGCAGTCCGGCGTAAAATGACAGCATGACAACAACACTCTACTACAACAACTCTTCCTCTTCTCTAAAGCAGCCCAACATGGCCTCACCCCCTTTGTTGTGTGTTCTCGGGGGCGGGGTTTATGTAAATTTTGGGGTTTGTGATGTCACCAACCCAGTAAGAAGCTTGTTGTAGTCCCTACCAGTCGTTTGATGGATTCCTTAAAAAGCAATTTCTGTAAAAGAAAATATCTCCCTTTGCATTGAACTTTGAGCGTCGTAACTTTGCTGATGTTGTTTACGCTCTAACAGCAACATTACACACTAACTAAAGTTAAAAAAGTGAAATCATAATTAACTACCCCTTTAAAACAATTTGAAAATGCTATTTTATTTGCTCCTGCAAGTGGTGCAAAAAATGACCTTTTAATAAAGTCGGCATGAAACAGAAGTTGCGCTAGACTTGTCTTCCATATTGTGCTGTATATCCGAACGAAACGGCTTTTTGAACAAGAACAAATGTAGGGCGGGGCTTGATTTTGCCTGTGGGGAATTGATTGGATGGTTGTGGCTTGCTATTGGTGGATCTTGTGAGTGACAGGTTGCCCCACCCTCGAGAAGAAATGTCACTGCAAGAGGGACGGAAAGTTATTCTGATTCAAGATTACGAGGAACATGAATTTAAAATGTGCATGGATAAACCATTTATAATAAACACTGCAATATTCCATAAAAAAACAAAACAAGAATTGTCAAATTTGATTTCATGGTTGTATAATAATGTATAACTCTAGCTCAAGTAGCATAAGAGTCAATAAAACTGTAGTTTAAAGCTGGGACTTTATTAAAGAGTGATTTGCATCGCTGTAGCCTTCTTTATATCTTGTGCTTTTCGAGACTGCAGGGTTTTTCTGTCTCCACTAACGGCTTGTTCCTGTGGTGAACTGCGATAGGATGGTGAAACCAAAGCTGGCGCACATGTGCATCTGCAGGAGGTCCAGGCCGTTGAGATTGTGTCCCGCTGTGGAAACTACTGCCAATGTTTTATTGAGCTCCGCTCAGGCTGGAGTTGATTTCTCACAGGAGTTGGAGGCGTTTCTTGACCCACTACTGCCTCTTTACATTACTTGAGCTTCCTTTCATGAAACTACTAAAAACTTTTATAATATTTTCTGGAAAATAAGTTGCACCTTACTATAAGTCACTCCGCAAAAAAATTTGCATTTTTCAGAGGTCAGGTTTTAACACCAAAACAGGTGAAAAATCCCACAGACTTGCACTGAAGAATCGAGTCATATCTAGAGACCTGTGGGTGGATTCTCGACTTTTTTAGCATATCCAGTCTGATTGAAAAGCATTCAGCGTAGGCCTGAACCAGAAGAAAACGTCCAGCAGACGAGACTGATGATGGAGGTGTCGTCCGTAGGGAAGCCCGCGCGCCGTGTGGAGCTTCGTCTTTCCCCTGCCCACGCGTCTGCTAAAAGACTTGCTTCCGAAATGGAGGTGATATTAAAACAAAAGCCCTGTTTCTGTTTCAGCCGCACATTCCACTTCAACGGGCCTTTTCATTCAGAGCTTCTCCAGCTGCATCTGTGCTCCATAAAGAACCTGTGACTGATTTACCTCATGGGTTTCTCTCTCTCTTTCCTCCCCTGGGAGCTCGGCCAACTTGAATGTATCTCTATCCAAGGAAGTGTTGAAGGAGGCTGAAACGTGAGGAGCTGGAGAGTCAACCCCTCTCGCGAATCAGAAATCACTCCAGTTGTCCCCTGAAAAGAGGCCAAAACTTTTGTTTTCGTGCCAGTCAGTTGAGCTTCCTCTGAGAAAAGGGTTGGAGAGATGATCCTGGTGATCTTTTGAAAAGAAGTAACGGCTTTAGTGATGATTTTTTACGGTTCGCTTGTGACTTTGTCTTGCAATTTTTTGCAATGTCAGTGATTTTCTAGTGATTTAGCCAAAAACAACTTCATGAAAATGAGAAGAGCATCTCAGATCTGTTCCAAAACCTGGATTGCATCAAGCTTTTGACTTCTTAAGTTTTTGATTTATCTTGTTTTTGACTTGTTCAAATATCTAAAAATGCATTTACTTGAGAAGCAACACTGCATAAGATATTAAGACTTGTTTTTCATAGTTTGAAATCTGAATATAGATAGTTTTTCAATAGATTTTATTACTAGTTTTTAAATTGTTTATATTTAAAAGAAGTGGAAAAAATCTGCCAAAATGCATGTGTATTAAAGAGACAATCTATGAAAACAAGTCATAATGTCTTATGCATTGTTGCGTCTAAATTGTCTTGTTTTAACGATACTAGATGTTTTAACTGAAAAGCAAGACAATAGTGTGGAAAATGGAAATAATAGTTGCACTATAAAAAAAATTATATGATCAAGAAGTCATGTCGTCATATGTCTTTACACTACTTATACTTAGGCAATATCAGCTTTTTTATATAAGTTATATGAGATTGAGGTTTCAAGTCTAATATAATTTAAGTTCAAATGCCAATACTTAAAAATTTAAGGAAGCAACTGAACTTTCAGTTGAAATAGGTGGACATTTTTTACAGCGTAATAATATAATGCTTATTTTACATTCAATATTGTAATGTATCTTTAAAAATCATTCAGAATTATTAAAAATGACTGTTTTACCTTGTTTAGGTGTGGTGTATATATTTATGCTTTTTAAGAGTGTTGTGCCATTAGATAATAGTATTAAATGCATTGTAATGCATTTAGATAATAGACTGCATTACTTTTTCAGCTGCATTGGTTCTGAACAATTTGTTCCATTCATTTCTCTCATAGGGATTTAAAAAAAGTCTTTGTTAAAGAGTTATAAGCCATGAACCAAGCCACGAGGTGAATCATAGCATTACGAACTCTGATTTGAAGCAAAAAGTATTTAAAAATCGGACAAAAAAAAAAAATCGTACATGACCGTGTTTTCAATGGTTTTATTGAAGGAAGGAACTATAAAACTGCTCATTTGATAATATTAATTATATGTGTAGAAACTATATATTTTAAGTTTATTGCAAAATATGCATATTTATTGAAATATTCAAGTGAGAGAGACCAACCGGATTATATCATTTGTGGTGCTTCATGGGAGTGGGTGGAGCTAAAGAGGTCTTTTGTTGCGTTTCGACTCTGATTGGTGGAATTTTCTGTACAGCATCATGGGTAATGTAGTTTTTCACCACAAATTCAACAGTTAAACACAATTGTTTTAAATAAAACAGGCTAAAGGCTTCAGAAGCAAATACTATTGATTAACAACCTCGTAACGCACAGGAAGGCTGTCTTTAAGGGCCCTATTTTAATGGTCTAAAGCGCATGGTACAAGTGCACTTAGGGCGTGTCTGAATCCACTTTTGCTAGTTTAATGACGGGAAAAATGTCACGGCGCATGGTCTAAAAGGGTTGTCCCTATTCTCTTAATAAGTCATGATTGTGTTTTGGCCATAACGTGCAATAACCAATCGGAGTCTCATCTCCCATTCCTTTTAAAAGCCAGTTGGCGGATTCGCTATTCACATGGCGGAACTGCAAGCGGAAAAACTAAACACTTCTCTAGCGAGGAAATGGATCTGCTCGTGTGCAAGGTTAAAGTTCGCGAGCAGACAATCTACAGGAAAAGCCGGATTCCACCTAAGCATTTTTATCTTTATGCACACAATAATGATCTTTTACATTGTAATCCTTTTATTTTTAATATTTGGCAAGTTTGTGTGTGTAATAAGCAGAGTGTACTCACGTTGTGCACCCACCTATAGACGCATATTACTAACGTGCTGGTCAATGGCGCAGTCAAAATAGCAACACGCCAACAATGCACCTGAACACACCTCGTTTTCAGACCAGCACGCCCATGGGCGAACAGATGGGCACAAATGCATTTTCTATTTAAACAATGTGGCGCAGGACGTGAAAATGATAATTGCATCGGGCTGAAACTAGCAAAAAACACTTGCCGCGCCGCATTGCGCCGGGTGTATGATAGGGACCTAAAGGTTTATAAGTTATCATTCAAAATCAATTTCCCTCTGGAGAAAATGAATGGAGTTTTTACTTCCGGAACCCGACTGTTGCACTCTGTTCTTGCCAGGCTGCTGCTCCTTCACTTTTATCTCAGGAATGTTCGACTTTCTCTGAAACATGAGGAGTCTGACAGAGATATATTAAACTCTACTCTTTCCCATGGCATTGCATGTTTTTCCTCCTAGTTTCCAGTTCTGCATTATGAAGAGTTAACCTGGCTGGTCTATTTCAGAACAGCTCAGAATGAGCCGTAATGATGATGCTGTTTTTGTGGTCGCAGACTTTATGCATTTATGCATGACTTGGAGTTTTATTGATTCTGGTTATGGTCAACAGCCAAGTTAGGAGGATGGCCTACTTTCACCCATCTGAGAAACCAGGCTGGAAAAGTTTAGACATTTCCACTGTTTATTTTACAGACTTTAAGGTTTAGATTTAGCCATTTTTACCAGAAAATTCAGCTTGGATTTTTTACATTTACATTTATGCATTTGGCAGACGCTTTTATCCAAAGCGACTTACATTGCATTATACTATACATTTGTATCTGAGTATGTGCAATCCCTGGGATCGAACCCATGACCTTGGCATTGCTAGTGCCACGCTCTAACCACTGAGCTACAGGAAAGTGGTTAATTAACTCTTTTACTTTACTAAATGTAAGAAATATAATGAATAAAAATGCACACTTTGGGCTAGTTTATCGACCCCTCATGGTTTGATTTGATCTTGGATAAAAATGTTAGCCTCAATGGATGCCCCACTATGACAAGCCGTCAGAAAATACATCCATTCATTCATGAGGATTTTCCAGAGTAACTTAATTTCGCTCAATATAAGTTGACAGCTGTTTAAGACACTTGGCTCTCGTCTTACCAGGAAATAACTTACATCCTCAAATTTACAGTTAGAACAAGCATACAGTGTTCTGCATCGTCTGTTCCGCCGAGTAGAAATAACTCTGCCAAGACAAAATTCACTAATCTATAAATGAAATAAATGGTGTTGGATAAGCTTAGATTGGTAGGTCAGATTTTGGTTCTTCTAGAAGCCTTTGGGAGCATGTGGCCTGTTAGGGCTCCTTGTAAAGCACCTTCAGCGTTGTGCTTCTGTAATGTGACTTATTTCTGACAGGACAGGATTTGATTTCCATTTCAATATGGAAACATATTACGTTTTGTCAAAATGACCAAAAAAAAAAGTTTAGAGTGTGCAGTAAGAAAGTAAATAGGGTCTGTTTTGATTTCATATTGACCCAGTTGACATAAATGCCACCCCTTTATGTTGCTATGCAGGGATGCGGTTGCCATGCCTGTATTGACACCTATGATGTAGCAGCTGTGGCTTTGTTCTGTATATTTATAGAGATGTGCTGTGTATTACTGGCTAGGATAGGTCAGATTCACTGAAACACGGACTATAACCGTGACCACAGTTTCCTGTGAGACACTTTGCTACACAGATGCAATTTTCACTCGTGATCAGAGTTTATTGCAGGGACACGCTTTAGGCAGATTAAATAAAGGAGCTGTTTAGTCTGAGTAAGACGCCACGAATAATAAGGTCAGATGGAGAGCTGCAGGCCTGAGAAATAAGGGATAGGGGCGATAGGTTCATCCAAATAGCATCAGTAATGGCACCTTATCTACGTTTAATTAAATCCTGAAGCTCTTGTTTACAAATGATTGATCTAATCGAGATGAATGAGACTTGCTGGAACTTGTTTCAAAACAAAAAGTGGAAGGTTAATAGGAAGAAACAAAGTAGGCCAGGACGTAATGTAGGACTGCAATAGCTAATCAATAAAATCAATGAAAATATCATTATTGGTTGGTTGACACCGTGTGCTGTCAAGGACACATCTAGATGTCAAGCATCTAGTCAATAAATGTTGCTTTGCTGTAGTAAACATCTGTATGTTGTTTATAGAAACAAATATTAGTGCTGTCAAAATTATTAATCGCATCTAACATGAAAGTTTGTAAATATGTGTGTGTTTAAATATGAAGATTTCAGATGCAAAATCCTCAAAGTGCCATCTGAAATCTTCTAAAATAAATGTTTTTATCAGGCTAATATGTTTAGGTTCAGTAATTTCACTTTAATGGGAATCAATAAGTCCTTTTCATTGCCATTAAAGTGAAACAACGGAACATAAACATAAGAACCTGATAAAAATGATAATTTTAGAAGCAAATTCTTCATATATTCTTAAAAAATGCACCTGTATGATTTTTGTCTCATATTTATTATAATGATGATATATCACACAAGTAATGTGTGTTTTGTCATGAATAGCACAAGTGCAAATATGATTTATTTTATACAACTGTTCAATAAATAAGTTAATATATTGTTATATTTTAGACACAATATTGTCTGCTTTTGCTAAACTTAGCAAAATCAGTGTCCAGTTGCATAAACATTGCCAGTATGTTAAGACTGTGTCTTAAGTACTAGTATGACCAACTAGTGATTAGTCAAGGGCAATCAGTGTTACTTTTTGGTTTCAAATTATACCAATCTACATTTTTATGTACTTGACTTAAAACATTTATGAACAGTCTTAAAGAAAAAAATGTGATGACTAACTTGTAAGACTAGTCTTAGCAGTTTATGCAACCGGCCCCAGGACAAAAGCATGCACATCACTGGCAAAAATATGCTCAAAGATGGGTGCTCGACCAAAACATATAATGTTTCGCTTATTTTTTGAGCTTTGGTGTGCCGTCTTTTTTTCTGCTTTTGCTCAATTTTGCCAATGAAAATATTACCTGTAAAGCCAGAGCAGAACTGTTGTGCACCTCTGAGCAACACATTGCGGTGTTTCCTTTCCAAATTAATCCGGGTTTTGAGTAAATCATTCGGATGACCCAATGATTCAATGGCCCATTCATAAAGAGAGACATTTACTTAATTCTTGAATAAATCAGCCGTTTGAACTAATCGAATGAATGAATGACTCAATGACTCATTTAAACATTTACCGCCACCTACTGGTAGTTTTAGTTTCTTATTTAGAGTATCATTTCATTCAAAAAATGATTTCATATTGCCCTATTAATAAAAACTCATTAAACATATAGTTCACACAAAACTTTAAATTCTATCATCATTTACTCACCCTCATGGCCATTGAAGCCTAAAAGTTTATATGTAATAAATTCTATGTAAAAATATTTTTTTCTAAAGCTTTTTTTTTTATGTCTATTTGATGTTTTTGTAATTTAACACAATAATGACTTTTATCTTTTGGGGGTAATTTCTCAGCTAAATTTGATGCATGATTAATTTGCGATTAATTAGATAAAAAAATGTAATCGCTTGACAGCCCTAATACACACACATATATAATATATTTTCAAACTTTTATGTTAGATGCGATAAATCGCGATTAATCTGTTTGACAGCCCTAATATGGCCATAGGGTGATCTGCAATGATTCAACATAGTCGAGTTGCTTATTTTACTATCATATTCATATTTGTGTGTTTTATAAACTCAAAGTGAAGGGATTATTTTGCAAAATGGAATTATTAATCGAAGAAATAATCGATTAATCACTCATGTGGTTAGTTGCAGGCCTAATTCCTTACATCCTCTTTTCCAGGTGCTAGATGGTGGTTGCGAAGGCAGTACGTAATGCTGAAGGGGCTCGTCCTGAGTCAGAATGAGTGTCAAAGATGGCGATGGGACGACTAGCCAAGATGGAAAGGCCTACGAACTTCAGATATACCCCCGATTGACTCTGGAGACGGCATCGTGCTGTACGCTCAGAGTCACCAAAGAGGCCACTGCAGCTAGCGTCATCCAGGATGTGGCAGCGGCCCTCGGACTGGACGCCAGCAAGCGCTATGTCCTGGCCGAGGTGAAGGAATGTGGCGGGGAGGAGTGGGTGCTGGAATCGACCGACCTTCCGGTGCACAGGGTCCTTCTTTGGCCGAGGAAAGCCCAGGAACAACATTCTCGGAACGAGGGGTTTTACTTTCTCTTGCAGGAGCGCAACTGCGATGGTTCCATCCGCTATGTGCACCTGCCCGCCGTGGCAAATGAACAGGAGTCCAAGCGACTGGTTGCTCGGGGTTTCCTCCCACCGCAGCAGGAGGACTTTGAGGACCTCTGCAACCTTCCGGTCCTCAGTGAGGACAGCATCTTGGATAACCTTCGAAATCGCTTTCAAAAGAAGAAGATCTACACGTATGCTGGCAGCATTCTCGTTGCCATCAACCCCTTTAAGTTCTTGCCCATTTACAACCCCAAATATGTAAAAATGTATGAGAACCACCAGTTGGGCCAGCTGGAACCCCATATTTTCGCTATTGCCGATGTGGCCTACTATGCCATGTTGCGCAAACACATCAACCAGTGTATCGTTATCTCAGGAGAGAGTGGATCGGGCAAAACGCAAAGCACTAACTTCCTCATTCACTGCTTGACGGCCCTCAGTCAGAAGGGATATGCAAGCGGCGTGGAACGAACCATCTTGGGTGCAGGACCTGTGCTGGAGGTAAGACCACCAACACCTTGATATGAACTGGGTTTGGTTGCATGTTTCATAACATTCGCATGTAGACCCTGTAGATTCCTTTAAGAACTTACTGGGACATGGGATAGTTGATAACTTTTTCTGAAGTGCCAACATCCTCAGATTCTGAGCTTGAGTCTCTAGAGTTTTGAATCAGATGTTGTCAGCCGTAGACCTAGTCAACCCCCCAAAATAGTAATGGCATGTAAGAACCACACATTTAATCGTCAATGTTGCATTTGTTGTGTAGTATTTTATCATTTATTTGAGCATTTTGCATTAGATTTATGCATGACTTCGAACCCTTGGAGACTCATTCCCATAAAATAGCTCATTGGTTGGAATTGTAGGGTGTTGAAAAGCACTGTACTTTGTACATTCACAAGGCAGGCTTAGAATAATTGAATTGGGGATCAGAAGATTTGTTTAAGGACTTTCTGGAACATGGGATAGTTGAAAACTGTTTCTAAAGGTCTTCATACGGTGCAGATTTTAAGCTCAAGTTATTAGAGTTTCTAAATCTTTCTCATGTTTTGTTGCAAGTTATTAAAAGGGTGAAGATAAAGGAAGTCAGTTGATGGGTTTGCGGTTTGTAGTTGTCAACATTCGAACTCGTCAAACCCCAAAAATGGTAATGGCATGTAAGAACTCTAAATTTGATTGTCGATGTTGGGTGTTTGTGTAGTATTTTTATTAATTTTGTGCATGGCTTTGATTCCTTGGAAAATTGTATCTACAAAATGGCTCTTTGGTTGGAATTGTAGGGTTTGGAAAAGCACTCTACTTTGAACAATGCTTCGTAACAACCATAATGACAGTTTACTCACAGGTCTCTCAGGCTTCACTGTAAACTGCAGCTCTTTAGATCAGTTATTTACAGAGTGCTTTCCCACAAGCCTGTGCTTGAAAGGTGGGGTCACAACTTGCTGTACATTCATAGCTTATGTTGCAGTACCGACTAACCTACATCTGGAGGCTTTCCTCATCATGTCTCATGCAGTTCTTGTTGTTTTATGTCTCTTGCTTTAAAATTATTGCCCAGTCCCATAAACCTGTTCAAGCACATTCTGTTATTTTGCAAAATTTTAGCAGAAACCCTTCCCCAACCCTTATCTAGTGGTGGTTTATGGTAGCGGTAACCCTTGCGCTGTGGAAAGTTTTAGGTTTTTATATCGCTGATATGCAATTTGATAATACAGTTATATTTATATTATATGTTAAATATATTTAAAAACTGAAAATTATATAACCAACATACATGTTTCACATTCTTTTTGTGAGAAGAAAGTGTCCCTACTATTACTGTAGCATTAGCTACATAAGTGTTATTTTAACATCAGTGTAAACCAAGGGGCTTTAGGGTTTCAGGTATAGGCCTACATTAGGTTCATTTAACAACAGAAATTGAATAATCAAATGTAAAAATAAAAAACTGCTTAGTCTTTTAATATACACTGATTCTTATTAAAGCTACAAAAGTTATTCAGTCAAGAGCAGTGAAAGATTTTCTCTTTTGTTTTTTGTTTTTTGATTAACATTAAGCACACAGACGGGAAGCAGGTTTTTAGGCTGCTGTCACTTTAAGAGCTAATGCACGGATCCAATATACTGTTACACACATGCTTTCTTTCTCAACTGTTTAGTAAACTTAAGACATAACTGACTGTGTTTTTGAATACTCACCAAGATGTTCATAAAATCTGTGGAAAAGAACTGAATTCAGGATCACGCACTGTCTGAGAGGTGGCTTACTGTGCACGAGTACTTCGTTTACTGCATTTAATAACATAAATCACCATTGTCCTGTGCATTGGGTTACCAGCACGGCCCAAGTCCAAGCCTATTCATTTCCACCCTCAATGTAATACCAAATTTAACATTTTACAGTGCATTTTTTGTAATCCTTTTACGAAACTGTCTTGGAGTATCGCAATAATATCGAATCGTGAGTTCAGTATCATGATATGTATCGAATTGTGACATAAGGGTATCATCACACCCCCAAAAATAAGCATGTCACATGTATTTAACAGTCATGTGTCCAGTCTGCTGTCTGCGTCAACCTAAAACTTGGACTTTCCATAATCTTTTGAAGTATTCAAATCATTCAATTATCGTAAGCCATTGCGATGCGTACATCTGCGATATTTCAATCATTTTGATACATCATGCAGCCCTATCCAGATTTCACACTTGCATTCAAATGCTGTTTTTGAAGTCATTTATCAGGCAATTCCTTTGGTACAAAACCAACCCACTCGGCTTCCGAGATTTACATCTCTTCTTTGTACTTTAGAAAGTTTCCTGTACACATGATGATGTCATGAGAAACCGTTTGGTGTCGTATCTTATCTCAGCCACCTTATATCAGCGCAAAGTTCACTCACGTAGCAAGTCCTGGAAGAGATGAAAGATGGCAGGTTTTGTGTTGACGCTTGCTTCAGTGTTTGTGGTTTCTGAAATCTAGAAGTAATTTCCCCGCAGTCAGCATAGTCATTGTCCCTTGGCAGACGTGTCTTCAGGCTTCATTACAGAATATTCCTGAGTCTCTGCGCTTGTGGTGAGAAGCAGGGGTCGATTGATCATTGAGACCAGAACAAAGCTCCATCCAGACGTTTTCAATGATAGGAGTCAGATCTCCTTGAGGTTTCTCTTCCTTTTATGGTCTTATGAAGTTTGTTTGCCTCATCCATCTTCCAAGACTTTCAATTGGTTCTGATTTGTTAAAAAAGCACACAATATTCCATTTATTATTCTTTCCATTGTAATAGAGAGAAATGTTTCCATATGTGGGTCAATGCAAAGTTCCTTCTTCTAGTCCAGCCTTCCACGTGTTACAATTGGATGGAGAAATCAACTGAGCTTAGTTGCAGTCCCATTTCTAACCTTTTGGACCGCAAGGAACCACCGTCAGCATGTTAGTCTCAGTTAGCAAGTTATCAAGTTACCAATTGACCCTTCGCCGGGAGTTTGATTGACAAGCGATCTAACCAATCATAATGCCGAATCCGCCATTTTGTCCGACAAAGCAGTCAGGAGTTAGAAGATTAACCTCGGTGGACTTAACTTGAAAAATGGTGTGTACTGACGTCTTTCCGCATTTGAAACAACATTCCTTCTCATGTTCATTCATGTTTATTTGATGTTATACATTAACTAGTAGGAAGAGATGATCGGTTCATGAGCCGCTTGAGCTGAGGCGCTACAGTAATCTGGCATGACACATTAAAGAGCAACAAAACATTTTTTATTGTTCGAATTTCTTAAAATATTACACAATTTGAAAGCTGGGACTTTATTTAATATCATAAGCGACCTGCTCTGTCTTGTTTGTCGACGTGTTGTCAGTGTCCTCTTTGCTCCGCGATGTATTTTTCACTCTGTGTGGCGTGATAGCGCCACGGCTTGTCGGACAAAGCAACAGTAACTAAGGGGGGCGGGTCTTTGCGAAGGGTCAATTGTGGAATAGTTTACTGGTTCTAATTGTCACCTACTGAAGAGCCTCACCCAGTAGCAGATGGTTTGTCTAGGTTTTGCTTTAAACTGTTACAAGCAAATTCATGGACTGTGACTCAAAATAAATTGTAATTTTGCAGTCCTTTCTTTTTAAAGCTGCACGTTAATGTCTCAGTTTCAACTTGCATATTTTTTATGATGTAAACAGAAATCTTTGGCATCAGTTGTCGTTGACCAGCACGTCAAACCGGTTTTGGTCGCCTTTTCACCAGAGCTACAATCTTTCATTACCCCCTCCTACAAACAACCGTATTGCTTTGTTTGAATGCATATTTGACCTTGGCGTCATTGCATTCTAAATACTAGAAAAAGTATCTACGTTGAGTGACCTATTTATGTGGTACATTCTTCTTGAAATGCCCTACAGGAGTCAGGAGAACAGTTTGGAATCCATCAAGCCAAAAATGTGGTTTTCTTCCAGATCCAAGTGGCTTTTAGTGCATTACGTCATTGAGTATCAGATAACAAGAGAGGTTTTTTTTTCTTGCTACAGACCCTGCAAATGGCACTGAGCTCTTGCTTTTTTTTAGCTGTACAACAAGACGTCTCTGCAAACACCTCTGCTTTCTGTTTTACAGGCATTGCAGAGCTACTGTGAGGGTTTCGTTCACACGTAATGCTCTTATATGAGTCCTCTGAAGTAATACTTCTGCTGGCCACAGACAGGAAGTTCCCTCTGGCTGATCACTTCAACAGGAAGTGGTAGCTGTAGAGGCGTCGCTCCCCATTGGTCAATCGGCACACGGGGTGTTGAGAGTCAGCATATTGTTCCTCAGGAAGCTGTAATGGCTATTTTGTGGCCATTGTTTATCTCTCGGCTTTGTGTTAGTCTTGTGTGGACTTTGGCTTATGAGATGGTTTATTGGCTATTTTAGAGCTATTTTAGTGGTACAACAGTAACTGTAATAAGACACGTGGGATGTCGACATGTGGAAAAGTTTGTAAAATGAAACACCCCAAGAGTCCATTTTGTCATTACAGGCACATCCGAGGCCTAATAACCTCAGTCATCTCCAATTTCCAGCAACCTGGAAAGAAACGTCTGTTAATTTAAAGATCTAAATGCCTTATTACTGTAGTCAAGCACCAAAAGTCTGTAACTTGGAGGATAAACGCAGGCATGGTAAACACCTTTCCTAATTAGGCCTACACTACACTATCTTTTGTGATTTAAATGGTTTTAATGGGTTGATTCATTTTTACTATAATACTGGCTTGTTTTTTTACTTCATACATGAATTAATGTTTACTGATTAACTTAATTCCTCTAAAATTTTTAAATGCTCTACACACCCACAGGTTTGCTTGATAATTCCTTTATTTTCAATCATATTTTATAATATAGTTTATTTTATATTGTTTTTAATACATATTGCCTACATTTAAGCTTGTTTAACAAATATTATAAGTAAAAATTTTGAAGTAATTCATGTTTAATGGACCAGTCTCTGTTGTCTGTTTCCACCATAACGGTGCTGGATTTTGTGCCGTAGACGGCTCGCTTTCAGCGGGGGAGCTGCTCACTTCAGACCGCTGCCTGCGTTTCACTCGTAGCCGAAAAAACTGTGACTGACTCCATAACCTGTCCATAAATAATCAGCGTACAATTCTGATAACATATTATAACATCCTAAGTATTTATATTCTGTATCTTTTTGAATAAAATCATACAATTTTATGCAAGGCATCAGGCGTTTCCATCATGCAAAGACCGACGCAACACTCGTTTAGGTGACTCGCATCGCCCCCCTTAATAATTCTTTGCATAAAATTAAACGATTTACAGAAAAATAACGAATTTTTAGATAAAATAAAACATACAAAAACCTGAATTTTAACGAACACGTGCACCAATTTGACGGAGCTGCTCTGCTCTCATCTTCTGAAGAGGTCACAAACAGCCCGCAATAAATAACTCAAATCCTGGGTTGTTACGTCTGTTCCAGGATCTGGGTAACGCAAAAACTACCCAAACACTGTGTTGTTATGTCTGACCTAGGAGCTGGGTAACACAAAAACTACCCAAACACTGGGTTGTTACGTCTGTTCCAGGATCTGGGTAACACAAAAACTACCCAAACACTGGGTTGTTATGTCTGACCTAGGAGCTGGGTAACACAAAAACTACCCAAACACTGGGTTGTTACGTCTGTTCCAGGATCTGGGTAACACAAAAACTACCCAAAGACTGGGTTGTTACGTCTGTTCCTGGATCTGGGTAACACAAAAACTACCCAAACACTGGGTTTTTACGTCTGTTCCAGGATCTGGGTAACACAAAAACTACCCAAACACTGGGTTGTTACGTCTGTTCCTGGATCTTGGTAAGACAAAAACTACCCAAAGACTGGGTTGTTACGTCTAAACTACCCAAACACTGGGTTGTTACGTCTGACCCAGGAGCTAGGTAACACGAAAACTACCCAAAGACTGGAAAAATAACCCAAAAGGCTCAGGACTTGGGTAGAAAAAATAACCCAATATTTTTAGCGTAAATTAGGATTAATCAACTATTCTTTAAGAGCACTCCGTTTATGCATTTATTTATTTTTATTCCCTAAAGGCATAGCTATTGTGATTAGCGCTAATGCTAGGACAAGCATCACTCTTTCTTTTCCGAGTACTTGTATTTTTTCACTTTATTTTTTTTAATTTTTTTTCTTTCAGAAAATGTACACATGTATATTGTTTGTTTTTGTGAGCGAATGAATTGATGCCTCTTTCTGCCTGAAGGATGTTTGTTTAAATGGCATTGTGTTTGTGGTCTCAATTAGCACTCGTACACGCTGTCACCAGCTAATATCATAATGGCAAACAAAACCACCCGGAGTCGTCTTTTTGTGCTAATGCTGAAGAGGCAGAAAAAGAATGAAGTCACAGTTCACTTCTTGAGATGGCGAGAATGTCTTGGCCTGATATTTGGACATGATTGCTCCGAGGCCGAGAATAAAAGGAGAAGCTGCTATATTTAACAGTCATGTGAGTGTCCCATAGTGTTATTTGTCAGTAATAGGATTCTACTGGTCTTTTATAAAGAGTCTTTGTTGATTCGAGATGCATTGTATGCATAGCTCAGATTTCAGTGGCCGTCAAACCAGATGGGTGAACGATGTGCAGTTCAGACAGAAAAGGAATAGTCTGTTTAGAGTTATTCACAGTTGTTTTGTCATTTAAATAGATATAAATAAACCTTGGATTTAGCATGCATGCTGTTGCACACAAATAAATATGTATATGTACATATGTTTGTGGGTATATATGTAAATAATATATATTATAAAATAAAAATAATGTATAATGTAATATATTGTTTATATATATCATTCAATAATAATTAAAACGTTAATAATAATTT
>RJVU01040488.1:125024-145223 GCA_003731715.1 Anabarilius grahami | reverse complement strand
ATTGATATTTAATTATTTTTCTGACAAAAATATTTGTTTTTATATTTACAAAATGTCTTTAATTACACATAGTAAAATGATTAATTAATAAACATATAAATACTAATAAAAATAAAATGACATATTTATTATATTTTAATATATTAACATTTTAGCCAATTAATATTAATGTATTACAATAGACACCTGTTTTGTAAAAAAGACTGCTAATGTTGATGTGAATTGGCTGCAACAGGATTTCCGTGAGAAGAACACGGATCACATGCGTCCGGACATCGTGGCTCTCTTGCGGAGCAGTGACCGAGCTTATGTCCGGCAGTTGATCGGGATGGATCCGCTGGCGATGTTCCGATGGGGGATCCTCCGTGCCACCGTCCGCGCATTGGCCGCCTTCAACGAGGCCGGTCGCCGCTGGGCAGCAAAGACTGCGGGTAACTCATGAAGCATTATGGATTAGTTTTAGATTAGCCCAAAACTTTGGATTCTCAGGGTCTAAGAAGGTTATTTATAGTCTGCATGTGAGACAGCTGCCCAGTGACGCAAACAGTCATATTTAGAAGGATTTCTGAATGATTAAACTAAGATGGGATAATAAAAATAAGTGAGTAAGATGTTTGCAAGACTTTTTGGGTGGGGTTTCTCGTCGCATGTTGAAATAACACCGTCAACGCTGTTTGTGTCTGTGTGTGTGTGGACGTACAGGTGTGGTCAGACCAAACTCCAGAGTTCCTCTAGGAGAGCTGCAGAGATCCAACGTGCCCATTGAGAGGATGTACCGGTAAGCTTTGGACTCAGGCTGGTGTGACTAAAAGAGAGAGAGAGAGAGAGAGAGAGAGAGAGGGGGGAAGTATTGTGAGGAACTTGATCTCTTCCTGTCCTTTCGTTGCCTTTGTGTGGCAGGTGATCATGTGACCACGGTCTCTCCACAAAGGCACACTGCAGGCCGATTCTCACAGTAATCTCATACATTTTTCTGTATTGAGTATTAACTACACAACATAACACAGCATATATTGGGCGAATGTCACGCAAACATGTCCAGGTCATATTTCATCTCAAAATTAAAAAAAAAAGAGGGAATTATATTTTGCATTAAGAAATAAAATTAAATATTTTCATTTTAAAAAACAAAAAACACAATCAACGCTATATTAAGGAGACAAAATGAACATTTTAATTATTTAAATACCACTGTATCAGTCATTTCATTCTAATCACCATAAATTACAGACAATTTAACTTTATTTTTCCCACTTTTTACTAATGAAAGGTGGGTGGGCTGTGAAAATATCATAATGACAATAATGGTGATCACGTCTGTATAATATATGCAAAATGCAATTCTTTCTGTTTATTTTGGAGTGAAATATGACCCGGACATGTTCTTGACTGATATTTTGTGAGAATTATCAAGTATATTCCTGCAGTGTCCCTGTGCTTTTCCTCTGGTGTTTGTCAAGGGTTTCCCCCTCAGTTACTGACCTGTGATCAGTTTCACTAAAGTTTAACCCGTACGGTCAATAAAGCTGGTCATAGATCGGCACCTGCTGGTGGCGTTGGCCCTTGAGTGACTGTGTGTGTGTGGTGTTTATTTTCTACAGCCATGCTCCTATGCTTGATTTCTCCTTTGATCATTCAGAGGAGCGCCCTCTAGAGGCTTTTGAGGACATCTTTGCTAGTTATGAGAGTAAGAAGTAAGTGGACTTAAGCAGAACATTGAGGTCAGACAGGGAGAGCTTGGCAGCTTGGGAAGGCTGGGTTTCTGGTATTGTGAGCAAACTCAAATACCACATTCAGATGTTCGCAGGATCCAGAAACTAGCAGTGCAAGCTCTTCTCTCTTCATATGATCAAAGGCCAAGCCAGAGTTTGTGTTTAACCTGGTTTGTTCAAAGAAATCCACAACATGCACTCATAAATCCCTGTCGGGACCTTGAGGTTTATTACCTCTAAGTGCCCCAAAGTGGGAAGGAAACCATAAAATGTCCTTTAAAGACATTTATAATCGAAGCGGGTTCACTTCCCGGTTTGTGAAGGAGCCATTAGCAGTGCGTCCCCAGCCCCCAGTGCCAATCCTACCTGTTTGACCTCCTCTTGTTCTGATCCGCGTGGTAAGTCAACCAGTGCATGAATCCAGGCCTTTGCTGAATGGGGTGCCGACCCCCATTTAACACCCCGTCAGGTCAAAACCAGTGTAACAACAGCATGGATTCACCACTGAAGCTTGAAGGAATAGTTCACCAAATTAAGAGTCTTTTAATTTCAAATTTAACACACTTGCCTGCATTTGTTCATGTCCACATTATGGATTCCTTTTTTTTGTGTGTGGTGGAGGGCGTTTTCCCCTGTTAACAACTGTTAACAACATTGGTGTTGGGTTCCTATACTTTCCCTTCCCTGCCCATCTTACCTACTCCCTCTGTCTCCTCCCCCCCCAACTCTCCCACCTTTCCACGGGCTGAATCAGGGACATGCATGCCCAAATCATCAACTCCATTAAGGACTTGCAGTTGGATGGGGAAGATCCACGTAAGCTGCTGCAGTCCTGGGGTCGCCTACGGTTCCCGCGTCACGCCCTCCAGTGAGTTTGACCGCTGACTCCTCTCTGGCCTTGAATGGATGGGTCCACCTTGCCGACCCTTCATGCCTTGGCACTGAAGCCAATGCTTTTGGCTCTCTGCTAAGCTTAGTTGTGAGAAATCTTCGCAGAACAGTCCCTGCTATCAAATTTTCCCAAATTTACAGCATTACTTGTCAGCTAACCTTATGATTTACTTCGTAACTCAAACCACCCTTAACCCTGCTCTAAAAATACCCATCTAACAAGTATTTCAATTATTTTTAGATGGCTCCCTGGCGGCGTATGTAAGAGGAATGCAGAGTTTATGAGCTGAAAGCAGTTTGATCTTCATTAACACTAACTTGGAATGGTATCCACATGCTAATAACATGCTGCATGAGCTTATTGGTTCTCAAGACCCACCCATTAAGTCTGTAATGTTTTATGAGGTGTGGAAAGCTGCAGAATCATTGCTTACAAAGACCACAGACATTGACTCCCATTGAATTATAAACCTTGTCCTCTCGTAATAACTGTCATCCACCCTAAAGTAGGAATACCTCTCCCATAGTTTGTGTATCAAGGGAAATGTCCATCATTCCCCTCTTCCATGACGTTTCTATCTCCTCTGAAACCATCTTTGCTGTTACACCATCTGAATGTTAGATTTAGCCTCTGAGAACACATTGCGAATCTGTGGATTTCAATGGGGATGGTTGGCTATTTCAATCGCTGGAATGTGGACCCACCCCTGCAACAAATCTTACATCTTCCTGTCCATCTACATGATAGAAGAACACTGCAAATCCATTAATTTCAGAGGGTTTGACAACTGACTGGGCCTTAATGTAGCCCCGGCATATTCCACACCATTGCGTAAACAAATCTTACATTCTTCTTCTTCAAATGCTCCATCTGAGCCTCTCAAGTGTGTAGGCGCCTTTACTCATGTTCCACAAGCAAATGCATGACTCCCTCTACTAACACGTTGCGTCCATTTTTTTTTATCTCAACAAACCATCAACCTTCCTCTTCCTCCTTACAGGAAAGGCAAGAACTCCAAGACCAAGCAACTCATTCCCAAGGTAAACCTCTCAATTTTTGAATTGGTCAAACTGTGCCTATTTAAAAGAACACAGACTAGGGGTTTGTTTGACATTCAAGGTGTCTTGCTGCTGTTTTGATAACTTCAACCAGACTTACACAGAGTAATGTCAATGGGGTCAAGCTAGCCGGGCATGCCATTACAAAAATATTGGTGTGCACGCAGAAAAACATAGTCTACTCTGCAAACTGTGCTTTATATACAAGATAGATAGCTCCTTGATAATACTTTTGTCCTGTATAGACACTGTTCAATTAAAAAAACAGCACCTTTAACCTGTGAGCATTTGCAGCACAGCTGGTACATTCTCATTTCCATCACCATTTGATTGTTTATGACTTTCCGTTACATGTGCTGTGCAGGGTAAATGTTTTGAAGACTACTGCTTAGGCTCTGGCTGGAATGAGAGTTTCCATGCTGTCATGTTCCCATGGCACTCATGTGGCAAAATAAAGTCTCTGTTTGAGAGAAATTCACTTTTTCTTTTTGTGTGTTTGGGCAGAACCTTTTGGACTCTCGTTCGCTGAAGTTCATAGTGGGCCTCCATGACCGCACCACCAAGTCTTTGCTTCATCTGCACAAGAAGAAACGTCCTCCCAGCATCAGTGCCCAGTTTCAAGTAAAAAACTATATTAGATTATCCTGGCTGTTCATGCCAAGTTTGGTTCGGTTCAGCCTAAAAACAAATGCTCTGTTCCATTACCTAGTGGAGGTAGCATTGTAAGGCATCATAAGCACCAATCTGTTCCAGATGGTGCTTGTGCATGAACATTAATTTTATTCAATGCTGAAAATTATTAGTACAACAGTTCAGTATGCTTTGCAAACAATTGTTGGTTAAAAAAATATATTTTTCTATGTATTTTTATGCTAAGAGTAACATGCTGTTAGCTTAGATGCTAACGTAAACAGAGCTATTAGTGTGGCAGAATAGAAGACAGCTGCTTATGTAGGGCAGTAGACAGAAAGAAATAACAGAAATCTCACTACGTTTTGGAACAGCTTAAAATTGTAGCACTTACATTTCAAATGCTAGCATTGGAGAATGCTAAGAAAATTATTCTCTAATGGATGTAATAGGCATCATGTGTGATTCTCTTCTAGTCTTCCACTCAATATTATAATCTCTCTTTATCTTGTAGACATCTCTTAGTAAGCTCCTGGAAACGCTGGGGAAGGCAGAACCATTTTTCATCCGATGCCTCCGCTCCAATGCTGAGAAGGTGCAAATAACACATCCTTGTTCACTCTGTTAACTAATTAGTCAACATGAAATCATACACATTCATAGTCTTAATTTGAACTGTTCATATATGCACATTAGCTTTGAGAAAGTCTTTTATATGAAATATGTCTTTTAACTAAAGTAATTTTCTTTGTTATTTTGTATTTCACATTCAGAGGGAAATGTGTTTTGACGAGGCACTCATTGTGCAGCAACTGCGGTACACAGGCATGTTGGAAACGGTGCGCATCAGACGATCAGGTTATGGAGCCAAATACACCTTTCAGGTAACGCATAGATTTGACCTAGTGATTGGATTAAACCCCTAACCCTACGAATTAAACGTGTAACATGGTTTGTCTGAATAAGCAAAGCTCCTTTTCTGCATTACAGGAGTTTACTGAGCAGTTTCGTGTGTTGCTGCCAAAGAACGCTACGTCCCTGGAGGACATATCATCTCTGTTGCACAAGCTTGGCTTTGACCACACTACCTACCAGATTGGAAAAACCAAGGTCAACTTGCGCTTAAATGTTTTAAGTGACAATGTCTCTAGTTATTGTCTCTTAAGTTATGTCTGGTGGTGTTCCACTTCTACAGGTGTATCTCAAAGAGCTTGAAAGGCAAAAGCTTCAGGACATCCTGCACAAGGATGTCATGCACAAAATTATTTACTTGCAGCGCTGGTTTAGAGCCAAAATGGAGAGGATGGACTTTATTAGAATGAGAGAGGCAGCCATCGTGATCCAGGTATATCAAAAACTTGTGTTTGGGTAGTATTCTTGCAGTTGCCTTGTATTTGGCAATCTACTCATGTCTAATATTTGATTGACCTTGTCTACAGCGCTCATGGCGTATGTTCCGCAAAGAGAAGTTCTACCAAGCTGCGGTTCTGATCCAGAGAGCATGGCGTGGTTCCAAACAAAGAGCTGAATATCAAAAAACACGAACCTCCATCACAAAGATGCAGGCACTTGCAAGAGGGCAATCGGCTCGCAAACGGTATAGACATAATACGAGTCATCATGAAATCACCTTAATATATATTTTTGGATTATTGAACATGATTCAGTAAGTTTTGGATTTGATCTGGTTAGGTACTACTTCCTAAAGGAAGAGAAGAGGAAGAGAGAGGAAGAGGAAGCTCGGAGAAGAAAAGAGGAGGAGGAAGCAGCTCGGCGAGCCAAGGAAGCCGAAGAGGCCGCTAGGCGAGCTAAAGAAGTTGAGGAGGCAGCTAGGCGACTCAAAGAGGAAGAAGAGGCAGCCAGGAAAGCCAGAGAGGAAGAGGCAGCCAGGAAAGCCAGAGAGGAAGAGGCAGCCAGGAAAGCCAGAGAGGAAGAGGAAGCAGCTAGAAAACAGAAAGAGCAAGAGGAAAGGGAAGCTCGGTTTGCTTTAGAGGCTGAGCAGCAAGAGAAGACGCCACTACAACCAACAGTACCAACATCAGGCAAGCAGCCTGGAGATGAGAAGACACTAGTCCTTGAGCACAGTAAGGCTCCTGTGGATGTTGAGGTTGAAGGTCAGGGCAGGGCCCATGTTGATGAGGTTTCTGTCCCAAAAGAGCAAAATAATTCTGAGAAGATTTCTCAAGTGGAGGCTGGTCCTCACCTTGAGGTCAAGGAGCAACAGAAACAAACTGAGAAAGAATCATCTACACTTCCCAGAGAAGAAGGTACACAAGGTAAACCCATGTCTCCTGACACACCGACTGGACAGAGCCAAAACAGAGCTCCTCCACTTTCCAAACTACCAGTATCCAGAAGTCAGGAAAAACGGGAGCTGAGGAGACAACGTGGCCTAGAGCACAACCAGAGAGAAAGTGAGCGGGCGGCTTCGGCCGGAAAAGACGATATTCCTTTCAAGAGCAAAACTCCAGAGAGTCCAGCAAAAGCAGAGGGCAAGTTGAAGGAGCGGTCCGACAGCAAAGAGTTGGATCAGTATACCTTTGTGGCTTGGAAAGGTGACAAGGGCAAAAAGGATGTTAAAGATGTCCCATCCGAACTTGTTCGACCCTCCACCTTACCATTAGATATCCCTACTTCCGGGCCTAGAAGAAATGGCTTCAGTGACCCGGCCATCGCTGCTCAACCTGCTCTTGCCAAAGAAGAGACCAACAGGAGAAAGGAACCATCGAGAAGCAACACTCAGCCAGAAAACCTTGTGGCTGGACCCAGAAGTCTTGAGGACAGGAACATCAAAACTCTCCAGTATGGATTCCTATATTGTTCTCCCTTTTTATAACTTTCTTCATCTCCTCTTAAGATTCTAACAAAATTTTCCATCTGGTTTCCCAAACTTTACCAGGAATCGTGGGATCTCTATGTCACTAGATGATGTATCCAAAATAGGTTCAGGTGCCTCATCACAGGTAACATTTACTTGATTCAGCTGGTTAATACTATGGTAAACGTCAAGGAATATATTGATTCTGTGCCTGGTTAAGTTCCACTGCAAGATTCCCAATGGGGCTAATTTGTCTCTGTACACAACCAGACAATCTGCTGTTCTGGTTACATTGGTAATTTAGGATTATGAATGAAACAATCACTTGAGTTTAAGTGATTATGCTTCTCTGGCTGATTCAGGGAAATACTCGTCCAAGACGTAAGCCGCGGCTCGCCCTTGCACGTATATGTGTGCCCATTAAAAGTGTTGAAATGGAGGATGCAGAGTACTGGACTTTTCCATTGCCCCCCATGAGTCCATTTGAGGTGTTGTATTACAGCCTGATATTAGATGCCGTCCGGGAGCTATGGTGTGTGGGTTGCTAGTTGATTAAGTGCTTGGAATCATGGGAGGGGTTGCAGATATCTTGAACTTGGGCTACACTGAGGAAAAATAAATGATCCTGAATGCCATTAGTCTGTTATCAAATAGGCACAGTGTTTTAGAACACAGCTTTGCAACATTTCAAATTCTGTACTGTCAGATTTCAATGAGTGACCTTTTGTTAAGCTGCTAACATAGTAGAGCTTGCTCTGATTGAATAAAACTCCTTGCTCTACAGTTTGTATTCTGACAGCTCAGTGGGTTTTTAAAACTGGACTTATGGGATAACAGATTAAAACCTCAACTAGTATTGACAGACAATTTAGACTCTGGTTTACTTTATTATTTCCTCTATCTTTCCATATTGTTTGTCTTTCAAAGTTCCATTCTTGATTCTTTTTCAAGTAAATAATCACTTTGCAATTACTCGGTTTGGGATAAATAAAGGAAGGCATTCACACTTTAGCTTCATTTAAGGTGTTATCTACAAAGGAAGAAGGAAATTTCTTCTTTACAGTGTGACAGATTATGCCATTGTTATCTAATCAGCAAAAAATGGTTGTTACCGAATACCAGACTGTGGTGTATATAACTAAGACATTTACTGTGTTCATAAATTTTGGTTTAGACACAGTCCAGCATTGCTGCTGGTCCTGATAGAACAAAGGCCAACACAATGAAGGAAAAAGTTCACGACAGCCACAGCCTGCAAGATGTATCGCCTCTCCAGCCGTCGACACCAGAGAGGTACTGTCCAGCCAGTATTACCAGTTGAACTACCTTTTAGTCTTCTTAAACTGTTGCTTCACAGAGACAAATCGGACTGTAGAAGAGGACAGTCTGTTCTAACGTCCTTTACAGCAACCCTTAGGAATGTAACGCATACTTGCATTGTGTTATGACCTGCATTTTGACACATTTCACAATGCAACAAAACTTTTTCACATATTTGCATAGATACATGTCGGGCCTTTGCCTTATCTGCAAGACTGTCTTCCTAAATTCAGGACTTATTAACTCATCCAACATTTTGAACCCAAATGTATATACTCTTATCTGTAGTAGAACATGGTCACACAGGAAATCTGACTCATTTAAACTCATGGGAAAATTAGGCCACTGGCTTACATCAGTGGTAGTCATTTGTCTGACTCCTGGCATAGGTTACAGACTCCTTTATATGGATGCAAGGCATCTGCTGTGAGAGAAGGGAGATTCCTGAAATTCCATACTTTGTGCAGAGGTGTGTGATCTCTTGAGTGTTTTGATAGTGAAATCCCTTGCCTAATGGGACCTCCCAGCATGTTTTGCTAGAATGTTTATTAATAAAATCCAAAACTTGTTACAGCTAACTTATGAAATGGTATATTTTGTTCCATAGAACAACAGGGTTTTTCAGAAAGATCCTGAAGAAGCGTCCACATAAAGAAGCTCAGACCCCAGAAGATGGAGACCTGAGCCTGGCTTCCTTTTTGGATCAAAGAGAAGGTGCATACTGCGAAGACAACACATGATTCATCTAGATCGTTTTATTTTTCCTTCATTCATTCTACTGTTCTTTTTTCATAGCCACTTCTCCATCACGCTCACACAATTCAAAGACTCATGCGGGCCGACTGGGTCGGACGCCCAGCATCATGATCAGTCACTCGTCGACTCGGGCCTCTGAGCAGTGGAACGCCTCGCTGAACCGTGTGATCACCAACACAAATGAGCTACGGCACCTCGATGAGTTTCTGGGCAATCAGGTATGAAGAATGGATATGACTGCAAGATGTTCGATAGTTGATTGTATGGTTATGCAGTAGCGATTGAAGAGTGTAAAAAAAGAACTGTCAAAGACTTGTTAAATTGTGATTAGAATATATACAATTTCTGACAGGCTTTGCAACCTCTCAAACTTGCTCTTTTTCCCTCTTGCGGTGTAGGTGAATGACCTGCGCTCACGGGGAAAGCAGCTTTCAGGAACGGAGCACATCTTCATTACTGCCACTGTGCAGTTTAGAGAAAACATCAAGGGGATGTACTCGATCTCTGTAAGTAGAGCTAAAACAACCACCACACCCTCTACACGTACTCTACATCCTATCAATCGATTTGCAAGCTCAAGCGTTATTTTTTTCTCATGTTGGGTTATAAGTTTGCTCAAATCATTAAAGGGTTAGTTCTCCCAAAAATGAAAATTCTGTCATCATTTTCTACCCCTCAGGTCGTTCCAAAACCGTAAGACTTTTGTTCATCTTCAGAACGCAAATGAAGATCTTTTTGATGAAATCTGAGAGCTTTGTGTCCTTCTATAGACAGCATATGCAACTACCACTTTGATGCTTTAAAAAGTTCATAAAGAGATCGTAAAACTAATCCATATTGAATTGAGCGTTTTAGTTCAAATTTTCTGAAGAGACTTGATCGCTTTTTGGATTAAACAGCTCAATTCATATGGATTAGTTTTATGTTCTCTTTATGAACTTTTTGAAGCGCCAAAGTTTCAAGTGTCAATGGAGACACGGAAAGCTCTCAGATTTCATCAAAAAGATCTTCATCTGCAAAGATGAACAAATGTCTTACGGGTTTGTAATGGCATGAGGGTGAGAATTTAATGTCAGAAGTTTCATTTTTGGATGAACTATCCTTTTATCATTGTAATTTAAACTTAATTATAAAACTGTCAGTTCCTGTCCTTGATTCACGATAAAACACGGCTATGACCGCTTCACCCAACGGTTCTGTGTACCTCTACACAACACCCTTAGCAACCACTCGTAGCAACGTAAACTGTTTGTTCTCAATTGATATTGTTCATTGAAGCTTACTGTATTATGTAGAAGAGTATTGTGAGAAAGAGATAGAGTTTATCACCTGCATTCAGATTTAGAATTTTTCTTCAGGTCAGTCCTATGTTCATAAGAAAATATATGTTTAAATGTCTGCTGCAATATCTTGTCCTTTTAACAGTTAAGGGATTTTCCTGTGACTGACAGCGCTAGTCAAAGCATTTGTTCCGTATTCACTACAGTTCAGTCTTTTCAATAGAAAAGTCTTGTTGGCACAGTTCAAAAGATCTAAAGCATCTCCATCAATGAAAATGTCTGGGACTATTTCACCCACCAGGCAAAAACTAAATCTAATCTCTGCTTCCCGTCGTGCCTTCAGCCGTGACTTATTCACGATACAGCACAGCCTCGAGTACCTTATTGCTTACAAATAAAACAAACCATTTGTACTATGGACATGAAATATGTCTTAGTTTTAGATTAGACTTAGTTTTTGCCTGGTGGGTGAAAAAGTCCCAGACATTTTCATTGATGGAGATGCTTTAGATCTAGAACTGTGCTAACAAGCAGCTGCCCACATCATGCTAACAACTGCGCAGCAATGTGCTCAAAAGCACCTAAGCAACCAGAAAGCAAAGCCCTGGTCATTGTCTACATCATCCGAGCTTTGCATGGGCAAACAGTATTCAGAATACTTAAACATCTAGTTCATGTCATTAATTTCTTCTTCCTTCACTTACCTACAGAAACCACAAATTGGGTATAAGGCTTTGATGAATTCCTACCAGAATAAAGTGATCAGTCTGGCTGGAGATAAACAGAAGGGTGAGGTACCGCTGGTGGTCAATCTCTTCCAGTCAGTTCTGGACGGCTTCATCAGAGCGGAGATCAAAAAAGAAGAGGGCGAACCAGCCAAGGTGAAAGTTCATGCATCCCCTGTTACCCTCAAGACTTTCAAATAACAGTTATTAATGTTGATAACTTGACATGAATGCATGTTAACTTTTTAACTTACCTTGGGAAAAATCTGTTTTAGCCCCCCAAAAGTCGTAAGATGAGAAGGAAGAAGGCTAAAAGTGTAAGTATTTCTATCCAACCATCCATCTTCTCAGACTGATTCTCTTTATTGTGAATAAATGTAAACATTTTGTCTGGATTTAGTTGGAGAATCCATTGGACCATGTGTTTACAAACTACCAAGTCAACATCATGCAGTCTTGTGATCAGTGTACCTCCTACATCTGGGGAATGGAGAAGGCGTACATGTGCAGTTGTGAGTATCTCTGATATGCACTCTACCAGTTCACCTTCAATCGGGCTGATGACGACATTGATGATGACCAATTTTTATTTCAGATTGTAAAATGGTTTGCCATAAGAAGTGCATTAGTAAAATCGTCATAGACTGCTCTACATTCTGCTCCAAGAAGGTAAGAATCCTATCCTCTAAGCATTCATTTTGACATTTTGTTCAACTGATTGATTTTTGTGTTCTCTGGATCTAGTGTGATGATGAGCCTGGATCGCAACATTTTGGTGTGCGTGTGTGCCACCTGGTCAATAACAAGACCCCTGTGCCAATTGTGCTGGAGATAATGCTGGAACACGTGGAAATGAACGGCCTGTACACAGAGGGCATTTACAGGAAGTCTGGCTCAGCCAATCGCATGAAGGAGCTACACCAGCTGTTGGAAGCAGGTGAGCCATCATGGATATTACCAGAACTCAATGGCACATTGGGAAGATGGCTTCTTGTAACCAGACTTTTGATTATTGAAATCTGGTAGCTAACTTTGCCCACTCGGATAACTTTAATGACTGCCTGTCTGTGTAGGCCCAGAGAATGTTTGTTTGGAGGATTACCCCATTCATGCTGTCACTGGCCTGGTCAAACAGTGGCTAAGGGAGTTGCCCGAACCTCTCATGACCTTCACGCACTACAACGACTTCCTCCGTGCCATAGGTTGGTCCCCATGACAATTTTTTCTTGCCTTTATGGCATCCCTCATGCTTGCTAGAACACTTTTGTTGTCTTTCATAGAACTACCTGAGAAGCTAGAGCAATTGCAAGCCATTTACAAAGTTTTGGAACAGCTTCCAGAAGCAAACTTCAACACCTTGGAGAGACTAATTTTCCACCTTGTCAGGTACAGATGAGTTTATTGCTTACACAACAAATGCCGTGAGTAGAAAACCGTGCAGCATCAGGTATTAATGCTCTGGTTTTGTTTCAGGGTTGCGAAGGAGGAGAAGAGCAATCGTATGACGCCAAACTCTCTGGCCATCGTTTTTGCCCCCTGCATTCTCCGCTGTCCGGACAGCGCCGACCCGCTCATGAGCATGAAGGACGTCGCCAAAACCACCACGTAAGAACACTGCAAATTATAGTGTGTCGTTAATAAGAATGCGTCATTTTAAAGTGAAGTCTCAAGACTGAATTTTTTACTAACCTCAGTTGTGTGGAGATGCTACTTAACGAACAGATCCGGAGATACAATGAGAAATTGGAGGAGATCGAGCAGCTGGAATACGCTGAGGCACTGGCTGTCAATCAGCTCAAGCTAAAAAGAAAAAACACGGTAAACTTGACTTACCTTGACTTACCTGTCGTTATGCATTTTTTGAAAGTGGTTTGTTTCCAGATGCCTGTGAAAAATTCCCATATTTTTCCTTGTGAACAATCCCAACAGTCCGCAACCTTCCACAAGGCACCAACAGAGAGTAACTGTCGCAACACTTTTTTTGCTTCTCTTTTTTTAATGTCTCTGTAGTGCTGCCATTTACCTCTCAGATATATCACTCCTTACAAAGAAGTGGCGGTACGTATGCCCCTGTGGTATTGTGAACCCCAGTAGTTTGGCATGTTCATGCATCCAGTGTGCATGCAGTGTAGAAGTCATGCCCTACTAATACTAACTCTACCCACTGCATGTGTTAGTGTCACTTTAGAGCTGTAGACATTCAAGTGGGTGTCGGTGTAGTTGTGTGGTGGTTTTGGATGGTCACTGCAGTGAATGGCATGAATTTCAAAGCTATGCGAAATCAGTTGTGTTTAAAAGCAATATGCATTCTGTTTTTATATAAAGCAACAGGTGATCTTTTTTTTAATTGATATTTCTTAACAACACAGTAATAGTATAGAGCATGAAGAAAAATAAGCTGTCAAGTCTGACTGTTAATCTTTGTTTTTGATTCCTACAAACCTTTGAAACTCATGCCATGGAAACTTCCAGACTTGTATTACTATTTAGTTCCTCAATACAATATAACAAACATCCAAGTGGTTAAAATTCTCTCCTATGAGACCTTTCCATCTTTCATACTTACTTTTATGAAACATCTCCAGCACTCTTCATCTCCTCTACACAAGGGATGATTGTGCCACACTTACAACATCCCAACATCTCAACTTACAACATCCCTTTTTACTTTATGGGTCCTGTTTACACCTGGTATCAATAAGCGTCAGTCCGATCATAAATGGACGATGCTAAATACAGGTGTAAACAGGGTCTAAAACATTTTGAGCCTGTCCACTTTCGACCACTTCCAGAGGTTGTCAAAAATGCATTAGACCAGATTGCTTTCGTAGAGTAGATGCTCAATGTGGTCGAATGTGTTTGAACAGCCACAAAAGACCACCTACTCTCTACCTACTGACCTAATTCGTAAACATTATGGGAAGCGCACTAGCCAGACGGGATTTAAACTTTGATCCCTGAAGACCCAAGTTTGGTGTGAAGAGGAAAAATTTACCAAGCACTAAGTTCGCTCACCATTCCTGATTTCTAACACGCACACACCGTGTTCAGAGCAGAAATGAAAGCAGCTATCCGTGTTTTTCCATCAGATCATTTCGCATTCATATGTAAACTGTTTTGTCCACTAGATTGAAAGATCTGAAAAAGCCCATACATTTACCCGCCCATAAACCCTCCCCTTGAGGAAATCAGGACTGGAGTGGTCAAAAGTGGACAAAAGAGACAGATTAAAACACCAGGTGTAAAAGGTTATGTCTCCCTCATCTACTTGTGATCTGTTTGACCAAAATGCATCTTAATACCAGGTGTAAACAGGGACTAACTGAATGGGAAGAGAGTTGAGTCAAATGATTTTTTTTTTAGTACCATAGTCCCTTCACTGAAGATCCTCCTTTCTGTTTCCTTTTTTGTGGCAATAAGGGAAGGATCTTGAATGTCAATCACATTATCTTGACTGAAATTTCCCATCTGTTTGGACTCTAGGTTCGGGAGAAGCCAGCTTCTGACCTTTGTGTTGTACCTGAGAACGAGGCCCTGGATTCAGACAATGAAGCTGAGCGAAGCTTGGTGGAACGGATCAAGTCCATCAAGCAAGAAAAGTATGTAAAGGAAATCTCATCACAAGTAATCACAGGACCAGTTGGATCATTCGAGACAGATTGCATGACTCTTGAATGGTGTTTGTCTTCCAGAGAGGACCTTGCCTGCAGGCTACCTGAACTAGATCAGCCCGGTTCCGACCAGGAGAACTTTGACTCGGAGGCGTCAGTCAGCTCTGAGAGCCTGCTGGACGAGCGAGCAGTCTGTTCGGATACGGAAGGTCAGTATTAAGGTACAGACTCCCTCCGTTTCGGACCAATCTCCTTTTCTTTCCTCTGCAGTAGTCACCCATGTGTGGGTCCTGTCCCTGTTGTGTGTAGCGCAGGTCTGGATGGGATGTTCCTGGCGCATTTAAAGAGGGTGGCGGTGGCGTCCACTCTGTAGCAGGTTGTGATCTCCTCTAACCCAAGTGTTTCGGTGTTATGTGCATGGTTGCGGTGACGGGATAAGACACTGCATGTTGTCTTCCTTTAATGACTGTTTGGTGGCATGTCTCGGGTTCTGCATTGGGGTTTCTCCTGCTTTGGGGCTTGATTGGTTCTGTCTCCCTATTGTAGGACAACCAATGGTAGCGCCAAGATTATCCAAACCAGCTTGCCTTCCTAAGTCTGTCATCCTGGCCCAGGGAGGCAGCACACGGGCTGATGACCCCTCTTCTCCTTCACTGTCTTCTCCCAGGCTTCAGCTCCAGCGTCGCTACCCTATCATCCCCGGAACGGTCAAACTTCCCCCAGGAGTCCTGTGCCACCCGGCTGTACAGTCCCTCCCTCCCCGAAAAGCCCAGTCACTCACCCTCATCCAGCGGCGCGAGCAACCCGGCCGCCGCAAAGACAGCATCCAGTCCCTGTACATCGCAGCAGGAACAGAGCTCCTCTTCCATTCCTCAACTGCGGCCTCAGACACCTCCAGCACACAGGAGCTCCAGGCCTCCTCCCGACGTTTCTCAGACCCGGACATTGCTTTCGTAAATGACAAAGTTTGAGTTGCAAAGCCTAGAACATTTAGATTGGTTGTCGTCATTGGCGGTGACTGCTTGCCACGGTCATAGTGACTGATAAAAGAGAATTGTCTCACCCTAGCACTTTTCCATACTAATAATATATTGGATTTTAATGAGACTTTTTTTAAGACTCAGATTTGTGCTGCACACAGACAATGTTTATTGCTTGTTTTTTTGTTTGTTTTTTTACTTTTTTAGCATCAAGAAAAAACAGTCCTGCACCTTTTTGTGTCCTTAACAAACAGGAAAAATTAATTAAACCTTGAGGAATATCTCCTTGATTTTTGGATCATCTTAAAAGACTTTTAAGCTGTAGATCCTCCTTAAAGTTCTACACAAACACTCAATGCACAAGTTTTGACTAGAGGAGGAAGGATACAGCACTAGCCACTTTCCTCTTGGACCAGAATGCCATAACCGAATGCAATTTTCCAGAATAACTCTGAACTTTATTTTCATTTCGATAAGAGATATGACACTTTGGATCTGTGTGGATGTCTATTCAGAATAGCTTTGTGTAGGACTAAATACAGTTAGTGGCCAAGCCATTGTGTTTAATACTAAAGTCAAGCGTTACGTCCGCAGTCGAATGTTGTAATGATTGAAAAGTATGGAGCGAATGCTGGCTGGATGTCTATGATTGTCTTGCATCATGTGGACTGTCATGTGCCTACTAGTATGGCTGTTTGAGTCCTCTGTGATATTTTTCACATTTAATGGAGAAATGAAACTAATTATTTTCTTACAATACAATTTGTACTGGCCGCAAACCTGTGTGCTTTTCATGTGTCTTACCCATAATTTTTACTCTGAAGGCATCACTGTCCATCTACCATCACCCTTGAATGAATGAATGAAAACAGAACCTCAAATTAATTAACAAATCTTTAATTCATCATAGCTTTAAATAATGTTTTATGTTAAATTATGCAGTTTTGAATGCACTATTAATTTGCATTGTGTAGTGTAAAAAGATTAGAAGTGCAGCACATCATCTATTAACAAACACACATCACAAAAATGGGGAAAATGGCCTGGTTTGCTTTGTTTTTCCATTTACAATAGAATGGGCAGAATCAAATAAAGTGCAGAATGAATCCAAATAAAAGTAGTAGGATGTGCAGAGTCCTTCCCAGGCTTGTTCCTGTACCATTGCTTTTTACATGATCTGCTCTGTATTCTTTTACTGGTCGTTCTGTGAAGGCAAAAAAGAAAAGGGAGTAAAATTAAACACTTGGAAAACTATTAGTTATTCTGTTGAGAGCAAAATATGTGTGCCGTCTATCATGCAAAAACATATTTTACAACATGTTTGACTATTTAAACCAACTCTGTTTAGATTGCATTCACACAGAAACATCAAATGTATAAAATCAGCAGTATTACATTACAACACACCTTTGACCACCAGTTGTGTACTGTGATAAAGTCTCAAATCCGGAACAAAACACAGGAACGTTCCTCTATCGGAGAGCTGAAGATCAGTGATTTTGAGAAAGATCTGGCCATTCTTGAGCGCTTCAGCTAAAACTTCAGCTCTGTTCTTGTATGCTGGATCTTGTTCCTTTACAGAAACTTCTCCCTGGATAATATCATATACATTCCTGGTGTCGTTGTGTCTCCAGTGGACTGTCAGATGTTTTTCTTCAAGTACAATGCTTCTTTTGCTGCACGGCAAAAGGACAGAGCCTCCTTCAACACCTTCAACCAACCTGTGCAGAGAGGCTAGAAAACAACTTTTTTTAGTTTTACATAAATTTCATCATTCACTATTATTATACAGTGGGGTCCAAAAGCATGAAACAGAAAATCTGGGATTTTTCTCAAATATTTAATATTATTACAATTAATTCTGAATTTAAAAGTCTCAAAATAAATGTAGCTAAAAAATATATATATACAGTAGAGTCCAAAAGTTTGGAACCACTAAGATTTTGAATGTTTTTAAAAGAAGTTTCGTCTGCTCACCAAGGCTACATTTATTTAATTAAAAATACAGTAAAAACAGTAATATTGTGAAATATTATTACAATTTAAAATAACTTTTCTATTTGAATATATTTCACGAAGTAATTTATTCCTGTGATCAAAGCTGAATTTTCAGCATCATTACTCCAGTCTTCAGTGTCACATGATCCTTCAGAAATCATTCTAATATGCTGATCTGCTGCGCAAGAAACATTTAATGTGTAAAATTTTTTTTTTTTAAGGATTATTTGATGAATAGAAAGTTCAAAAGAACAGTGTTTATCTGAAATCTAATCTTTTGTAACATTATAAATGTCTTTACTGCCACTTTTGATTGATTTAATGCATCCTTGCTGAATTAAAGTATTCATTTGATTTCTTTTCAAAAAAATAAAAATAAAAATTCTTACTGACCCCAAACTTTTGAACGGTAGTGTATAATGCTACAGAAGCTTTGTATTTCAGATAAATGCTGTTCTTTTGAACTTTCTATTCATCAAGGAATCCTGAAAAAAAAAGTACACAACTGTTTTCAACATTGAAAATAATCATAAATGTTTCTTGAGCAGCAGATCAGCATATTAGAATGATTTCTGAAGGATCATGTGACACTGAAGACTGGAGTAATGATGCTGAAAATTCAGCTTTGATCACAGGAATAAATTACTTTGTCAAATATATTTAAATAGTACACAGTTATTTTAAATTGTAATAATATTTCACAATATTACTGTTTTTACTGTATTTTTAATTAAATAAATGCAGCCTTGGTGAGCAGACGAAACTTCTTTTAAAAACATTAAAAATCTTAGTGGTTCCAAACTTTTGGACTGTACTGTACATAATTTTCCATTGAAATGCAAAATGATCTTCTTAAATCATACTGGAATTGTTTTGCAAATAAATTGTAATTTAGTTATAAAACTGCAAAGTAAAACGTTTCACTAGTGGTTTCAACCCTGTATCCTACTGTACAGTATCTATTCTTACCTGTATCTATTAACAGTACCAACACATAGATGAAACAACACCTGAAAATCGAGAGAGAACATTTTAATAACAATTATGCTGATCAATAGTCTGCCATCATTACGGCAACACAGAACAAATCACTGATATCCTTTTATAAAAGTGCATCATTTGAAAATAAGTCCCGCCTATCTTGGCTGCGTAGAGGCAGAGGATAAACTTGATTGGCTGTCTGGTCCAAGTCTGTTACAACAATTCGGTAAAGTTGGTTTTAGAAACATTGGACATTCACAAGTAAATATGCCATTAAAACAATACTTGCCTGTTTTGATCGACTATGAAAAATGTTGTAAGTTGACAATCGTTGGTTGTCAATATGTCGCTGCTTAAAATTCGCAAACATTAATTTATTGCACATTTATTGGAAAGTCTGAATTTATCAGAAGTCCGAATGTGCGAATATAAAACCAACTTTACCGAAGTTGTTACAACTGACAGCTATTTTGTTCAATGGAATGAATGAATGACTGCCATGAATCTTGGTGCAGAATCTGCGTCTTGTTTACAGTTCACATCGTGCACATGGTTCGTTGAGCACTTTTTTTCTATAAATAAGTGTCAAAAAGACACTTTAGAATTATTTAATTTAAAAATGTCCCTGTGAATAGCCCAGCACAAGACGTCATTTCGATGTTGTTCTTGCTGGGTGGGAGAGTTGATTCTTTAAAAATATATATATTTTGCACATGTACATAAATATAAGAGTCATCCTATCCCACGCTTCAAACCGTAGTCTATCCTGACCATCTTGACTAACTGAAACATTAACTGAGAGACTAAGACATTCAATATCACACGCCTGAAAACCCTTTCAAATCTCACAAGAACATTGTAGTTGACTGAAAATTAATTATTACAGACTTTAGATAGATTTATCGTGCAGAAAGCCGTCTTACCGTCGATACATGTTCCTCTCAGAATTAGCCGATTCTATTGGTCAACAACGGCATCACACTGCATCTCTTGTTACGTTTTTTTAAAAAGGCGCCTTCCCTAAAAAGTAAAAGTTGCCCCGCCTCTTGTAGGAGGGCCATACGTGCAGGAAATCGATCTAATTGGTTTGCTTACCCAGTGTTGTTCATTTTTGAAAACGGCTACGATTCGATTTGACTGCAGTTCAGCACATAATCTACAAACACATCTACACTCAAATGTGTGGTCTTTTTAACATGAGGACTAAACACATATAGTCTTGATTACAAATATTTACAAATGTGTACAAAAATATATATAGGCCTATATATAATTTAAATTATATATATATATATATATACAGTACAGTCCAAAAGTTTGGAACCACTAAGATTTTTAATGTTTTTAAAAGAAGTTTCGTCTGCTCACCAAGGCTACATTTATTTAATTAAAAATACAGTAAAAACAGTAATATTGTGAAATATTATTACAATTTAAA
>RJVU01040488.1:55100-117471 GCA_003731715.1 Anabarilius grahami | reverse complement strand
ATATATATATATATATATATATATATATATTTCACTTTTTTTTTTACTCCAGTCCAGTTTTTATTTTTAGCCAAGAAATTGGACACATTTTTGATGGAAAACAAAAATTCTAAAATTGTTTTATCAGCATATATAATGTCAAGTTTTTTTTTTCTGATAACGCTGAGAAAAGCTTAAAGGGGTCATGACAATTTTTTTTTATTATTATTGTAAGTTTTTTGCACACACACAAAAAATAGCCTACATGTGGAAAAAAATATTTCCAACCCTCATTCTCACTCTCTGTCTGAAATGATCAGTTTTTATGGTGCGGCTCCTTTTAAAGGGTTAGTTCACCAAAAAACTGAATTAATTACTCACCGTCATGTCATTCCAAACCAGTAAGACTTTCATTCATGTTTGGATTACAAATAGAAATATTTTCAATGAAATCAAAGAGATTTCTGTCCCTCCATTAACACAACCAGCTACACAACTACCACATTGATGCTTCAAAAAGTTCATAACGTGATCAGAAAACTAATCCATATGAACTGAGTGGTTTGGTCCACATTTTATTTAGAGAATTGATTGCTTTATATGATGAACAGATTTAATTTTGGCTTTTTAACTGTCTATAGAGAGTACAGAAATCTCTCGGATTTCATTAAAAATAGCTTCATGTGTTCCAAAGATGAACGGAAGTCATACAGGTTTGGAACGACAGGAGGGTGAGTAATAAATTACATCATTTTAATTTTTGGGTGAACTAACCCTTTAAGGCTTGTCAGTAAACAGCCACTGTTATGATTGGCTAAAGTCATTGCTGAGGAAACAGTATCAACAACCAATCGCTATTGCACATAAGTAAGTGTTTTGAAGACATTATCCATATAAAACCATCATTTACATACAAAGCATTTTAAATCATTTACTCATGGTTTGTGATGCAGCTGCTGTCACATCCAATACTGTCAGCTGCTTCATCTTTCAACAAAAGTTTCTTTGCAAACTCGCCATTACACTGCCTTGTTTACAAAACAAAATGCTCCGAACAAACATAAAATCCTCAGGCGTGATCCAGGACGTCATTCAAATAAACCATCCACTTGTTTTCACCACCGGGATCCTTCTGAAGTCTCTCAAACAAGCCATTTAAATTGGATGCATCAAAGCGTACAATCTTTAACTCTTACATTTGTCATGTTGTCTACAGACTCAAATGCATGAAGTATGTCAGAAAGTGAACACATATGTATACTGTATCAGTGTAGACAGTAGGGCTGGGACAATGCATCAATTCTCGTTACAATGATTCTGATATTCTCTTTTGAACTGATTCTGAGCTTATTTTTAACAGCAGATGGCGCTCTAGGCTGGTTTTTAACTGCATACTCAAATGCTCATGAAGAAGAGCGCTGAGTCATGTAAGTGGTTAAATATACTTGCACCTCGACTCAGAATGCTTTTATGACGCATGATTAATGTAAACAGCCCACTGCAAACACCCTTGTAATTCGCTTTACCTTTTTTTTTTTTACTTTATGAATGATTATTTTAGGTTTAAGTGGTGTGTGTAAACGAACTGGAAGCAAGCAGAGTACGGCTGTTTCTAAAACACGTAGCGCCATCTGCTGTTAAAAACTAAGATCAGAATCAATTCAAGAGAGAATTACAATACATGGGTAGCCTGACTTCTTCATACTCATATTCTAGGCAGAATGTGAGTCTGATACTGCTCCATTGCACTTGAATTATGGGGCGTGTCTTAACCGAACCAGTAAAAAAAAAAACTCTGCACTCAATTGGATAGACCTACAACCAATCAGAGCAACGCAGTAAGTGAAGTATGTTGAGCGACGCATAGTTGTCAACAGAGTTCAACTGCACGCACGCACGCTGGAACTGGAAGAAGTAGGAAAGTAATGAGTGTAAACGATCTTTGTTCGTCTTTTAAAATTAATGCGCTGTCGATTTCTTTTATTACAGACGTGATAGCGGAATCTAAACATCTTACTTCTCCAGCTGCAGTCATCGTTGGTGAAAACCAATTCAACCCAAGCGCTCTTTGATGACGTGGGTGGTTACGTAACCGCAGATAGCCTGTCCATCATCGATTAAAGCCCGCCCTGGCAATTTGATTGGCTCGGCCTTCTGGGAGCCGAGCATAATTACTCCACAATGGATCGAGTCCAGACCGAACTTCCCGTCCAAAAAATGTTGTGGGCGGGGTTCGGGCTGGCACCCAGGCTAATACATGGGTTCTATTTGCTTCAGAGGCGACGCTCTCATCCAGTGTAGGCAAATGTCAGCCATTACACGACTGAATAGGTGGGGCCTATGGTGTGATGTAAAATTATTCTTAGATGTCTTGGTCTGGAGGAAGTCATGTGCAAATGTATGACGTCACAGATCCCACAACATCAAAAAGAGCTGTTCTTAGGGCTTGCTTAAATGCTTTGCTCATAATGAGGAGGACGTTTAAGCCATGAAACTTGCATTTAATGGAACAAAGACCTCTTATATGTAATGACTCCTTTAAATATTTTTATGTAAAAAAATAAATAAATAAAATAGGAAAAATATACACTCTAAAAAATGCTGGGTTAAAAACAACCCAAGTTGGGTTGAAAATGGACAAACCCAGCGATTGGGTTGTTTTAACCCAGCGGCTGGGTTAAATGTTTGCCCAACCTGCTGGGTAGTTTTATTTAACCCAAATATTGTTTAAAAATTACTGTATTTCTTGCTTAAAATGAACCCAAAATATGTTGGAAATTAACATTTATTAATATGTTTAATAAACAAACATTTATTAATACTTTTTTTGAATAATATTTAAACAATAAACATTTATTAAATTGCTTATTAATAAATGCTCATCTTTTTGATTATTATTGTTGCCTCTAGTAATTATGAGTCTGATTTTTAATTTCCAACCTATTTTGGGTTCATTTTAAGCCAGACATATAGTAATTTGTAAACAATTGTTGGGTTAAATAAAACTACCCAGCAGGTTGGGCAAACATTTAACCCAACTGCTGGGTCAAAACAACCCAATCGCTGGGTTTGTCCATTTTCAACCCAACTTGGGTTGTTTTTAACCCAGCATTTTTTAGAGTGTATGCAGAAAATGTGGAAAAAATACTAAAATACTAAAAACACTAGTGTGATAATGGTTTTTAAATGGTTTTAAAATAATTTACACAAATTAACTGTTATGTTTAGTTAGTAGTGCCTTTCTCCTGACAAACAGGTGTAGTGTGACAAAACATACATTTTATGTAAGCTTTACAGAACTCACAAATTTACTTTAGTCATTAATGTTGGGTACACACTAAAAGATTTTTAAAATCTAATAAGATTTTCAAAATGTGAGAGACCACAAACACGAGGACAAAAAATCCTCGATTTAACCATTTTGTTCCTATAGTGTGTGGTGTGCCGTGATGTGACAAAGACAGTATACCACAAAGAAACAGATTTTCAACTAAAGTCCCGACTGTGAACACTGGAAATCTTGCGAAATCTCTTGAGACTTTAGGATAAAAATGGCGGACGATAGGTAGGAAGAAATTGAGATGATAGTGTTTGGAATGATTTTGACAGAAAATTCACAGAAAAGGGTTTGGGCGAAATTGTGGAGACGGCGGGAACATATGTCTTCTTTCAGCTTGTTTTCTGATTGGATTTTGTTTAGTTTCAAGTGATAATCTCCAGAGCGTGCGCACGTTTGTCCTCGGGGTTCCTCCGACACATCAGGATTTCTGAATCAGGAATCACGATCGGGGCGCCTCCGACGTTCTTCCGAGCAGATTCAGTCACTTTTAACACACCTCACACCACAGAAAAATCTGATAAGATTATCTGTAGAACCATCAAGACAATCGGGACATTACCTAGGACTGTCGGAAGGGGAGAAATCGGCCCCAAATCATCTTGTGGTGTGTACCCAGCATAAGGTATTTTGTCATTAGCAATGATAAAAAAAATAGAAAAATGTTTCTTGTTTTAGTCAGTGGAATTCATACGTGGATGATATTCCAGTGATTATATACTGGAAGGTCATCTGTTATGATCAGGGCAGGTTTGTCTCCTCAGGGTTGGGGTCTGCTCGCTATGCAGTGGAACCTGTGAGAAAATAAAGAAGCATACAATGTAAAAATAGGGAAAGTGTTTGAATGTTCCCATCAATCTAAAAATTAAATTACTCTTCCCATTACAGTTGAAATATGACGCTCTGACAGAAAAACTGCATATGGGTTTCAAAAAAGACGCAAAGAACATAAAACTGTATTACTTTCTTTTATGATCTGTCTTTATTAATAGTTTTTATCTTAGTAAGAATATTAAAATATTACTTTGAAAGACTCACATCTTCTCACATGAGCAACAATGAATGTATGAATGGTCATCTGTCCCTCGCTGGTGATCTGTAGTTTATAATGTCCATAGTGTTTAGGTGTGATGTTAGGGATGGTGAGAGATCCGGTTTTGTGGTTCAGTTTCAAACTGTCTCTGAATTTTAGAATTTTTCTGTTATATGGGTGTTCCTCATTGTTTGCTTTATACAGTGTAGCTATGACAACAAATTTAGCACAACTGCGTTCTTTGTAATCAGCAAACTTCCAACATATCATCTCCTTTTCCTGTATTTCAGTGATCTCGGTGGGTAGTGTGACAGATTTTCCCTCCATAACTGGCACTGATGTGATTTTATCCTCCGTAACAAAAACAGCTGGAGAACAAACAGAAACAGTTTTTCAGATGGAGATCAAACCACAATTATGTTCCCAAACGCCAGGCATCAGAATGCAAGACAACAGGACAGAATTTAATTTGTTTTTTCTTTGCAGACAAAAATTTTGGGTCTTCAGATTTCATTAAAAGAAGTTTTTTCAAAAAACTTGAAACGGTGGACAAATGTCACAGAGGAACAGAGGAAGCGCTGTGCTGCTGTACAACATGATCCAACAAGCCTGCAGTCTCTCTGCACCTCCTCATCCCTCTCTTTGTATGGGACTGTGGAAATGCCAGTCAGTTGTCAGTAAAGCTCATCATCGAAACCTGGATTTGCCCAAAGGACACAGCAACACCCTTTCTCCCAAGCAAACTTCCACCAAACAGGTTTGATTTGTAATATCTGCAAAATGCACCACTCTCCTCTCTGTGTGATAACTCCCCGCACAAATTCGTGTTGTAGTTGTGGATCGGTTTGTGGTCAAGCACTCCTAGCTTCGACTGACTTGTTTAAAACAGCTCACCATCACTTCATTTACTTGTTTTAGATTCCCATTCATACACTGGTGATCATTTCAGCTTCATTCTGACTCTAAAGTTCCTCTATAGTAGGGTGACCGTATGTCCTCTTTTTCCCGGTTATGTCCTGGCCAGGATTTCTAAATTGCCTAAAATGGCTTGAGCCCCTGCCCCTTTAATCATGAAAGTGCCCTTTTAGGTCGCATCGAGGTGCCCCCAAAATGCGATTTCTATGCGGAGGTCTGTGCACGGCACTGTTCCTGTTGACAGTCTTCATGCAATAAAATGTTGTCGTATTTGCAGTGCTTTGACCATTCTCTGTAGATCCAGCCTTCTCGTAAGCCACGATTGGTCGATTATGTACACGCTACTGGTCAAATTACTTTTCAGAAATAACCTTCAGCAAGTATGAAAACAAAGCCAAAACTGGAACATTTTAGGCAATTAGAAATCCTGGCCAGGACATATCCGGGAAAAAGAGAACGTATGGTCCTATCTATAGACCTGGAAATGACTCTCTGAACAGGACAGAAATCCTGAAATGTTAAATTCCTTTACATGCATACTCATCTGCTGTGATAGATAAAACACCCGAAGATGACCAGCTTCTGATAGACAGAAAATTAGACAGAAAAATTCTGGACTAAATAAAAAAATTCTGGCCTGCAAGTCAAGCTGAGTAAGACTCTAAAGCAGTCAAGTGGAGACAAGATAGAATTAGTCTGCTAAGGATACACTTACCGCAGTCAAATTACCCACAGCCTTACTTTAGTAGGAAATACTTCTTAGCAAACTTTTAGTCATAATGGTGTCAACTTGTATTGCTCCTGGGTGCAAGAGTTCAAAGAGTAAATTCTAGCGGAGTAAGTTACTTTCGATTTCAGTGAAGGATCCAGCATGTTGTAGGCAGCATCTAAATGCTGCAAAGTATCGTAAATACGCAGAGAATGTTGTGACAGAAAATCTGAAAAACCTCTGTGTTTGTAGACAACATTTCAAACTGGACTAAACAGTTGCCATAGTGTTCCTTTTTACTATAAAACTGTTTAAAGAGTAGACATACTACGGCACAACTTTCAGTGATAAACCTGCCCTTAGTATAACTGTTCTGCAAAAACGCAAAAGTATAATCTGTAGTTTTTACGAAAGCATGTTTTGTGTCATCCAATGGACTTTTGCTGACAAATAAAAGTGAATGTCTCAGTCCAGGTAACATGAAGAACGAGTAAACTTTGTCGATTTACATATACTACCAGTGGCGTAGCAGATAGACATGCACTGTGGACGGGCCCCGCGTGCATGTAAACCTCACTCCCCTGATCTCAAGGCACATTAGCGACTGACGTCAGAGGCTGCCGTCTTTAGCCTCCTTGTTAGTGCACCCGGCTCCCACACCAGAGACCCGGGTTCGAGGCCCACACAGAGCGGGGCAAGTAGGACCCATAGTTTACATTGGTGCCGTGACCCGGATGGGAGTGAGGTTTAGGGGGTGAGTGTAACGGTGGCCAGCTAGGCGAGTAGGACCCAGAGGGGTTACATTCCAGGCATCTTCATTAGATTGTACTTTTATGAGCAATTGGACAGTTGTGCAATGCAGCATTTCTCATGTATCTCCCTACTTAGGGTAAACTGTTTAGGTTGCTTTGGATAAAAGCATCAACAAAATGAATAAATGTAGATCTAAATGTTCTTTGTAATGGTGTTTGATGTCTGAAAGGTACAACCAAATGAATCCTCTCAGTTATATGGTAACTTACTGTTTGGCAAATCTCTCTTCTGATTAGACGTGTTCCCTCCTGGTGAACACAAACACATGTTAGTCTGTTGTAAATGTTGATTTGCACAAACACAGGCACACAGAGCTTCAGTTTGCACAGTTGTACTACCTGGAAAATAATTAGCATTGGGTCAAAACTGGGTCACACTTTATATTAGGTGTCTTTAACTACTATGCACTTATTTTTTGATGCAAGTACTACAATGTTGTTGTAGTATTCCAAAACAAATAAATTACAGATTTAATTACACATAGGTGCAAAATGTAAAAACATGAGGCATAACATTATGAACACCTTCCTAATATTGTGTTCGTATTAAATAGCTTCGATAGAATCTCATGAAAACATATAAGGAAAAAAAAAATAATATATATAATAAATATGTGTGTGTCTGTGTGTGTTTTTATACAGTATAATGCACGTTACAAACAAATGGCAAACAAATGGCAAATAAATGCTGTTCATTGAACTTTCCATTTGTCAAAAAATCATGAAATATGGTTTCCACAAAAATATTAAGCAGGGCATCTGTTTTCAACATTGATAATAATCAGAAATGTTTCTTGAGCAGCAAATCTTCATATTAGAATGATTTCTGAGGATCATGTGACACTGAAGACTGGAGTAATGATGCTGAAAATTCAACTTTGATCACTGGAATAAATTACATTTTAAAATGTATTCAAATAAATGTATTTGCTTTGCACGTTTTCTACACTTAACGTTAATTACATTTTATTACAAGGCTCTGTGCAATACTTGATTCTGATTGGCCAATTGCACCATCCAGCGATAAGTTTTCGATAACAACCAGTAAAAACTGATAACACAGGCTCTTCCAGGTGAAATTAACAGGTATGATTTTAAAACAGTTTCATCTCAATATCTCTTTTCCTCATACTTATTTATTTGGTGAAATACATGGTAATAAGTGGTATGACTGTACCTTATCCCTTAAATGTCCATCTAGTTTGAACCAGATTTTAAAGCCATCCAAAAGTAATCCTTACTGCTCCAGGGGGTTAATAAAGGCCTTCTGAAGTGAAACAATGGGTTTTTGTAAGAAAAATATCCATATTTAAATCTTTATAAACTATAATAACTAGCCTCCAGCAGATGGCCGTACGTATCCATTTGAGACCAAAGAGTAACCTCTGACCCGACACATGACGTAATGGCGAACACTTTTTTTGCCGTAAATCGATGCATACGGCTGTCTGCCGGAAGCTAGTTATTATAGTTTATAAAGTTATAAATATGGATATTTTCCTTACAAAAACCCAACACTTTGCTTTAGAAGACCTTTTTAACCCCCTGGAGTTGTATGGGTTACATTTATATTGGATGGATGCACTTTTTTGGGCTTCAAAATTGTGAGTGCCATTTACTACCATTATAAAGAGCCAGGATATTTAATATATTTACATAGTAATNACTGAATAATCTCATTAAAAAAAAAAAAAAAAACTGTGACATTTTGCTAGAGTGTCTGTTTGCGTGAATGGATTTGGAGTTCCCATGTGCTTTTCCTACAACCTATTCTTTTCCTCTCAGTCACACCCTTCACCTGAGTACAATCCATAAACCTGCTCCTCCGGTTATTTGTTCAACCACACCTTATAATACTCTGGGATATACCCAGCTAACAGGGAACATTTTCAGAACTTTAGCTAACGTTCTGGCAAGGTTCTCTCAACGTTCAGAAACAATTACTAATATCATGGTTCAGAGAACGTTCAAAAGTAACATTCCCATACTGTTTGCAAAATTATAAAATAGAATTTTATCTAATTTTCGCAAAACCAGGGAAAAAATGGATGTTTTAAACATTCAGAGATCAAAAAAAAAAAACATTTCACAACTTAATTTGGACATCAGCAAAACATTTACTTTTGTTACCTGGAATATACCCTGAGAGTTTTTATTTTATGGCGTTTCTGAGCTAATCGGCTTCACGACAACATGCCCTATATGCTGAACAAAGACATTATTTTCACAATAACCTGCAATATAACCACATGATATCTTACCGTCTAGCTTCACGACCAACAGAGGAACTGCACCTGTTTTAACCAAAATCACAGACTTCATTACATGACACCTTTGGACATAGTAACTTTCAACTAAGGTACACACATTTATACAGTAACTTACCATTTTGTGAACGTCTGTCCTCATTAAATGTTCCCCCACCTGTGGAAAACAAACACAGATAATAATGTTTTGGATGTGAATGTATACGGGACAAGAGCACAGAAGTATATGTAAACTATATTTTGCACAATAAAGCTCATATTTTCTTTTGTATTTTTATATAGCGCTTTTCAATATGTATTGTGAAAAGCGCTATATAAATGACTTGACTGACATGACTTTTGTGAAATTAGCTGTATGTAACACGTACCACCTTGATCTGCTTGTTTCGACGTCTTGCGCTGATGGTAATAGTAAATACCACACAAAACTGCAGCCACAGCCAGAGCACAAACACAAACCAGCGCTATTTCACCTGCAGACAAACCTGGAGCTATAATGGAAAGAGAGAATCCGTGTCAGTATTGGAACTGCTAAAACTTGCTATTGACTTACCTGAATATGACCAACATAGATTGATTACCTCAGTGAAAATCAGCGCTGTCGTACCTGCACATGTGTGACAGAGGTGAGTGATGTCCAGATGTTGAGTCTGGTTGCTGATGGGATTGTTCAGCACACAGCTGTAGGTGTTTTTATCCTGATATTCCACCTCCAGAGGTAGAGAGAGACTGATGCTGAGATCAGACACACTGATGCTGGACAATAAACTGTTTCCTTTGTACCAGGAGAGAGTCACATGACTCACATTCACAGCTGAGCACACCAATGAACATGATGATGATGATGATGATAAAGGACAGTTTGTGCTGATGACAGGAACAGGAAGACGAGCTGAAAAACATGAGAGAATGAAGTCTGTAATGAATCCATACTGCAATGCAACAAAATCAAACCTAATGCATTTACAGAACGACTCACCAGAAACAACAATACTGAATTTCTTGGGCAGGACCTCTTTTCCACCAATAAGCTGAAGTTTATAGAGTCCAGCAAGTTCAGTTGTGATGTTTGTGATGGTCAGAGATCCAGTCTTGTCCAGATGTAGTCTGTCTCTGAATCTCCCATCAAGAACATTATAATATAACGAGACCTTATTGACCGATCTGTTGATTTGAGCTATACGAGTGCTGTCAGGTCCAAACGTCCACAGTATACGATCAGCTTTCTGTATTTCAGTAACATCACAGTATAGAGTAACAGACTCTCCCTCCATCACTGACACTGACTGTATTTCATCTGTAACGCCAACCACACCTGAAGAAGAGACCGTTTTAGAGATTTAAGTTGCCCAAATCTAAGTGAAATCACAAGAGTTAATATTGTCATAATTTATTGTGCTTTCATCTCGCTGCTTTTTACTCTATTCACCATTATTGCATGGAAACGAGCAGTGTGTGGATATTCAATAGTCAAATATCTTATTTTCTGTCCCACAGTTGAAATAAAGTTATATGGGTTTGGTTTGAGATGAAGGTGAGTAAAATTTTAAGTTTTCTGTTTTAGCTTCATGCATGTCAATAATTTCTACTTCTATATTCAAAGGCCACATTTCAAGTCATATAGGATATTTTGTGAATAAATGAAAGGTGGTTATGAGAATAAGAGAGTTCACAGGTAAGATCACTGAATACTAAATAATGTTAATTCAGTAATGAATATTGGACAGACAGACATCGGCACTTTTCTTTTTTTTTTTTACTTTAAGCTCCACAAAACAGATTTTAATACAGAAATTGAAAATATGTTACAAAAAGAGTATAAATTAGAGAGATTTAAATCATTTAAAAAGTGTAAAGTGAACATACCCTTACGAAAAAGAAGTATACTTCAAGTTCATTTTATCAAGTATACTTAAGTAATGTTCAAGTATATTTTTTTAAGTATACTTTATGAAGTAAGTATACTAGTATCAATGTACTAGAAGTAAACTTGTAAGTTTACCATTTCAATACCGCTTGGGACTAAATTGGCCCAATTGAAGTATACGTTTAAGACTTCGGTAAAGTTGGTTTTATATTCGCACATTCGGACTTCTGATAAATTCAGACTTTCCAATAGATGTGCAATAAATTAATGTTTGCGAATTTTAAGCAGCGACATGATATTGACAACCAACGATTGTCAACTTACAACATTTTTCACAGTCGATCAAAATAGGCAAGTATTGTTTTAATGGCATATTTACTTGTGAATGTCCAATGTAGTGTGATTAACAAGCTATTGAATACGGATGTCCGAATGTGCGAATATAAAACCAACTTTACCGAAGTACGTTTAAGTGTACTATAAGTGTAACAGTAGTAAACTAGTTCACAGCTACGTTTCTCATTTGTACTGCATCTGTACTACAAGTGAACTTATAAGTATACTGGTAGTTTACTATTTTAATACTAGTAGTACATTTTTAGTATGGAAGTAAACTTTGAAATATACTCTCAGTAAATTACTAGTTTAGTGTAAGTACTTGTATGTTTTCTTTAAGAGAACATAACATCACACTTATAGTTTACCTTTTATATATACTATTTTTGCACTTTAAGAATACTGCTATGTTCCTATTTGGTATATATCTGTTTTCTTTATAAATCAATATTTTCAAACAATGTACTTTTATACTATACTTTTATAAATATACTTTTAAGTATATGTCAATCAAAAGAAAGTCCAAGTATAGGCCAAATAGACTTTTCTTTCAGTATACTTAAGTGTAATTTTAAGTTCATATCTCAGAAGTAGGTAAAGTATATTTCTGAGAAGTATATGAAAAGTAGACTGAAAGTATACTTTCTTATTTTTAGTTTAAAAGAAGTATACTAATAGCCCACTTGAATAAACTTCTTTTTCGTAAGGGTAATGATTCTTAAAAAACATTTTAATCTAGCTACTCACCATCCACGAGTAACGGAACAAAAAATAAAACAAACATCTCCATATTTCTGTACATGTGAGTAAAAGATGAGTAAAATATGTCCAATGTAAACTGGAACTTCCGTGGAATCTCAAAGCGTTCGATCGGTTCGTCCAATCAGAACCGCAACCGTTTCTAAAAGAGCTAAACCGCTTATAGTGACTGACAGCGACGATAATTAACATAATTTCACTTTTACATTTGATTTTATCATATTTAACCGATTTCAGATCAATAGGTAGCGTTTATACGAGTAAAACAAGTTCTTAATTTCAATGTTGTGAAAACAGATTCGATCCAGCCAACAAATCCGATCAAAATTAGGAAGTAAATTCTTTAGAACTTCGCGATATGGGATCTGTCACACTGTAGATTCGCAGCTCGAGCGCAAGAAAAATCCCACGCCACTAACAATCAAACGTTTTAACAAAATGAATGGGTGTGTAAGAAAGTGTGTATGCGCCATCCATATGTCAAAGTTTGATTTTAACAGAATTAAACTAAAAATCCAGTTATTTTTTTATTAGAGGTAAAAGTATTACACTTACAAAGACAGTTATTATGTGACAGGATAAAAAGGATACCAGAAGTTAAAGCATTCTATAGAATGCATATGCATTCAGTTTACTTGACATAGACACAATAACTTCACATGACACATTTTTTACTGTTTAAAAAAGCTGCATAAAAACACATTTTGTTGTAAATGAGGNTTTTAGGCTTCAGGATTGTTTTTAACCAAACTATGTATAAAGATGATTCTCAACTATGTTATGAAAGATATAGTGGAATTAATTGATATACCATTTTACTTTACGCAATATTTGGGTAAAATGGCCATACATCAGTTTTCCCATTCAATACAATTCATCTATACACTATCTAATTTGCATATTAATGTGTTCTTGGAGAAGAAGTGTAATAATGGGAGTAATAATTGGCAACATTTTCAAAATAATATCTAATAATTAATAGGAATATTGATATAAAATTTCTTTCCCTATTCACTTGTTGTATCTTCTAAAATGCCTGATAAACATGATTTAAGTCCTGGTGTCCTCTACAGAGGTCATGTATGAAATCAATGTCCTGTTTTGTAACAGAAAGTCATATTTTGATTTTAAACCCCATAACATTTTCCTGAGATGTTGATTTATAACAAACTATTTGAAAATTAATCCGATTTAAATGATAATTACAAAATATTATCATATTTCCATAAGAGTGCTATTTTAATTTTCAGTCAGAAGTTGTTGTTGTCATGGCGAAACCTCTAAAAATTTGGTATCTCTGCGAAGCCCTGAATGTGCTCTTTACAGGACATTAAAACTGTGACATGTATGATGTCAGAGAAAATCACTCAAATATAATGTCCACTACAGAGGACAAAAGTCTATTTCTGGGTCCCAGGAGGATATGACAAAATTTGATTTTAACAGAATTAAACTAAAAATCCAGTTCTTTTTTTATTAGAGGTAAAAGTATTAAACTTACAAAGACAGTTATTATGTGACAGGATAAAAAGGATACCAGAAGTTAAAGCATTCTATAGAATGCATATGCATTCAGTTTACTTGACATAGACACAATAACTTCACATGACACATTTTTTACTGTTTAAAAAAGCTGCATAAAAACACATTTTGTTGTAAATGAGGCTGAAATTGAACTTTCAGATCAAAATTGCAGTCTAATTCACATTATACAACTATAACATTATACAAACCTGTAGATTGTCCACTAGAGGGCAGAAAATGTTCAAACATCACTGTTTCCTTCATTAACACTGAACTATAGTATTAAAGGTAGGGTCAGCAGTTTGTTTTATAAACACTTTTGTTATACTGATTGAAACTCTCTTCACATCCTGATAGCAATCGATTATAGAAGTGGTATAAATATTAAAACACGTACATATATTTTCTGTAGACGTTTCGGGACCAAAAAATGTTTACACCAATGCAATGGTCCGGTCTGAATGCAATGATACAATGTTCTACCTACCTGTCAACATATGTAGGCTATTTCAATACAGTTGTGGTCAGAATTATTGGCAGCCCTGATAAATATGAACAAAAAGCCTGTAAAAAAATAAATCTGCAAAAAGAAGTAAAAGAACTGAAAATGTGGGGAAAATCAATTAATGAAATAAATGTTTTTCTCCAAAACATGTTGGCCACAGTTATCTTTTATTCAATACTTTTTTCAATCTCCTTTTGATTTAGATTTCATGAGCCATGTATCTGAACAAGATTTCCAGGACCTCCAGAAGAAAAACAAGACCACAACATTAAAGATCCAGCGGTATATTAAACCGTGGGCATGGGGTACTTTTAATCCCTGTTTGCTCTAAAGCCATCTGGCAGGTTTGCTTCCAAAAAGCTCTTTTTCATTTTCATCTGATTGAAGCCGGTCCCTTTTGAAGTTCCAGTCGTGCCTGACAACTGAATATTTTGGTCATAGTTTGACCATTTCTTTTATGCTTTCTGACCCCAAGACACAATTAATCTCTGCAATTCTCCATCTGTGTTCCTTGGAGAGTCTTAGGCCACTCAAACTATCTTCTTCACCGTGCATTGGGACGATAAAGTGAAAATTCACAATCCTCTATTCCAATTTTGATACCTAACTATTAGCTTAATTAATATAATTTTAATAGCCTACTTTTTTAAATACAAGTAAACAGTCAGTAATAAAATAAGAACAAATAATATCACAAGCAATAGCACAAATAAAGCAATGCATCAAAGATGCTAATTTTTAAGTACCTTTAATAAAGTAGGCTAATTAAATAAATAACACTTAATATTCTTCATATCCTTTTTAAAGTTCAAGAGCAGTTAGTGATTTTTTCCATTTGTTGTTTGTTTAAAGGGGCTCTATGTGAGATTTTTAATTTAATAAAGCATAAAAATACCCCAATATGTTTGCAGATATTTAGGAAACATGCAAAGTTCACCTACTTGTTTCTCAGCCAGATATTCTACTTTGAAATGTGCGTTCCGTGTCGGAATGTCTGTTTTTTTTTCAACTGAAGACACAACTGACTGTTTACTAGGATACTGGTCGAGACAGGCATTTTTCGACAATTTTGTGTGAATTTATCTGTTCTTCAAGCCCATGAAGGCATAAAAGAGAGTCCAACCTCAGCTGTCTGAGACACGGGATTTTGGGATGTTAAACTTCTCACAATAGCGTGTGAGTAATGAATTTCCTTTTGCGTGTTCTAGTGCTTGAATAGGCTTAAATTTTCATGATGATGCAGCACTGATCATCAACTGTACAGAGCGTCGTTCACATTCATGTTCTCACAACATTGCATTGTCAGAATTCATACAAATTTTACCGGCCATTTGGCGACTGACACAGTTTCATATACTCACAAACACTGATTTTTACTCTCGAGTGTTATTTTAAGCCCTTCTTGGGCACCTTTGCAGGATAAACTGTATGGTAATTTAAAATTCAACTCAACTTAAACCACAGTAGCAAACCCAACCACCGTAAAACACAAAGAAGTAGTCACCGTCATACAGAAGTACTTCTGTCGGCTACACAGGTCCATGTATGGTGATGCTGTCACTTACTGTTCCAGGATCAGTGATCCTTTGCAGTTGTACTTCCGATTTGAGCTTGAGCTTCAGAAATGCTTTAGAAAATATAGCTTGTGTGGACGCTACTACACTACTTGATCAACAAAAGAGCTGTTTGATTCAGAAAACAGCGATGCTACCAACACTCTATTGAGAAATGTAGTTAAACTAGTAACATCAAGTACCTACCCAACAAAATTTATTCTAAGAATGTTTTCCAAATGTTGGTTTTGGTTATGGAAATGTTAAAATATCCAGTTTTCTTGATGTTAGTGGAACATTTTTTAAGGTTAGTATGATGTTTCTGAAACATTATTTCAACTTAATTTTTATTAACGAGTTCGTTTGCCCATATAATCTTTAGGGTATTAGGTTAGCTAATTTGGCTTGCTGTCCACTGATGAGGGGCTCGATGAAGCAGCTTCAACTCGAGCTCTGTTACACCCCCCCACCCCCCAGTGAATAAATATAGGATACGATTACATAGGACGAGGTACCTGAGATGAAGGTGGAGTTTGGGGAGGTGGAGGGATGCTGGAACAGCTGAGACTGAAGAGAGGTAAGCAGCTGCTTATATAATCTGGCTGTTGATTGGAAGATTAGATGGGCTCACTCCTCCCTATATTACATTTAGGAACTTCACTTAACAATTCAACATTAAAAGAATGTTGATTTGTAAAACTCCAAGAACATAAAAATTTCCAATTTCTTAATGTTAATAGAACATCATTTAAAGATTAGTATGACGTTCCTGAAACATTCAAACACCTGCTGTTAACAAGCAGAATCACTGAAGGAAAGAGAAACAACAAGAACACAGACTTCTAGCCACAGCCTTAGATGAAATCTACTGAGGATAAAAGAGGATGATTAAACTCCACAAACAGCATTACCAGCTTCACTTATTATTAACCAGACTGACTTTATTTCTGTCAGACATCTACAGAAGTTCTTATTGAGAATTAAAGGAGCTCTATTTAGGAATGACACCCAGTGTTCAAAATAGGTACTGCAGTCCAAATTCAAAATATTGTTTGGCCCGCCCCCTCGTTCAAAGACGCGGGTTGCCAGCAACAAGAGGGAGCGCAATTCACAATGAAAGCTGAGGAGACTTACACACTGTAAGCTGATGAGTTGATTTATCTGTTTTAATATGCTGTTGTTCATAAGCATTTTTAGATGGATGCAGAGTTTTTTTAGGTCAAGTAGAATCTGCGATTCTCTGAACCAGTTTGTTTGCTGGTTTCCATGGTTGCAATGTGCGGTGTTTTCCGCCAACTGGCAACCTGTGATGTCGAAACACTATTGGATAAACTGGCAGCACACCGTTTCACACAGACCAAAACAAAGACAGAGATTCCGACACGGAACACACATTTCAAAGTAGATTATCTGGCTGTAGCATTGTTTTTCTGAGAAACAAGTAGGTGAACTTAGCATGTTTCCTAAATATCTGCAAACATATCGGGGTATTTTTATGCTTTATTAAACTAAAAATCTTACATAGAGCCCCTTTAACATTGGTTTAGATGTTGATGTTTGAATGAAAATGTTTCGTTTGTAGTTACCATTTGCTTTTATTGGGCTCTTGGTCCTTGACTTTTAATAATTTATTCAACTCTCTCCACATATGTCGCCCAGTCGTCCACCATAATGTCAAAAGCAAGCATTTGTCCGACACACCCAGACATTTTTGCTTCTTCTTTTGTTCAAGTTGATTAATGTATATCTCCTTTACACAACTCTGATGCAGTTTATTCACAATTCGTTAGGCCTTCGTGTGCCCTCCACCATCCGTAGCAGACATTTCTGCAGCTTAGCTTGAACACGTATTTTACTGCGCAATTGCAATTATCACATTCAACACTAGAGTGCACAAATGCAGAATACTTTTTTTAGTTATTGACTCAATACACAACTGTATGTTACTGTAAGAATTTGGACGTTTTTTTACAGCAAGGGTTTACAGTGTAGGTAAATGGAAAACCTACTTAAAGAGCTTGTTCCACATTATTAATTTAAAAAATCTAAACAAGTGTATCAGGTGGGCATTATCTAAGTCTTAAGTCTTTGGCATTACATTTGAATCCAGTTCATTAATCCAGTGACTCACCACATTTCTATTTGTTTCTACACTGGTGGATTGTCCAAAAAGGCTTCTCCAGGGTTTTCAAGTGTATGAAGTTCCCTTGAAAGACACCAGTAGCTGTGAGGGAAAGATAAATCTGTAATCCAGACCTTTTGCTCTGAGCTTTTTTTTTACTTTGTTGTAGCGCTGGCATTTCTTGCAGACCTCGGCTGAAAATCAGATAAGAGCATCACTTGCTTGCCTTTGTACAGAACCTCTCTTTTTTTCTCTGCCCACATTCAGTACTCTGACTTTGTCTTTATAGTTAAAAGAACTTTATTATTAATGCCCTCTGCGGTGCTTTGTTGTCTGATCTAACACTTACGATTACGTGAGCCGTTCAGTGATAAGCGAAAAGCGAAGCAGTTCCATCCCAAACACATCAGGAAGCCTTTTTTTTCCAGAAAACCACACGTTTCTGCCTTCAGCTTTCTCCGGCAGCCCCACCAGCCTTACGTTGGAACACCAACTGCTATTCTCCAGATTTTCTGTTTTAGCAGACAGCGACTTTATTTTGTCTTCCAACATTTTAGCTGTAGATTGCAGTTTGTTAACTGTATCCTCGGTCTGAGATATTCTCTCCTCTGCTTCTGTCAGTTTAGCAGAGCAGTCACCTATTTCGTTCTTAACATCCGTCAACATGGTTAACACCGCTTTGAACTTCGCATAAAAATCAGACTTTAATGACATAATTGCTTGGAGGATATTATCTAAGTTTGCGGGTTTAATTTGCTTCAATGTCTCTGTGTCTGAAGACTCGACCTCCTTGTGGTCTTTGGAGCCAGAGAGCCCTTCATCCCAATCTGATTTAAATGCTTTCCCTCCTTTATTTTTTGACAATTTAGGAGACATTTTTGTTAGGAATATATGAAATATCAGTGAAGACTTTCTATTAGAAATACAAGAGCAATGATTTATGAAATTAGATAACGACGCAAGATAATGCTACTGCTTAAGAGAGTCACAGTTCTCATGCAATATTCCCCATATTGCATGTGAACTGTGGCTTTCTTCATAATGTGGAACAAAACTTCTGGTTATGGCGTTGAGATAAGCGGTAGCATTATCTTGCGTCACATCCAGTTCTAATTTCATAAATAATTGCTCTTGCATTTCTAAGAAAAGTCTTCACATATATTTTATATATTCCTAACAAAAATAGCACCTAAAGAAAGATTTTTGAAGAGGTTGTTGAATTATCAAAAGATTTGTGAGTGATTTAGAGCGCAGAAGAACTCGGTGAGATAAAGGCTTATTAAAGTAAGTTTTTGTCAAACAAATGTATTCAGTTATTAGTTGTTTTTATGTCTTTTGTAAGACATTGCACCGTTTCATGCTTTTCATCTTTAGAAAGATCTTTCGTCCTTCTCATATTTCATGAGAACTGTGACTTGCTTAGTAATGTAAAACAACCTCTACTACGGTTACCACACCTCCAGACATTGTTCAGATGATGTTTAGTCAGGTTTTTGTCCTTAAAACACTCTTGTGTGCACTGTAAAACCTTTCTGTAAAAAACTGCCAAATTCGTTGGGCTCTTGACTCATTAACATTAGTTTTCTCTGGCTGCATAACTGAGTGTTTAAAAAGCACATTTGTTATGGCAAGAAAAAGCCAAGAGAAAGCTGATCAAGTGTTTTTGGCTGTTGTGATGATCATCTTGGAGTTGTCTGATTCACTGATCTCTTTCTGTGTCTAATCTTTGATTTTATGGGTATTTTATATTTATTGATTATAATATCTCTGATTTTACAGCATGAAATCCAGCAATATTTCAGTTATTTTAAAGGATTTTTAAATCATATAGGGCATAAAACATTTTGAGCTTCACTTAAACACACATAGACACCAACAGTCAGCATATGAATCTCAACGATGTTAACAATCAAAAGTTTCATGTCAGTTTCATGTTCCCACAGGAAAATCCTGTAGTGTCCACACTACAAAGAGTAAAAGTAACATTGAAGCTGTGTTGCAGTGAGATAATTAAGTGAATATGAAGTGATTGTTGAGCATTAGTGATGAACACCTGCTGTTAACAAACAGAATCACTGAAGGAAAGAGGAAAAACAAGAACATAAAAAAGAGAGACACAACTGACTTCTAGCCCTTACACATTATTACACTTATTACTAACCAGACTGACTTTATTATAAGCTCTTATTGAGAATTAACAGATGTTTAGATGTTTAATTGAAAACGATTGGTTTGAATTACCACGATGGAAATGACAAATATTTCCAATGACAAATATATTCCAATAAAAATGACAAACATAACCCAGAATGCATTGTTTTCTATGTTATATTACTGTTTTAGTAGAAAATGGTATGTTACTGTCAGAATTTGGCCATTTGTTTACAGCAAGGTTTTAAAGTGTATAATAAACACTATTTGCATTAAAAAAAATGTGTTGGAATGATGCCCTCGTCATATAAGGCCAATTCACACCGCACAGACGCCAACAAACACAGATAATCAAGCTGGTTGTTGGATTTACAATTTTATGAAAAATAACTGTCATGTTCACACTGCCCCAACAGACACCAACAAACTTCGAGTCAGAATGTTTTTGTGTGTTGATCTGGACAAACTGTTTCTTTAGAAAGATTAAATACTCCAGCTACGATATTTGTTCACTGTTTATGATCAAATTCAGTTGCAGTGACAGTAATTTCTTAATTTATGTCAGGAGTGCAAAATAATCAATTCATAAGCATTCATATTCAGTCACATCTGCTATGGATTATTTGTTTTCACACATCTGCTCTGAACAATTATGATAGTATATGATTTCATGATTTTCATATCAATAAAGGATGTTTACATTAGATTACATCAGGGTTTGTTGGCGTTTGTTGGAAAATCATATCACACTGCTCAGACATTCCAAGACCAAATCGGACGAAAACAAAACCCGACCAATGCCAACAGATGCCGACAAGGGTAACACCAATCCAACGAATCCCGACAAACGTGTCCGTCTGTGCGGTGTGACTTGGCCTTAAATGTGTTTGAAAGTTGATTTGCTCTTCTCGAATCAGTTTCTGATGTTAGAAATGCCCAAATGACAATAGGTTTTCAAAGAGCTGAAAGAAGCTGATCCATTTCTTCACACAACATGTAATGCATGTTAAGTGGATTGGTAATGTTCATGCTCTTAATTTCTTATATGTGAAAAACTGCTAAAGTCCTAAAGAACAAAAAAAGGGGATTCTCCATGATTTTTCACTGTTTTGTTTACAGTTAATAGCTAGTGTCTCCTGACAAATAGTGGTGTAGCGTACACTCAACATTACTTTTGTCATTAGAGTGTTTTTGGGGGTCGTAAAAAAACAGAGAAATATGCATCTTGCTTTCGGCAGTGGAATTCAAATGTTAATAATATTTCAGTGTTTATATACTGTAAGGTCCTCATTAATAATCATGGGGAAGGATTGTCTTCTCTGGAGAAGGGTTGCGGTCCGCACTCTTTTTATTGGAACCTGTAAGAAAATAAAGAAGGATAGCAAGTAAAAATGTGGTGTTTTATTGTTCCCATCAATCTAAAAATGTAATTTGTCCCGCCACTACATTGACTGATAACTATTCAAAATGAATTATGACAGTCAAATTTGCAGCAAAATTGCATAATGTATTGCTTGGTTTAAAAAAAAAAGCTGTATAAAACTATTCCTTTCCTTATGATCTGACCAATATAATTTTGAAAGACTCAATCTCACATGAGCAACAATGGATGTATGAATGATCTTCTGTCCCTCGCTGGTGATCTGTAGTTTATAATGTCCAAAGTGTTTAGGTGTGATGTAGTGATGGTGAGAGATCTGGTTTTGTGCTCCAGTTATATACCGTAAGCAGTCCTCATTGTTCGTTTTATTCAGTGTAGCTGTGAGAGCAAATTCAGCACAATTACGCTGTTTGAAATCTGCAAACTTCCACCATATCAGCTCAATTCACTGTTTCAATAACAGTGTGGTGTGACAGATTGTCCTTCTATCACTGATACTCACGTCATTTTATCTTTCTTCACAAACACATCTGGATGTTAAACTTGTGTAATGCTAGTTATGTTTTCATCCACATATTTTATGGAAATTTTGGGACATTGCTTAAAAAAAACTGGATGGAAACTGCAAGATGTAGATAGAAGACATATAAGGCTGATTAGTTTTTAATCAATAAGAATACAAACGAATTGACTACAACTGAAATACATTTAACAAATAAATTCCTCGATGTGCAACACAAAAACTCACATGCCTCAACAGAGGATGTGATTGGATAGCGGCTTAAAACTGTTGTAGTTTGGACTTCATAGGCCAAACTCAAGTCCTAAAATTCTTTTGATAAGTTTTTGCATATCAAATTTAATTCCACGTGAACCGACTGCCTAGGAAGAGATAAAGAAGTAGGTCTTCGATTAAAAATTCAAATGGTGGAAAAATTTCAGAGGGAGAAAACAGCCTTTAAAAATATGTATTTTAAGTGCCAAAAAATAAATGAAAATAAATGTGGATTTTGGATGTTTTCTTACCACTAGTCTGAAAAAACAACAACACTTTACTAAAAGCCCCAAATCTCAAAATTGAAAAATCAGCATTTTATCCTGTATGCCTCGCCTCCATATGCCAAATATGGTGAGGTTTGACATCTGAGTACTACGATTGGATGCCCAGGACAACCTGGATGTTATTGCCTGATGATCATGTGTGTATAAATATGACTTATCTTCATGAATAAAGTTGAGAATGTTATGGTATTACACTCTCTCTGTGTCTGCCTGATCAATCTCCAGAGATCTCGAGCTGCTGCCACACATCACAGTCGTTTTCAGCTGATGACTGACAGCATTGAGGCTTTCGATAGTCTACCTAAAAATTAATCGAACAGTAGCCATTTCAGCTGATCTGTGAACGTGAGTGAATATCATCAGGACAAACATTCAAGGGTATGTAAACTTATGCCATGCGTTTATGATGTTATTTCAGCATGTCCTTTTACTGCTGCCTCTTACTCTTCACTTCATTCTCCTTCAGACAGAAAGAATGGAACATCTACACACCTTTCTCATTTTGCTCTTCCTCTTCTGTTCACCGTGGCTAAGTGCTGGAACAACCTTCTTGACCCATCTTGGAACGCAGTGTGAAGAAGACTGCAAGCCGGACGGTGGTGAGTACAAGTGCAAGACTATTGATGAAGATGGACGGAGCCAAGCTTTGTACTGTTCACCTCAGGAGAACATGGACTATTTGGGCAGGCAGTGCAGAGCTGACAGTACGTGTGGAAAGCATGGAGAAGACTTCTACTGGTGCAGAATTAATGTCTTTACTTGGGGATACTGTGGGCTGGTGAAGGACGACGAGAAGATCACTGAAACTGGAGAAGTCACTCACATCTCCCCTCGACATCGCAACAAGAGACAGGTGCCGTTTGCCTCTGTGCGTGACCAGAATAATCGTGTAACAAACTTTTTTGAGGAGCCAGCTAACATCTTAGACGGCAGACAGTGGAGAGACGATGCGTTAGGCTTAATCAATCAATGGAACAATGGATACCTGAGGACTCGGGCAACATCTAATCTGATCAGATCTAATGATCTACGTATTGACTTGCAGGGCTCCTTCCCACGCAACAATCGAAGATACTACAACCTGCAAATCCAGAGAAATAGGAGACGGTCACCTCGTGAAAGCACCACTATTTCTCAGATCATTGTGGCTGATGGAGTTTCAGAAGACAACATCCGCAGAGCCTTCCAGGAGAGCTTAGATCGCCAAGCTCGGGTTCGTGTTGAAGTTAGTTAGGGTTGCAAAATAGTTCGAGCTTTTCATAATAAGAAAACTGGAATTTTAACAATAAAGATCACACTTTCTCAACAAGTAAAAAAAACAAGTAGATCTAAGCTTATATATTACAGTAGTATATTACTGTACATTACAACTATTGTTTAAAATGAATCTCTTGCCATTCTGTTTTGCTTTGCTTCTTCTTTTACTGTTCTCTCAATAAATGACTGATTTCATGCAAAGCAGCAAATATGTTTTCTGTGAATCATAACTAGGTTTTGCACATCAGATCATTTAACTCTTTCCCTGCCAGAATAGTTTTTTTTTTTTTTTTTTTTAAGTTGCCAGCCACTGCCAATGTTTTTGTTAATTTTAACAAAAATGTCATGGCCCCCAGAATATTTTGTTGTATGACTATCTGAACATGCAATATATCAAAAGAACAGAGACTTTTTAGGATTAGGACTTGTTCTCTTACGTAAAGAGTTAATATGTGAAAATATGTGATGTGTATATCACACTGATACAGTAGTTATATAGAGTAGTTACAGACTTTGAAACTGAAGTTCCTCAATTGAAACATGAACAAAATGCACAAATTTCAATGCAGATCATTTTAGCTGACAAGAGACATAACACTCTACAAGAAGCTGAAGTAACAGCATTGTGCAGAACATTTTATATTTGGGACTGTTAAAAGGCAGTAACAAAACTGTTTTTATAATTAAAAGAAAATGTTTAAGGAAAAAGTATTGGATTATATGGTCGGACCACCTAGATCATTCAAAGGTGAATTTGAAGGAAAGTTTGCACATTTTCACACCAAAGATCTGCTCGACAACACTTCCTGATTTCACCGAGTTCCTTGAACTGCTCTTGAATTATTCAAAAAATGAGGAGTAAAAATTATAGTAATTTAGTTATTTTGCTAGCAGCAAAATATGTGTGCTGTCTGGCATGCAAAAACAATACTGTACATGTTTCACTATTTAAACCAACTCTGTTAAGATTGGAATCACATAGAAACTCCAAATGTATAAAATTAGGAGTATTAACACCTTTGACCACCAGTTGTCTACTGTGATAAAGTCTCACAGCTGCAAAACAGAGGAACGTTCCTCTATCAGAGAGCTGAAGATCGGTAAGTTTGAGAAAGATCTGGCCCTTCTTGAGCTCTTCAGGTAAAACTTCAGCTCTGTTCTTGTACGCTGGGTCTTGTGTCATTAAAGAAACTTTTCCCTAGATAATATCATATACATTCCTGGTGTGGTTGTGTCTCCAGTGGACTGTCAGTTCTTCAAGTACAATTCTTCTGTAGCTGCACGGCAAAACCACAGAGCCTCCATGTTCTTCAACGACTGAGTCCAAACCTGAACAGTAAAGCTCAGATTCTGCAGTTAGAAATGCCCAACAGAGTTTTCAATACTGTAAACTGAAGGAGGTTAAAATACAAATGAAATAAACTTAATTTGCGCCGCCCATTACTAGACCCTTCTCACAAACTGTGACCATTTTAGTGGTCATCAGTATCGTAAATCTCGCAAAGTTTTGTATATTTTCTTTATTTTTATTATGTACATTTATAACACTATAATTAGTTTACTATTATATTACATTTGCAAAAAATTACAAAAAAAAAAAAGTTTACGCTNATCATATACATTCCTGGTGTGGTTGTGTCTCCAGTGGACTGTCAGTTCTTCAAGTACAATTCTTCTGTAGCTGCACGGCAAAACCACAGAGCCTCCATGTTCTTCAACGACTGAGTCCAAACCTGAACAGTAAAGCTCAGATTCTGCAGTTAGAAATGCCCAACAGAGTTTTCAATACTGTAAACTGAAGGAGGTTAAAATACAAATGAAATAAACTTAATTTGCGCCGCCCATTACTAGACCCTTCTCACAAACTGTGACCATTTTAGGGGTCATCAGTATCGTAAATCTTGCAAAGTTTTGTAAATTTTCTTTATTTTTATTATGTACATTTATAACACTATAATTAGTTTACTATTATATTTGCAAAAAATTACAAAAAAAAAAAAAGTTTACGCTGCTGTGAAGGTGTTTCTAATACAGCGGCTGTGGGAGTGACGGTAAAAATGACATCTTTCTTCTGACTGCATCAATCACTCTCTATTTTTTTCCCTCTTTTTAAAAGTTTTGCAAACATTGTGTAGTTTTTCTTTTGCTATTTGCGCAAAAGAAAACAAATATATATATATTTAATGTAGGCCTAGTCTCTCATTCACCGCTATAAAAGTTTACCCAACTATGACGAAGCACAGAAATGTGAAAAGGGTCTATTTTATTTTCTTACAGTGCATCAGAACCTCAAATTAATAAACATAATATTCTCAATTCATTATAGCTTTTATATAAATAATGTTTATTCATTTGCAATGTTTACTGTGAAAAGACAGCAGGGGAAAATAGGGAAATATCACCTTCCAAGTGCTTCCGCCAAAACCGCACTTTCGTATTCTTCAAAAAGCTTACGCTGTATGTCCTACACCTTCCATATTCAGCTTACGGAAAAAAATTAACTGACACAGCGTTCGTTCTGTAAGCAGAATTGGGAAGGAGTTGGACATGCAGTGTAAACTTTTTGAAGAATACGAAAGTGCGGTTTTGGCAGAACCACTTGGAAGGTGTATATATATTTGTTTATATAAAGTATATAAAGTTGTATTTTTTAGAAAATGACAGACCCTTATTCCTCGTCTGGTATCGTTTAAAGCCCTTTGAAGCTGCACTGAAACTGTAATTTTGACCTTCAACCGTCTGGAGTCCACTGAAGTCCACTATAAGGAGAAAAATCCTGGAATGTTTTCATCAAAAACCTTAATTTCTTTTCGACTGAAGAAAGAAAGACATGATCATCTTGGTTGACATGGGGGTGAGTAAATTATCAGGAAAGTTTTATTTGAAAGTGAACTAATCCTTTAAAATGCAGCTTCTCATTCACATTATAAAACTGTAATCAAACCCACATTCCCAACATACTGATTGTCCACTAGAGGACAGAAAACATCCAAACACCTTTTTGTTCTGTTCATTAAAGAGATAGTTCACCCAAGAATCAAACATTTGTCATCATTAACTCACCCTCAAGTTGTTCCAAACCTGTATGAATTTATTTGTTCTGCTGAACAAAAGAAGATATTTGGAAGAATATTTGTAACCAAGTCAGTGGGAGACGAGATCTGCTTGGTTACAAACATTCATCAAAATATCTTCCTTTGTGTTCAGCAGAACAAAGAAATTCATACAGGTTTGGAATAACGTTAGGGTGAGTAAATGATGACAGAATTTTAAATTTTGCATGAACTGTCCCTTTAACATTGTTCAAAACAGTAACTGACAACATAAAATGTAACAGAAATGAAATATACATAATGAATATCTGCATAACAGACAAGATCACTGTTAATGGTAATACATTTCATCAACATTAAAATAACCAAAAAACATGTTAGTGTAAAGTTTAAACAAAGTTGTTACACCTTTCACAGGTATGAAGCATTCATTTCAAACACATTTACCAGGATGATCGATTTAAAGGCTGGTAAAAGCACACAGGGATAATGTCACTATAGACACGTGTTTTCACAGATCTGTCCGTTCTTCAACAATGAGTTTGTCTCCTCTGATGCATCCTCTCTGCTTTCTGAGGAATCTGTAAGATAGTGTCAAAATGTGTCAAACATCTACATCTAGTGACCGTAACTCAAATATATGGCTAAAATATACAAATACAGAACAAAAACAGTGCAAAAGGGACTTTTTTTTAATCACTGCATCTTTTAAATGTTTAGCTCATATTTGGCAATTGATTGATGACTGAAATATGATCTTTTCACTTGCCATTAAATATTGATATGATTAATTAAGCTTTAAGAAAATGCTCTGTATTATCATCTCCTGCACTAGATGATTTAATAATATTATTAATGCAATATGGAAACTGTTTGCCAAATTTAGCCAATAACTCCAGTAAAATGTATTAATTGTTCAATCTTTATTACACTGACAGATTTGAGCTGCTCACCTTGGACAAGAAATGTCTTGGAGATCATATTTTGTCCATTCCTGGTGATATTTAGTTTGTAAACTCCAAAGTCTGTAGGTTTGATGTCCCTGATTGTGAGATATCCAGTGTTTTGATCCAGGTTTACTCTAAAACTTTCATCATGGTCGTGACAATCGGTATTGTTCAGGTCATTCAGTCTGGAAATGACAACAAACGGATTTGTTTGATCTGTGCCTGTTTTTCCAAACCTCCACTGCAGCACATCACAGCTTTGTATTTCAGTGACGCCGGTGTTGAGAGTGATGGACTCTCCCACCGTCACCGACACTGTCTTCAGTTTCTCAGGAACGACCCCATCAGCTGAACAAAGTGGAACAGATTTAGAGATTAAACACTGTAATTTTGTTTGATGACAGAATAGACACAGTAACAGTATCTTACCGTTCCTCAGCTCAGTGTCTTGAACAGCACTTTGGCCTGCTTAAACAAAAGGTAAGAACATTTTTTTTGTTTATATACATTTTTGCTCACCAGCTTCTGTGGCTTGTGGTTTTCCAAAGTTACCAGCCACTCAGCATTTTCACTAGCCACAGTTTTGACATTGATACCATGGGGAAAATCTGCCATACAGATATTTCTAATATTATCTCATAATTTGGCAGCAGGTATATTAGGCTGCCGTCACTTTAAGATCTGATGCACAGATCCATTATACTGTTACACATGCGTTTTCTTTCTCAACTGTTTACATTCACTTAAAACAAACCGACTGTGTTTACATGAATACTCACTGGCATTTTGACATTATTTTGTGTGTATTTGACTGTTTAAAGTGAAAAAGAGCTCAATTTAGCACTGAGAGTTGGCTTTATGTGACGCACATTGGGTGTGGGCACAAAATCTGCGGGAATAAGTACAATTATGCGCAATACTCGCAGTCCCACATAAAAATTCAAGCCCTATAACACCAAAAATATTCATCTGGATCAAATGAAATGAGTGAGTGAGTGAGGGGAGAAGGGTTTGTGTGTCGACTCGCTGTCGGAGAGTAAGAGAGAGAGAAAGAGCAGCAGGTATCGTGCATGAAAATGAGTACTGGAATCATTTCAGATATTTCAGTATCTATGTATCAAATAATCTATTTCTGACAACACTACATTGCACTTAGTTTATTAATTTAGATGACCCTTTAAAAAACTACAATTGAAAAATGTATATATTGTATATGAAATTCAGGCCAACAAAGTGGCTAGTAGGGGTGACTGCATTACACGCCACTGCTGAAATCCACCCGCATTTGGCGGGTCAGTCCGTCTGGACAAATTTTCAGGCTTGCTTTTGCTGCATGGTTTATAGATCACTTGGAAAGTCAATGAACTGCCAAACAGTAGTGGCCAAAAGTGATGTTTGGCATAGGAAGATTGACAAATTCACCCTTCATTTAAATATTAAAAATGTGTAAAAGATTTTGTAAACATATTGCATATGAAACATGCCAAATTGTGCAACATAATTTTTGACCAGGCTGTCATCCAAAAAAATTATGAACACAAACAAGAGTGGGCCAATGGAATATTAATAACTGATTAATTTGCTGTTAATGTGGGCTTTTTTCCTGTGAGCTTTTTTGTTTTTCTAAAACCTGTAGCTGTAGTTTTCCTTTTTTGCCAAACAATTTTGTCAGATAAATACCTTCAGTAAGTTTAGTGTTTTGTTCTTCCTTCGTATTTTAAAATATTTAAAATGAATAAGTATATTTTGATGGTTTAAACAGACTTATAAGGTCATTCAAAAAAAATGCTTTGCTGTGGTCAGCGCCACAATAGTGCTATTTAAGACCCTGCTTACTGTGGACTGTCCATTATCGGTGGACTGCTGCATTTTCAAACAAAAATAATGGCAAACAATTGTCAGTACACAAAAATGTTAAAAATTTCCAGTCCACAAAATGTAAGTATTACTTTCATTTCTAACTCTAGGGGAGTTGGAAAATGAGCCTATTTTCTAAAAAAGTAGAGTGTTCCTGTAAAGTAAGCAGGTTTACTGTATCAAACATGACAGTGTCAGTGCCTCATTTCATCAGAAGGACAACTTCATTTTGCACTATAAAGCGGCTTTTCAGTGTTCATGTTTTCACCCGTGGAATGACACACTGCGAAACGAGCCAGAGCAAGTTCCATGTGAAAGAAGGCGGAGCCTCGGTGCACACCTCCTACTGCATTATCGTCACTGACCAATGGTAGTACGAAGGTGTTTCGCAGCTGGACCAAACTTTTCCTGAATGTTCGATTTGGCAAGCCGTTTCGAACTTCCAAAATGAACACAAAACGAACTTCATTTTGGCCTGATTTTGTTCGAAATGACGTCACATTCTTCGATTTCGTTTGAAGTATATCGGGGCCTTAACAGACTGCATAGCCATAAAGACCCTGCTAAGAAATAAATTTATCATTTTTGTTTCTCATAATTTGGTTGCATAGTTTTTTTTCTTATTCTATTTATTTGTATTTTTTCTTATGCTAAATGTGATCAACAGATGTGTTGGGGAATTTGGCCATTAACATGTAACATTTTAATTTAATTTTATTTGTTGAAATGAATGAAAAAATGATTTGTTCATTTTGTAGTGGAAAGTTCGGCTCATTATACTGACCCGGATCTTTGAATCTCGTTCATACCCTACAGCGGTGTTTCTCAAACCTGTCCTGAAGTACCAGCAGCTCTGCATGTTTTGTATGTCTCCCTCATCTATCACATCTGATTCAACTCATGAGCTCTTTAGTAGAGACTGGATGTGTCAGATATAGAGAGACATACAAAATGTTCAGGGCTGCTGCTCCTCCAGGACAGGTTTGAGAACCACTGCTCTAGATCAAACACTGAACCAGACTATTTAAATGTTGAGCAAGCAATCTCATTGCCTCCAGGATCAGCAGAGAAAATAGGCTTGTGCCATGTAGTAATGGTGTGATATTGCTTGCAGATTGAATGTAAAGGACCAATCAGCCTGTTTAGAGTTTCATGACTAAACCAGATAAATATTCTTTTTTTCTCAATAATTTACAGCTGTAGATCATACTTACCCATTTGATTTGTATTTCTGTATTTTCTGTGGCTAGTGATCATCCCAACAGCAGCAACGGCTAGGACAGTTACTCCAACAAAGACACAGATCAGCGCTAAATGACTGGATGATAAACCATTTTCTGTTGTGATCGTCGAGTCATCCACTAAAAAAACAATAGATCAGAAAGAGTTAACATGCAGATTAAAAAAATGTTGATGTTGTAATCAGAGGTGGAAAGTCCAGGGGTCAGAGAGTAAAAGTCCTGCCATATTTGTATTCTACCCACTGAAGCATTAATAAGATAAATAAGTGATTAATTGAGTGATGATTGAGCATTATTGAAGACCCCTGATGATAACAAGCAGAATCACCAAAGGAGAAAAATCTAAATTTTTAAAGCTGCAGTCCGTGATTTTTGGTCCTCTAGAGGTTAATAAACAGAACTGCACGCGTCTTGCGGAAGAACATTGTAGCCGGAGCTACTTTTCTCCGTGTATGTCTATGGCGAGTCACGCAGTTACTGTGATACTCTGCGGCGGGTCCTACCAGTCCGGTCTGAAATAGTCTGAATATAAACACTTATTATAAGTGTACCATAATGATTCAGGGTAAGACAAAAACACAGTTTTGAAAATGGATTCATGTTGTACATTCTCATTATATAATTTTTGTAAATTTTGAACACAAAAAAAGTTACGGACAGCAACTTTAAGTTACCATCATCGAGGTCAGGGTTTGTTTTAGTTGAGCTCTTGACCCTTGAGGTTTTAATATTAGATTTTGTTTGAGCAGTTTTAACTGCATTAAAACCAACCTGACAAGCAAAGAGAAAAGATGATCAGGTGGTGTTGGTTATATTTCACATAATTGATCTGAATCACTAAACTCATTTAGAGCCCAATCTCTGAGTTAGATTTACATTATTGATTACAGCAGCACTGTGATTCTACAGCACAAGATCAACTTTTGAGTGATGATAGTTATGTATTGGTGAAAACCTAACCATCACCTAATCTTTTGATTCACTGATACAGTGTTCATTCCATGTTTTATCCATTGTTATGTTATTAACAGGTTAATATTTTACATTATCACCACTTCAAAAGCTAAGGAGAGTTTATTTTTAAACAACTACGCACAAAAACAGCTGCAGCATTATTTAGACACACACAGATATCAAAAATCAGCACATCAATCTCAACAATGGTGGCAATAAAAAAAGGACCATTCAGCTGCATCATTTATTCATTCAGCAGTGCATGCTGGGAGTTTTGTACTAAGCCAGCATGCATTGCAACATTAAACTTTTGGATGTCACCATTGTTGAGATTCATATTCTGATTGTTGATGTCTCTGCTGTGCAAGTTATGCAGGAACTCAAAATATTTTATGCATTATAGGATTTATATTCTCCTAAATAACTGATCACTGAAATGTTGCTGGATTTTAGGCGGTTGAATCACAAACATAGTATAAACATAAAATACCATTAAATCACAGACTAGACACAGAAAAAGCTCAGTGACTTAAACAAGTCCAAGATGATTACAGCATCATCATAATAGCCAAAACACCTGATCAACTTCATGTTGGCTTTTTCCTACCATATCAAATGTGTTTTCTAAACACTCAGTTACAGCAGCCAGAGAAAGCTAATGTTAAAGAGTCAAGAGACTACGATGGTAACTGCAATATTGCAGTCATATTAGTGTACAATATAAACTAATGTAGGGAATAGTGAATGAGAGTATAGGGTGTGATTTGGAACACAGCCTCTGGGTGTCGACTTTGAGCGATGTTAACTCACAGTATATTCCTGTAGGCTATTTTCTCGAAAATGACAAATATTACCCAGAACGCATTGTTTTCTACAGTATATTAATGTCTTAATGGAAAATGGTTTGTTACTGTCAGAATTTGGCCATTTTTCTACAGCAAGGTCTAACAGTGTAGAGCAGAACAAATCAGCGCTGGCGTACCTGAACATGACAGACAGAGTTGAGTGATGTCCAGATGTTGAGTCTGGTTGCTGATGGGATTGTTCAGCACACAGCTGTAGGTGTTTTTATCCTGATATTCCACCTCCAGAGGTAGAGAGAGACTGATGCTGAGATCAGACGCACTGATGCTGGACAATGAACTGTTTCCTTTGTACCAGGAGAGAGTCACATGACTCACATTCACAGCTGAACACACCAATGAACATGATGATGATGAAGAACAGTCTCTGCTGATAACAGGAAGAGGCAGACGAGCTGGAAAACATCAGAGAATAAACAGACAACAATCAATTACAGGTGAATCAACAATTATAAATATTAATAATTATCTAAATAGAGACACCTTTATGAAATTTGACATAAAAAGTACACTTTCTACACTCTGAGAAGAAGAAAAATGACATATTACGCGTAGCACTCTAGTTTACGCATATTGTGTCAATGTCGCATAAAAATGTGTTGGAAGAATTCAGTTGTTGTACACATAATATGTATAGTTTTAAAATCAACACAACCTGTGTATTTGTTCACAGCATCAACACAATCTGCACAGTAAAGCTCCACAAAGTTAAATCAACTCTGCTCAGAGAACATTTGGTCCCTCTCTGAATAGTGTTAAAATAACACTTAAGCAGAGTTAAAGTTAATGGGATAATTAAGCTATTAATTAAGGGATGATTGAACATTAATGATGAACACCTGCTGTTAACAAGCAGTATAACTAGAAAAGAGAAACACAAGAACTACAAGTGACTTCAGCCAAAACCATTTAATTGAAATCAACTGAAGGTAAAAGACATTAAATCTCTCAAGATTTTAAAAGATCTGATTAAAAGATTTGATTTACTTATTACTAACCATATTGACTTTATTTCTGTCACATCTAAATAATTTCTTATTGAGAATTAACATAGGTTTAGATGTTGGTGTTTTATTGGTCAATAAATTATGCCACCATCGTGGTGGTCAGGGTTTGTTTTAGTTGGGCTCTTGACCTTTTTAAATTTTTTTAATAATTTGTTTTTGAGCAATTGTAATAGTGTTTCACAGAAAATGCTTGTGCATTGCCGAATCAAAAGACTGAAGGAGCAGATCCTTTCTATGTTAGATTATTCTCTGCAACAGTGCATATGTTGTTGTAAAGCAGTGAAGTCAGTGCTTATATGCTGATATAGTCATAGTGAGATGGCCTGATTGTATCCAAAGCAACCGATCATATGTTTAGTCATCTGTACATTTTGGTTTTGCATTAGCAACCCTGTGAAACTACAGCATGAGAAGAAAGTGCGGCAGCAAACAGATACACTGTTTAATTTTAAAACCAATGCAGTCCATAAAAAAATTTAACTACTGCATCACTTAGACACACACAGACATCAAGAATCAGCATATGAATCTCAACAATGGGGATACAAATAAGATGCTTCATGCTACAATGCATGCTGGGTATCACCATAGGACAAAACTCCCATCATGCACTGCAGTATGAATAATTATTGTCACCACTGTTGAGGATTGTATGCTGTATTTTCATTTTTAGCACTGAAGTATTACAGTGACATTTGTTTAATGGATTTTTTTTGTTTTTGTTGCAATTTTTTGATAGCTGAATCTCAATCAAGAAACCAAAGAGAACGAGACCTCTTTGTGATGCATATTTGAAATGGCTTTCAAGCTGCAAATTTATGTGGCTCTGCTCCTTTAGTCTTTTGATTCAGCAATGCACAAGTGTTTGCTGTGAAACACTATTGCAATTGCTCAAACAAAATCTAATGTTGAAAAGTCAAGGGTCAAGAGCTCAACTAAAGCAAATACTGATTCCAATGATGGTGACTTAAAATAGTGATTTTCTCCTTTGGTGATTGTGCTTATTAACAGATCACCTTCCTGACACATTCACTGTGTTAAAATCATTACACAATGAATGTGTTAAAATTAACACAAGTGTTGTCCTTAAACTCACACACTGATGTGTAAGAATTTAGCCAATTTGAGTCTGTTTTTAACAAATGCTTTTTGACACATTCTGAATGTCTGTGTTTGACACAGTGAATGTGTCAAAATGAAAACATGAAAGTGTTGTCCCAAAACACAAGCACTGATGTGTAAGACTTTTTTTGACTGGACTTGACATAGATTATTGCAACTCTGGTATTCATGTTCAGAAGTAGCACAGGTGTTTTATTTTGTTGTTGTTTTCCTCTTTCCTTCAATGATTCTGCTTGTTAACAGCAGGTGTTCATCACTAGTGCTTGATTAATGACATAATTATCTCATTAACTTGCCTCTTGAATGGTCTTGGTCTCAGTCTTGGAGGGTCTGGTCTTGACTACACCTCTGGTTAACCTTTCTGACACATTCACTGTTAAAATCATTGACTCAGTAAATGTGTCAGAATTAACACAAGAAGTGTTGTCCCTAAACTCACACACTGATGTGTAAGAATTTAACACAGTTTGAGTCAGTTTTAACACATCCTTTCTAAGAGTGTACTACTCAGACTACTGCAGAAATGGGAAATCAGGGGAAGAATCACTACTGTGAAATTTTACATTATTGGCAAACATGTTTTATTTCCATCATGTGACACATTTTTTGACTGAAACAAGATGTGTGAATACCCAGCTAACAGAATTTTGTTATAAGAACGTTCTTTAAATATTTACGTTCTGGGAACGTAAAAATATGTCGAGTTTTCTTGATGTTAGAGGTAAATTTTGAATAAGGTATAATGTTCCTCAAACGTTCTTTTAACTTAATATTGATTTAAAATTCAACATTGTAGGAACGTTAATTTGTAACATTCCAAGAACATAAAAATGTCCAGTTTCCTTAATGTTTGTAGAATGTTATTTAAAGGTTAGTATGATGTTCTGATATTGTTCTGATGCTGCTGATATTAGTACTTTTTTTTTTTAATAAAAAAGGTACAAAAATTTCCCTTTAAAGGTACTGCCCCAGCGACAAGCTGCTGTACCCCTAAAGGTACAATTTTAACCCTTTTTTCTTCTGTGTGTATGACACACTGCATGAGATTCAACAATCAAATCTTGTGTCCCGATGTACTATCATTTACGAATCATCACGAAACCATACGTCAAATGGAACATGCCAAAATCGGTCTGATATTGTGTAGTCTGAACCATGGCTGAACCCTATACCCTTGACTGGGCAGAACTCAATGTCATCATCTCAATTACTATAAAAGAAACTGAAGTACTGATTAAGAGACAAAAAATGTACTTATATAAAAGTCCTAAATATTGTCTCAAATGGCAAACATTTAAACTATCTCTATCTCTTTGGGTTGCTTGCCTTAAAATACATATAGCAGGCAGTGATTCAGATATCATTATACCCTTTACAATAGAAACCAGATATTGAAGGTTCAGCTTGCACAAGATAACTTGGCTAAATTTCTTAGTCAGTTTTGTTGCTGACTGACATACAGTATGTCTAGTATGGAAGAACACTTCAATGCAATGAAGTCAAACCGAATGCAAACTCTATTTTAACTACTTACCAGAAACAATAATACTGAATTTTTTGGGTGGGACCTCTTTTCCGCCAAAGATCTGTAGTTCATAAAGTCCAGCATGTTCAGCTCTGATGTTTGTGATGGTCAGAGATCCGGTCTGATCATCCAGCTTCAGTCTGTCTCTGAATCTCCCATCAAGAGCATTGTTGTATAATGAGACCATATCGATCATTTTGTTGATTTGAGCTATGCGAGTGCTGTCAGGTCCAAACGTCCACAGTATCAGATCAACCCTCTGTGCTTCAATAAGACCATGTAGAGTGACTGAATCTCCCTCCGTCACTGATACTGACTTCACTGCATCTTCAGCACCAGACACACCTGAAGAACAAACAATCAGTTTCTCTAATGGAGATCATTTCTGTCTAAACAACATCAGGAGACTTAAGGCTGCTTAGACGGTTGGAAGTCTTTCATCATTTGGGTCATTCTCTGGAGTTTGTTGCCTTCATCCCAATTTGCTTTTATTGCATGAAAAAGAACAACATGGATGTTCAAATTTCCCTGTGTTACAGGAATTGTTTTCGAGACATGCAGTTACAGCAAAAAGACAAACATTAAAGTAAAGAAGTCAAGGGCCCAACTAAAGCAAGCGCTTACCTCCATAACGGTGACTTCAAACTTTATTATTTTCAATTAAACATCAACATCTCATTAAGAAGTTTTGTATGAAAGAAAGAAATTCAGACTGGTTTGTAATAAGTGAAGATGCAGAGATCTAGAGAGATCTGATAGTGTTTAATGTTGTTTCTGTTATCTATGTTTTGTGAGGTTATCATTCAGTCAGTGATGATCCAGAAACACTGATGTTCTGCTGCATGTTGCTTTATTTAAAGCCAGTAATGGTGTAGTTGCTGATGCAGTGATAGTTACATCAGCTTATGTATGTGCTGTTGTCAGCTAATTGTTAACTACAAGAGATGTACATTTTACAAAGAATGATTTAGGATATTGTACCTTAATTTTACAGTTTTTGTTTGACAGACGCTTCTTAAGAGTTCTTTTCAATAATGGTAAACATTTGTCACACCGTGAATTTCACTGTTTTTTGTTTGTTTGTTTTACAGTGTAAAGTAGCTGAAAAGTACACTCTTAAAAATGCTGGGTTAAAAACAACCCAAGTTGGGTTGAAAATGGACAAACCCAGAGATTGGGTTGTTTTGACCCAGCAGTTGGGTTAAATGTTTACCCAACCTGCTGGGTAGTTTTATTTAACCCAACAATTGTTTACAAATTACTATATGTCTGGCTTAAAATGAACCCAAAATATGTTGGAAATTAAAAATCAGACTCATAATTACTAGAGGCAACAATAATAATCAAAAAGATGAGCATTTATTAATAAGCAATTTAATAAATGTATATTGTTTAAATATTATTCAAAAAAAGTATTAATAAATGTTTGTTTATTAAAAATATTAATAAATGTTAATTTCCAACATATTTTGGGTTCATTTTAAGCAAGAAATACAGTAATTTTTAAACAATATTTGGGTTAAATAAAACTACCCAGCAGGTTGGGCAAACATTTAACCCAGCCGCTGGGTTAAAACAGCCCAATCGCTGGGTTTGTCCATTTTCAACCCAACTTGGGTTGTTTGTAACCCAGCATTTTTTAGAGTGTATTTGTTGTTATAGATTAATAGCATGGGCACTGTGTGGGGCTAATGGGGACTGCCCATACAGGACCAGAGCCAAAGTTTCACCAATGAGCAAATTCTCAAGGGCAAGCTTGTGTTGGATTTCTTTCAAACTCTTGCAAAGTTCTTCACACACAGACATGAAGAATCAGCCTATGAATCTCAACAATGGTGACATGCTTCATGCAAAAAAGAATGCATTGAGGCATTAAGCATGTCACCATTGTTGAGATTCATAGGCTGATTCCTGATATATGTTTGTGAGTACATCACACCATAGTGTAAAGTGCTTAGTGTACAAGCAGTTTTAAAACTAATTCCGGTTTTCTGATTAAAACTGTGCTAGATCTTTATGTGAATCACAATAAAACAAAGAAAGATACTGCTCGTATCAAACTCAGTCATAAGATCAGTGAATTAAAGCACTACACAATGATTGTATTCTTATCATGAAGCAGCTACAGCATTGGATTGTGTTTTCTCTTGCTTTTTTTGCTATAACTAACTCAGTTACAGTAACCAGAGAAACTTCAACATTACAAAGACAAGTCAAACTACCCAACTAAAGTAAACACTGACCACCATGATGGTGACATTAAAAACCAAATAAATTTCAATTAAAAATCAACAACAACAAAAATCTTGATTCTCAATAAGAGCTTCTGTATATGGAGTTGTTTAATTCTCCTCTGCTGAGATCTTGAGAGATTTAATGTCTTCTTTTATTTAAGGCTACGGTTGAAGTCAGTTCTAGTTCTAGTGTTTCGATTTTTTTCTGTTCTTGTCGTTTCTCTTTCCTTCATTGATTCTGCTTGTTAACAGCAGCGATCTTCAGTAATGCTCAATCATCACTTAATTAATTACTTAATTATCTCATTAACTCCAACACTGATTCAGTGTTACATTTAACAGTCTGTAGTGTGCACTCTGTCCATTGTTCATTTCATCTGGGGGTTAAAATAAGGGTTAAGGGGTTCATATATTTGTAGCGAACTAACAAAATAACTGTACAATAATAATATGCTCACATTATTAGCATATAATAAATATTAATTTGTAAATATAATGGCAGTCGACAATTTAAGGCAGTTGGTTTCTGCAAATGAAATGAGCATACAAGTTTTAATTTAGTGCATGGTATCTTGGTGTATGTAACATCTCTTTTGGCAGTGTTGACCCTTGACTTTTGTTGAGTTGCTTCTTTATCAGCAATCACAGGTGTTTTCAGAAATCATTTCTGCATTGATTAAGCAGATCAACACGTTTGTTTTAATAACAGACAAATGACTGCATTAAAATAGTTTAAATAATGTTTGAAGCAGGTCACCATTGTTGTGTTTCATATGCTGAATGTTGATGTCTGTGAGTGTATTATTCTAACAGTCATTTTTAACCTTCTATTTAAAACATGTTTCATGTCTTTACTCACAGACATCAACATTAAAAATATAAAACACAACAATTACTTTACTTCCTAAACAAGTGAGCCGTGTTGCTTTCAAATGTCATGCGTCACAAAAAAAAGCCCTTAAACTGTGTAACCCTTTGAAGGTATTTTTTGACGATTAAGCCCCTTGTATTTTATTTCTTTATTTAATTTTCTTTAGTATTGTCTCTTTATTTCGTTTATTTATAATTTTGTTATGCTGCTATTTGGACTTTTTGGAATTGTATTAAGATTTTTCTTACTGTTGTTTATTTGGTATTCTGTATATACTCGCAAGCAATAAAAAAAATTATTGCTTTCATATTCATACGAACCGCGGCACAGTTCGAGTACAAACGAGTTCAGACCACCTTCTTCAAGCAGTCTCGGGTTCGCATGACAGCTTTTACATTAGCGATACCATCAGCAGCATTTTAATGAGACTGTTGCCTGGGGACATTAAACCAACAAGACATTTTTAAATGCTACGGTATTTAAATGAAGTAGACCTATATCTCTCAATAATCAAAGAATTTTAAAGTATTTCGTTTAACTGCAAATAAAATGTACTATTGATTCCAACTTTGCAAAATGAAAGCGAAAGTCTCAGATTTTAAATTCTGTACTCACCTTTCAAGAGTAAAAAGAAGATAAATGAAATCATTATGCTGATGTAGATCAACTTAAAATGTAATCTAAAATAAAGATGTAGTGTGGTAGTCATCTGTTCAGTTGTGTTCTCGGAGTGTTTTTATCTTCAGGTAGCGCTCCGTTTCTTAAACGCGCCGCACGAACTGACGATTCACATAATTTTCTATCGAATGTTATTATATTTAACAACAACATAGAGACTTCATTGGTGAATTATATTCTTAATCATTGCTGGTAAATCTGCGTTGCAAGGAAAAGTTGGAAATGTCAGAGTGTTCCTCATGTAAGGATTAAGGATGCCGGCTCACACACCTGTGGCGAGGTTTTGAAATGACGCAGTGATTCTCACTCAAAAAAACTAAACAAAAAAAACCTGTTGTTCGAGAATTCTCTCTCGTCTGTGTTAATGCGTGTAACCCATGGTGTAACCACGTGAACTTGAATCCTGAAACTACCAGTTTCAATTACACTGTTTCAAGTGTGAGCAAAACGTACAAATTGACAAACACAATGCAGGAAGTCCATTTATGCAACTAAGCGACTGAAGGTCAATAACCACATGTAAAAGACGTGAGTACTCATAGAAGGTGCAGCTTTTTCAAATGATTAATTAAAGTTTATGTTGCTGCTGAAAGCAGTTAGTGAAGGCCAGCAGGGGGCGCTCGTTCTGTAGTTTATGTGGGGTTTAAGCTGCAACCTAGTCAGGGGTGCGTTTCCCAAAAGCATCGTTAGCCAACTAACATCGCAAGTTCCGTTGTTAGTTCAACGATTTGGTGTTTCCCGTAACCATCGTTCAAACGAACATTCGCAAACTGCATCGCAAATTTGTGTGGTTGGAACAACAGCTCTCGATCTGTGGTTAGAAGCATAGTTTCTTGTTTTTATGATGTGGACTTAATAAATTGTTATCTTGAGCAAAATAAGCAAGCTGACATTAAGTACAATGTATATCTTTTATTTAAAATACAAATGTCATTTATATAGGCCTATTTTAGTATGTCAAGAGATTTAAAGCACCATTTTTGGAGAGTGCGCATGTGCGTAGCTACACGCTCTATAGTACGTCAGAACAAGCATTTGATTTCATCTAGAAATAAAGCAAAATAACGGGAAAATTAGAATTAGTCATTCATTTAAGGGGCTCTATGTAGGAATGACACCCAGTGGTCGAAATAGGTACTGCAGTCCAAATTCAAAATAGCTTGCCCCGCCCCCTCCTTCAAAGACGCAGGTGGCCAGCTTGAGGACACACAACAAGAGAGAGTGCAATTGACAATGAAAGCTGAGGAGACTTACACACTGTAAGCTGATGAGTTGATTGATCTGTTTTAATATGCTGTCGTTCATAGAGATTTTTAGATGGATGCAGAGGCTTTTTAGGTCAGGTAGAATCTGCGATTCTCTGACCCAGTTTGTTTGCTGGTTTCCATGTGGCTGCAATACGCTGTGTTTTCCGCCAACTGGCAACCTGTGATGTCGAAATACTATTGGATAAACTGGCAGCACACGGTTTCACACAGACCAAAACAAAGACAGGCATTCTGACACGGAACGCACACTTCACAGTAGAATATCTGGCTGTAGCATTGTTTTTCTGAGAAACAAGTAGGTGAGCTTAGCAGGTTTCCTAAATATCTGCAAACATATTAGGGTATTTGTATGCTTTATTAAAGTGAAAATCTTACATAGAGCCCCTTTAAAGAAGTTATTACTCACCACCTGCGTGACGTCATTCACCAACGTGGCTGAACGACGGTTTCGGGAAACAGTCGTGACTANTAAGCTGATGAGTTGATTGATCTGTTTTAATATGCTGTCGTTCATAGAGATTTTTAGATGGATGCAGAGGCTTTTTAGGTCAGGTAGAATCTGCGATTCTCTGACCCAGTTTGTTTGCTGGTTTCCATGTGGCTGCAATACGCTGTGTTTTCCGCCAACTGGCAACCTGTGATGTCGAAATACTATTGGATAAACTGGCAGCACACGGTTTCACACAGACCAAAACAAAGACAGACATTCTGACACGGAACGCACACTTCACAGTAGAATATCTGGCTGTAGCATTGTTTTTCTGAGAAACAAGTAGGTGAGCTTAGCATGTTTCCTAAATATCTGCAAACATATTGGGGTATTTTTATGCTTTATTAAAGTGAAAATCTTACATAGAGCCCCTTTAAAGAAGTTATTACTCACCACCTGCGTGACGTCATTCACCAACGTGGCTGAACGACACGTTTACGAAAATACGGTTTCGGGAAACAGTCGTGACTAGCTAGTTGATTCGTTCAAGATGCATCGTACTATAGTAGTAAAGCAGCGAATTACATCGTTGTTTGGGAAACATTTTAAAAACAGAGTTGCGACACTCCCATAGACTTCCATAGGAACTGAGGAATGCCTTTCATTGTGGCCAGCCTAAGGCACACCTGTGCAGTTATCATGCTGTCTAATCAGCATATCTTGATATGCCACACCTGTGAGGTGGATGGATTATCTCGGCAAAGGAGAAGTGCTCACTAACACAGATTTAGACAGATTTGTGAACAATATTCGAGAGAAATATGCCTTTTGTACATAGAAAAAGTCTTTCACTTTTTCTTCACTTCACTCTTCACAAAAACTTAGCTGCCGTACCATGGGTGCAGCAGGCGCAATGATATTACGCAACGCCTGTGACGCTATATATATTACATAATTTGAACAGTTTGCACAGGGAGCGTGCCTTGCAACCATGGCGACATTTGTGAGAGACGCTGCGTAATATCATTGCGCCTGCTGCACTCATGGTACGGCAGCAAAGTTCCTTGATTATTACGCTGGAATGAGAGTATAGTTCCTAGCCATATCGGCCTAGAAAATCCCAACTTTTCATTTTCCGTCGGTCTTAGTACACGATGTAACTACAGAAGAGTCAAGTTTTAAATAGGAAAAATATCGAAACTCTTTGGTCATTTTGGAGCGAGATGCTAACGGTCTAATCAGATTCAATGAACTATGCTAAGCTAAGTGGTACCGCCAGACCCGGAGATCGGCTGAATGGATTCGAAAACGGTAAAACTCAACTGTTTAACTCTAGGGGAGTTGGAAAATGAGCCTATTTTCAAAAAAAGTGGAATGTTCCTTTAACGGTAAAGCTCAGTAAACAGATTCTGTAGTTAGAAATGCCCAACAGACAGCATGTTTTCAATACTGTAAACTAAAAGAGGTTAAAATATAAGTGGAATAAACTTAATTTGCGCCACTCATTAATAGACCCTTTGATGACGCATTTTAACGGTCATCAATCTCGTAAATCCTGCAAAGTTTTTTATATTTTCATTTTTTTTTAAATGTATGTACATTTATAACACTATATTTAGTATTATATTACAATTGGATTAAATTACAAAAAAACTAGTTAACGCTGCTGTGAAGGTGTTTCTATTACAGCAGCTGCGAGAGTGACGGTAAAAATGACATCTTTCTCTCTTCTGACTGCCGTTATCAATCGCTCTCTATTTTTCCCCTCTTTTTGAAAGTTGTGAAAACACTATTGTGGAGTTTTTCTTTTGCTATTTGCACAAATAGGAACACATAAAATGAATTTAATGAAGTCCCGCATTCACCGCTATAAAACTATGATGACTTCTATTTCTGAAAAGCACAGAAATGTGAAAAGGGTCTATTTTTATTTATAAATAGGCGCTATTTATTTGAAATGATTAGTGTGAAAAGACAGCAGGGGAAAACAGTCAAAGGGGGAAAAATATGCCAGCCAATAAGCAAAATCATGGAGAATCCCATCTTTTGTTACAGAAGTCCATTGTGGTTTATGTCATAATTTGGGAATTGAAATGATGATGGAATTGATGTGGATTATATTCCAGTGTTTTATATGCTCCTCTTCTGTTATCAAGGGCGGGTTTGACTCCTCTGGAGTGTCCCTTGTCTTGCCATTGGAAGCTGTCAGAAAACACAGATGTATAGAAGGTGGTAAAAACAGGAAAAATTAAATGAATTAGCACTATAGCCGCCTTCACTACAACAGGTTAACTGATAATATTAATTTGTGATGCACTGAGGAATATTATGGTATGATTTGTACTATTCACAATGAACTGACACTGACAAAGCAGCCAGAAAAAAACATCTCTTGGTTTAAAAAAAAGATGCGAAGAACAACTGTATTCATGTCTTTCAGGATCTATCACATCCATTTGCAATAACTAATAGTTTATAAGTTAAAGATAGTAAAACAAGTATTACTTTGAAGGACTCAACTTACTCACATAGGCAACAACGCTGAACGTCTTTGAGATGTTCTGTCCGTCGCTGGTGATGTGTAGTTTATAATGTCCATAGTGTTTAGATGTGATGTTAGAGATGGTGAGAGATCCAGTTTTGTGGTCCAGTTTCAAACAGTCTTTGAATATTTCTTCATTACATAGGTATTCCTCATTGTTCGTTTTATGCCATTTAGCTATGACAACAAATTCAGCACAATTGTGTTCTTCTGAATCAGCAAACTTCCAGAGTATTCGCTCATTTTCCCGGATTTCAGTGACATCAGTGTATAGCGTAACAGATTCTCCCTCAATCACGGACAATGACTTAATTTCATCTTTCTCAATGAACACACCTGAAGAACAAACAGGATCTGTCATGTAGCTCTGATCACTTGTACAACAAACAAGATATGCGGTCACATTAGTGAAATTTCAGAGTGGAAAAGTTCATTGTCATTAGAGTTGCAATGTATGAATTGAAGCTCACACAGAAGTCTTATTCAAACCAAGCAACTTTTTGTCCGTCAACACGGCTAATTTCAGTAATCAACTGATCAAGATGCAAAATTTGGGAGTGGAAATATTTTGCCCCATGCAAAATACGAATGGATTTCGCCAGCATACACAGTACAACAGTAAATGTGACCGAAACTTTACTGTCCACGTTTACTTTCAACAGTCATTTTAGATAATTGCGTAATTTCAGTCATTGCCGCTAAATTCAATATAGCCTGCTGGTTATTGTTTGAACTTTGCAGTTTTAAGATAGGCAATTATAGCCCAAAAATTATCAGAGAAAGTAATTTTACCATCGTTTGGCTGATCAACATCCCCAGTGTTTCCAGTAACTTTTCATGTTATGTTTATGATGGATGGATGTGAATGGATGCACTTTCTAGAGCTTCATACTTGTTGGTCCCGTTCACTGCCATTATAAAGCTCGGACGCGTCAGAATATTTCTGAATATGTCTGAGAATATGTCTCAAACAAGTGTCTCACAGCAGCCGCCGAGCGAACGCACAGAGTAACATTATAACATGATTTTCAACACTCTCAAATGTATCTAATATGATAAACAGAGCTGCGTTACTTCATACTCATGACCGGAAAAGCGGAAGCAGCGCCGGCGACTGTGGCATAATAAAAGTCCCGCTGCTCGTGAGGCGTGTGTTGCGCAATCTCTCCAGCTCCTCATTCAGCTCCCACAACACTCCTGCTCTGCTTTACACTACAGTAACGTTAATAATCTCATCCATGAACATGATTTCTGCCTGAGTCCAATCCCTATTCTTTTGCACCGTCCATTGAGGTAAAGACCACGTCAAGTCAAGTCAAGTCAAATTTATTTATATAGCGCTTTTTACAATTGGTAATTGTTTCAAAGCAGCTTNGCTCCCACAACACTCCTGCTCTGCTTTACACTACAGTAACGTTAATAATCTCATCCATGAACATGATTTCTGCCTGAGTCCAATCCCTATTCTTTTGCACCGTCCATTGAGGTAAAGACCACATGTCCCAAGATTCCGCGCTTAAACTTGCCGTCATCAAGCTACACCTTTGTTTTGAATAGGACTCTAGATACCTCTAGCGGACAAAATTATTACATATTGTACCTTTAAGCCTTGTATGTGAAACCAGAGGCAAAATTTCTTCTTTTGTGTTCAGCAGAAGAAAGAAACTCATACTGGTTTGGAACAACTTGAGCGTGAGTAAATGATGACAGAATTTTCATTTTTGGGTGAACTATCCCTTTAATTCAATGAAGCCTTTTGTCATCTATAAACTTTGTCTCTCTTAATGTAGTTTCTTTAAGATGTTTAGTGCCTCAGTGGACAGAATAAAGCCACATCTTAAACTCAAGAGTTAAAACACTTAGTTAAATTGTATCTCACCATTGGTTAGCAGAATATGTTCTTCATCAGGTTGATCTGGATAAAAATAAATCACTTCATTTAAAGAATGAAGTCAAAGTAAATTCAAAACTATTTTGCACAATAAAGCTTGTACGTTTCTTTTGTGAAATCAGCTCTAGATAACACATACCCCCTTGATCTGCTTGTTTCGACGTCTTGCGCTGATGGTAATAGTAAATACCACACAAAACTGCAGCCACAGCCAGAGCACAAACACAAACCAGCGCTATTTCACCTGCAGACAAACCTGGAGCTATAATGGAAGGAGAGATATTAGTATTGCAACTGAATCAGTGATATTGTACAATATCATTAATAAAGCGCTATCAGAGAGACTGAGACTAGAGGTACCTGAACATGTGTGACAGAGGTGAGTGATGTCCAGATGTTGAGTCTGGTTGCTGATGGGATTGTTCAGCACACAGCTGTAGGAGTTTTTATCCTGATATTCCACCTCCAGAGGTAGAGAGAGACTGATGCTGAGATCAGACACACTGATGCTGGACAATAAACTGTTTCCTTTGTACCAGGAGAGAGTCACATGACCCACATTCACAGCTGAACACACCAATGAACAATTCTGCTTTGATGATTTTTCTGATAACGAACAGTCTCTGATAATATCAGGAACGGGCAGAGGAGCTGAAAAACATGAGAGAATAACGTGTTTCACTCTACAATGGATTGACGCTGCAATGCAATGAAATCAAACCAAATGCATTCAGAGAACAACTCACCAGAAACAATAATACTGAATTTCTTCGGTGGTGCCTCATTTCCCCCAAAGGTCTGTAGTTCATAAACGCCGCTGTGTTCAGTTCTGGTGTTTGTGATGGTCAGAGATCCAGTCTTGTCCAGATGTAGTCTGTCTCTGAATCTCCCATCAAGAACATCATCATATAACGAGAACTTATTGGCCAATCTGTTGATTTGAGCTATACGAGTGCTGTCAGGTCCAAACGTCCACAGTATCAGATCAGCTTTCTGTATTTCAGTAACATCACAGTATAAAGTGACAGACTCTCCCTCCATCACTGACACTGACTTCACTTCACCTGTAACACCAAACACACCTGAAGAACAGAGAGAGTTTCTCAGACAGAGAACTCAGTTTTGTGTTCCACAGAAGAAATAAAGTAGAATCGATTGGAACATCATGACTGTGAGGAAATGATGAAAGAATATATATATATATTAATCCTTCCAATTCTCCTCTGAATTTTGACCAGAAACTAGTTTTTAAAAAACTGAGTGTTCATCAGAGTGGTCCAAGACCCCAGGACTTTTGTTGCACTTGAACCACGAACACACACAGACACACAAAATGTGACTGAATTCGAGGAATTTTGTGGTTGAATTTTAAAATAGTAACAAATCCTTCCCTTGCGGGTCAATTTGACCCCCATAGGAATGAATGGAATGTGAGGAATGCTGCAGGACAAATGGAAAAAAACTAAAAATGCTAAAACTTTACCAAAAAAATATTTTATAATGTCAACATTTGCCTCTGAATGCATACTGAATAGAACTGGACCCAGCGAAACAGCTTATTTGCTCCATCTAGTGGTAAGAGTCATGAAATATCAAAGCAAAGACACCCAATGCGAGATATTTTGAGGTGAATTAAAAGGGTTACGCATGAAATTGTGTTATTTTGAATTCAAGTGAAGAATGTAAAGGGTGTGCTTAAATTATTATTTATTGATAAAATCTAGTAATTTAAAAAAAAAATGCATTAAAAAATCTAAACATATTATTAAAATGGAATGAAATAAGCTCTCTGGACAGATATAAGACAAACTTATATATTATATATATACTTGACTTGGCCCCTCAAAACATCGACAGTAGGCTATTAATATTTGGTTAAGGTTTGCACAGTGAAAGTAAATACTAACCATTTAAATCTACTCACCGTCCACGAGTAACCCGGCGAAAATGAAAACAAACAGCATATTTCTGTGAATGTGAGTTAAAAACAAGTGAAAAATTGTCTATTGCGGTTATTAAAGATTTCCGTCGAGTCTCAGTTTGTTTGATGAGCTGTTTCTAAACGAGCTGACAGCGACGATTAACGTCATTATTCCACTTTTATAAGCGAGTTTATTATGTTTAACCGACTTCAGATCGATAGATTTATACGAGTGAAAAAATAATTTGTGACTCTTCTTTATCATTATTAAATCCGCGTTTCATAAAAATGAGGACGCAAATCCATTGGGATTTATTAATGGATCAGATTGGATTCCTCACACCGGAAGTAGCTGACAACGCCAACTATCAAACAATGTTTTGACATTTGACTCAGTGATTGGGTGTGTTAGAAAGGGAAGCGCCACCAATAAGTCAAAGTTCAAAGTCAAACTCATGTTTTTTATGTCTTCCGATATGCAGGTTAATAATTATAACTTACTCTGCATAAAGTGAACATTTATATTATCATGAGTAATTCTACTGCAAATTAAACAAGTATGCAAATTAAATATATATTATACTTACCAACAAAGACAAGTTAATGAGACAGCACTTGACACACATCATTACTTAAAAGGCGTGTTTTTATTAATATTAAAATGTTATAAAAATAAATCCATGTTTTGTTTTTAATGAGACTTAAATTGCAGCTTCTCATTCATATTATAAAACTGTAATCAAACCCACATTCCCAACATACTGATTGTCCACTAGAGGACAGAAAACATCCAAACACTGTTTTCTTCTGTTCATTAAAGAGATAGTTCACCCAAAAATGAAAATTCTGTCATTTAATCACCCTCAAGTTGTTCCAAACCTGTATGAATTTGAAACAAAGTTAGGATGAGTAAATGATAAATGATGAAAAAATTTTAATTTTGTGGTGAAATATCTCTTTAACACTGTTCAAAACCGTAACTAACAATACAATGTAACAGACATGAAATATACATAATGAATATCTGCATAACAGACAAGATCACTGTTAATGGTAATACATTTCATCAACATGAAAATAACCAAAAAACATGTTAGTGTAAAGTTAAAATAAACCCTTTCCCGTTATACCTTTCACAGGTATGAAGCATTCATTTCAAACACATTTTCCAGGGTGATCGATTTAAAGGCTGGTAAAAGCACACAGGGATAATGTCACTATAGACACGTGTTTTCACAGATCTGTCCGTTCTTCAACAGTGGTTTTGTCTCCTCTGATGCATCCTCTCTGCTTTCTGAGGAATCTGTAAGATAGACTGAATTGATGACTGAAATATGATCTTTTCACTTGGCATTAAATATTGATATGATTAATGAATGCTCGCAAATGCCGGATTTTTCTTCTTTTTTGTGTGTTTTTTGTTTTTTCTGCAGTGCACAAATGCCATGCACTGCTAAAATACAACAGACAGGCATTACTGGACATCGCCAACTTGCAAAGGCATCTTGACTTTACTAGTTTTATTTCGCCGGAGCTACAACTCATTGTTCGCTCCCAGAGTCACTACTGAAACCACTGTAACCACCCCGGGGGCCATGAAGCACCGGGCTCGAGTGAGTTAGCTGACCCCGGGAGAGTGCTTCGGAGACAGCGACGCAAGCGAGGCAAGAGGGGAGGGCTTCATCCTAGGCTAAAAGCTTGCGCTAGCCGACCACCGCTACCTAGCCTCCTGCTAGCGAATGTGCGGTCTCTGGAAAACAAACTGGACGAGCTACGAGCCAGGACTACAACTCAACGGGAAATCAGAGAGTGATGCGCTCTGATTTTTACCGAGACCTGGCTCTCAGACAAAGTCCCAGAGGACGCCATTCAGCTACAGACACACTCTGTTCACCGAAGTGACCGAACTGCAGCGTCCAGTAAGGCTAAAGGGGGAGGTGTGTGTGTGTTTGTCAACAATTTGTGGTGTGGAGATATACAGACGGTTGATGAACACTGTTCGCCAGATGTGGAGTTTTTACTGCTGAAGTGCCGTCCTTATTATCTACCGAGGGAATTTACTGCTGTGTTTTTGGCCGCTATTTACATCCCCCGCGAGCTAACTCCACGGCAGCACTCAGCAAACTCCATGTCCATGTCATCAGCACGTTAGAAACGGCTCATCCTGACGCTGTTTTCATTGTTGCTGGCGACTTCAACCAGTGTAGTTTACGGACTGTACTCCCCAAATACCACCAGCATGTGGACATTCCCACCCGTGATAAGAACACTCTGGATCATGTTTATAGCAACATACATGGTGCATACAGGGCTGCACCCCGCCCTCACTTCGGACACTCAGACCACATCTCTTTGTTCCTGTACCCCGCTTACAGACAAAGACTGAAACAAACACACCCTGTCACCAAACAGGTTCAACTCTGGACCACAGAGACTGAGGGTGCGTTCACACTTGTAGTTCAGTTCGTTTGGTTCATTTGGTCCGGACCAAAGAAGAAAAAAAAACATATAGTCCTGGTCCGATTAGCGTTCAGATTTAGCGTTCGGCAATTTTATCACCGAACCAAAAGATACCGAACCTTAAGGCATAGGGATACATTCACAACGTGATTGGTCGGATTTTATGACGTATTGCCTATTTTGAGACGGAACTTACCGAACATCTAAAACAATGCTGTGTGCTGAGATAAATGCTCTCGTTGTGTGTGTGTGGCCTGCATGTGATGGTATTTTGGCCAGCTGGGAACTCGTGAAGAGCTTATAAAATGTGTAAAGTATAAAACAGCGGCGGGAATCCATCCGTCTCACACACACAAACAATCTGCTGCGTGAAGATTCGCGTCTGATGCCTGTGATGGGCAAACTCGCGACTATGACGAGAAAAACCGACATGCGTGAGAATTCTGTCCTTTTTAGGGTCTCATCTTCCTGTTTTTGGTTCGTTTACATGTCTTTGGTCCGTGTTGCGTTCATATATCATTCGAACCGCACCAGAGTTCGTTTGGAAGAGGACCGAGACCCATCTTTTCAGCGGTCTCGGTCCGCTTGTTTGGTGCTCACCAGGGTTCAGATGGTAGCGTTCACATATGTTCAAATGAACCGCACTAACCGAGCAATCGCACCAGGGTTCATTTTAATTGAACCAAACATGACAAGTGTGAACGCACCCTGAGAGCACCCTGCAGGACGGTTTTGCTCTGACAGACTGGGATGTGTTTAAAGCTGCAGCCACTCTGGAGGACTCTTCCATCAGCGTACAGGATTATGCTGAGTATGTGACTGGGTACATACTTTTGTCGACAACATCGTGCCCACCATACAAATCAGGAAGTTTCCCAACCAGAAGCCCTGGATAAACAGTCAGGTACGTCACATGCTGCGTGCTCGCTCTCTTGCATTCAGATCAGGCAATGAGACTGAGTACAAAGCTGCGAAGTATGGACTGAGAAAAGCCATTACAGCGGCCAAGAGGCAGTTTAGAGAGAAGCTGGACAGCTTCTATTCTACTGCTGACTCGGGGCGGATGTGGCAAGGCCTGCAGCACATCACAGACTACAGGACCACCATCATCACCTCAACAGATAGCCTGCCGGACGACCTCAACATATTCTACACCCGCTTTGAGGTCTCCAGCTACATTGCAGAGAGGAGGCTCACACACACCTGGACCACCCAACCCCCCTCCCCCCACTAACCGTCTCAACAGGCCAGGTACACAAAGCCCTGAGGAAGATCAACCCCCGCAAAGCAGCAGGACCAGACAACATTCCTGGGCGGGCCCTCAGAGCATGTGCCAACGAGCTGGCTGATGTTCTCACCTCCATCTTTAACCTCTCTCTCAGCCACTGCACCAATCCTTCTTGCTTTAAGACCACGACCATTGTCTCCCTGCCTAAGAAGAGCCCACCCACCTGCCAGAATGACTACAGGCCAGTGGCACTCACTCCAATCATCATGAAGCATTTCGAGAGAGTGGTGCTGGCCCATATTCAGAGCAGCATACCAGACACCCTTGACCCATTGCAGTATGCCTACTGGTCCAACAGGTCCACTTCAGATGCCATTGCTGCTGCCATTCACTATTCCCTCTCTCACCTGGAAAATAAAGACTCATACCTCAGGATACTCTTCATCGACTACAGCTCCGCCTTCAACACGGTCATCCCCCATAAACTCACCCACAAACTGTCCACACTTGGTCTGCATCCCATCGTCTGTGACTGGCTCCTAGACTTCCTGACTGGCAGGCCTCAGTCTGTCAGGATTGGTAATAGGACTTCAGCCAGTATCATCACAAACATTGGCACTCCACAGGGTTGTGTACTCAGCCCCATCCTCTACACCCTGTTCACCTACGACTGTGTCGCCTCCCACAAGGACAACATCATCCTGAAGTTCGCGGACGACACCGCAGTGATATGACGCATCGCTGGCGGGGACGAGGCAGCCTACAGGAGGGAGGTGGCCAGTCTGGTGTCATGGTGTGGAGACAACAACCTCACCCTCAACACGGACAAGACGAAGGAGATGATAGTGGACATGAGAAAGGAGAGGAGAACGCATCAGCCACTGTTCATCCGGGAGCTTGAAGTGGAGAAGGTGAGCAACTTTAAATACCTGGGTGTCCACATCAGTGAGGGCACACCACCTCACTTGGACACCTCACATCATGCAGCTGGTCAAAAAGGCCCAACAGCGGCTGTATTTTCTGAGGAGGCTGAGGAAGTTTGGCATGTCGCCTAGGATCCTCAGCAACTTCTACAGCTGCGTCATCGAGAGTGTCCTGACCAACTGCATCACTGTGTGGTACGTCAGCACTACTGTCATAGACCGCAAACGCCTGCAGAGTGGTGAAGACTGCGCAGAAGATCATCAGGACTCCACTGCCCTCTCTGCAGAGCATCTACCACAGCAGAGTCCACAGGAGAGCTGCTTCCATCCTCAAAAACCACTCTCACCCCCAGCATGGACTGTTCACACTTCTACCCTCAGGACGGAGGTATAGAAGTGTGAAATGTAGGACTTCAAGACTGGAGAACTCTTTCTTTCCCTCTGCCATCAGACTCCTAATCAGTTGATAGGAGTCTGCAATCATGGACATAACTGTTTACATGGGCATAATTGTTTACATGGACATAACTGTTTACATTGATTTATACTTTTGCTTTTGCACATTTATTATTTTCAGATCTGCACTACCTCATTTTTTATTGCCTTTCTTTAGAACTGCACTACCTCACTTTTTATGCTTTTATTCAGAACTGCACTACCTCGACTTTTTATTGCTCTTATTTTTTATTTATTTTACTTTACTATACAGCATTTATTGTGGACGGCAAAGTAAGAATTTCATTGTGCAGGGAAACAAGCTTTCTGTCTGTGCATATGACAATAAACACTTTTGAACTTTGAACTTGAACTTGACGCTTTAAGAAAATGCACTGCATTGTCATCTCCTGCACTAGATGATTTAATAATATTTTTAATGCAGTATGGGAACTGTATGCCAAATTTAGCCAATAAATCCAGTAAAATGTATTAATTGTTCAATCTTTATTACACTGACAGATTTGAGCTACTCACCTTGGACAATAAATGTCTTGGAGATCATATTTTGTCCATTCCTGGTGATATTTAGTTTGTAAACTCCAAAGTCTGTAGGTTTGATGTCCCTGATTGTGAGATATCCAGTGTTTTGATCCAGGTTTACTCTATCCAGGTGTATTCTGTCTCTAAAACTCTCATCATGATTGTAACAACCGCTATTGTTCAGTTCATTCAGTCTGGCAATGACAACAAACGGATTTGTGTCATCTGCGCCTGATTTTCCAAACCTCCAGTGTAGCACATCAAAACCTTGTATTTCAGTGACGCCGGTGTTGAGAGTGACGGACTCTCCCACCATCACCGACACTGTCTTCAGTTCAACTTTCTCAAGAATGACCTCATCAGCTGAACAAACAGGAACAGATTTAGAGATTAGACATTGTAATGTTGTTTGATGACAGAATAGACACGGTAACAATAACTTACCATTCCTCAGCTCAGTGTCTTGAACAGGACTTTGGCCTGCTTAAACAAAAGGTTAGAAAAAAATTGTTATATATATTTTTGCTCACCAGCTTCTGTGACTAGTGGTTTTCCAAAGTTACCAGCCACTCAGCATTTTCACTAGCCACAGTTTTGACATCGATACCATGTGGAAAATCTGCCATACAGATATTTTTAATATTATCTCATAATTTGGCAGCAGGTATATTAGGCTGCTGTCACTTTAAGACCTGATGCACGGATCCATTATACTGTTACACATGCGTTTTCTTTCTCAACTGTTTACGTTCACTCAAAACATAACTGACTGTGTTTACGTGGATACTCACCAAGACCGACATTTTGATATTATTTTGTGTGTATTTGACTGTTTAAGCACAATAAGAAATGAAAAAGAACTCAATTTAGTACTGAGAGGCGGCTTTATGTGATGCACTTTGGGTGTGAGCACAAAATCTGCAGGAATAAGTAAAATTATGTGCAATCCCACGCCAAAATTCAAGCCCTGTAACACCAACAATATTAATCCAGAGCAAATGAAACAAGTGAGTGAGGGGAGGAGGGTTTGTGTGTCGACTCACTGTTGAAGAGATGAGAGAAAGAGCAGCTGGTATCGTGCATCTATTCTGCAGAAAATGAGTACTGGAAGCATTTCAGATATTTCAGCAACTCTCTAACTAGTTTTAGCATGTTATTAAATATGACAATATTAATGTATTTGTTCTTGGCAGAGTAGATCTGCTATGCTGCTGCTGTTGCAGAGCAAGTATGGACTTGCTACTGCTAATACATACACAGACACGCTGCTGTAAGAATGTAAGATATGTTGCAGTAGATATCGTGATGGCAGATGGAGCTGGGGAAGGTGGAGGATTTCAGAGGAACTCTGATAGGGTCCTGCAGGGGTGCTTCTCAATTCTCAAATCGATGATTCCTCATTTCCCCGCTCCTCCGTCCCCCAGCCCATGACACAGATATCGATCGATCACTGCCATCGTGAAGGACATCTCAATTCTCTAACTACACCAAGATGAATGAGGAGCGAGGAAGCTTCCTGTGGAGTCATGAGTGAGGATACGCAGGTGTATCTTTCCCTTGCATCCTAAGGGGGTTAGAGCTAAGATGCAAGGAAAGGAAACGAGGATACACAAATAAGAAATGAGAAGCACCCAGGACATCATTTTGAACGAATACTTAATATGACTTGGAAACAACAAGTTGTTCCAGAGAGTGATTCATTTTGAGTTGACTACACACGCGCAACATCCTATAGGTTCTGTACAGGAAATGATTAGTTCACGTCGAGTCTTTGGGTTCGTGTCTGAGTCATTCCTTCATCCTGTGACAGCCCCGGTACCGACTGCAGAGCTTATGGGACTATCATGGGATGAATGAACGACTCAAACCCGAAGACTCGAGAGATGAACTAATTAATTCTGTATCCGGTACAGATAGACTGCATAGCTCAGCCATGGGGATGTGACGTGGCAAAAGAATGAGCGACTCAAATCGGGAGGCTAACAGCATAGCCTGAAGACCCAGCTAAGCAATGAATTAATCTGGTTTTTTTTCTCATAACTTGGCCTTGGTTGCATAGTTTTGTTCCTATTCTATTTACAGTGGGTACAGAAAGTATTCAGACCCCCTTAAATTTTCCACTCTTTGTTATATTGCAGCCATTTACTAAAATCATTTAAGTTCATTTATTTTCCTCATTAATGTACACACAGCACCCCATATTGACAGAAAAACACAGAATTGTTGACATTTTTGCAGATTTATTAAAAAAGAAAAAACTGAAATATCACATGGTCCTAAGTATTCAGACCCTTTGCTGTGACACTCATATATTTAACTCAGGTGCTGTCCATTTCTTCTGATCATCCTTGAGATGGTTCTACACCTTCATTTGAGTCCAGCTGTGTTTGATTATACTGATTGGACTTGATTAGGAAAGCCACACACCTGTCTATATAAGACCTTACAGCTCACAGTGCATGTCAGAGCAAATGAGAATCATGAGGTCAAAGGAACTGCCTGAAGAGCTCAGAGACAGAATTGTGGCAAGGCACAGATCCGGCCACGGTTACAAAAAAATTTCTGCTGCACTTAAGGTTCCTAAGAGCACAGTGGCCTCCATAATCCTTAAATGGAAGACGTTTGGGACGACCAGAACCCTTCCTAGAGCTGGCCGTCCGGCCAAACTGAGCTATCGGGGGAGAAGAACCTTGGTGAGATAGGTAAAGAAGAACCCAAAGATCACTGTGGCTGAGCTTTAGAGATGCAGTCGGGAGATGGGAGAAAGTTGTAGAAAGTCAACCATCACTGCAGCCCTCCACCAGTCAGGGCTTTATGGCAGAGTGGCCCGACGGAAGCCTCTCCTCAGTGCAAGACACATGAAAGCCTGCATGAAGTTTCCTAAAAAACACATGAAGGACTCCAAGATGGTGAGAAATAAAATTCTCTGGTCTGATGAGACCAAGATAGAACTTTTTGGCCTTAATTCTAAGCGCTATGTGTGGAGAAAACCAGGCACTGCTCATCACCTGTCCAATACAGTCCCAACAGTGAAGCATGGTGGTGGCAGCATCATGCTGTGTGGGTGTTTTTCAGCTGCAGGGACAGGACGACTGGTTGCAATCGAGGGAAAGATGAATGCGTCCAAGTACAGGGATATCCTGGACGAAAACCTTATCCAGAGTGCTCAGGATCTCAGACTGGGCCGAAGGTTTACCTTCCAACAAGACAATGACCCTAAGCACACAGCTAAAATAACAAAGGAGTGGCTTCACAACTCCATGACTGTTCTTGAATGGCCCAGCCAGAGCCCTGACTTAAACCCAATTGAGCATCTCTGGAGAGACCTAAAAATGGCTGTCCACCAACGTTTACCATCCAACCTGACAGAACTGGAGAGGATCTGCAAGGAGGAATGGCAGAGGATCCCTAAATCCAGGTGTGAAAAACTTGTTGCATCTTTCCCAAAAAGACTCATGGCTGTATTAGATCAAAAGGGGGCTTCTACTAAATACTGAGCAAAGGGTCTGAATACTTAGGACCATGTGATATTTCAGTTTTTCTTTTTTAATAAATCTGCAAAAATGTAAACAATTCTGTGTTTTTCTGTCAATATGGGGGGCTTTATGTACATTAATGAGGAAAAAAATGAACTTAAATGATTTTAGCAAATGGCTGCAATATAACAAAGAGTGAAAAATTTAAGGGGGTCTGAACACTTTCCGTGACCACTGTATATTGGGTGTGTCAGATATAGAGAGACATACAAAATGTTCAGGGCTGCTGCTCCTCCAGGACAGGTTTGAGAACCACTGCTCTAGATCAAACACTGAACCAGATTATTTAAAGACACCCTGAAATCAAAATGTAAGTTTTTTTAGCTTTTAGTATGCATATGTTAGCCTTAAGGTTATGAATAATCTGGTGTGTTCCAAAACAATGACAAAATTTGCATTAAGGAGAGGTAAGCGTTCAAAACTTACAGTCTCTCACTTCCTCTAAAATAGATCACAGATTTTCATGACATCATGCTTCTCATCAAATCTTCTGTCCAATCTAATGCTCTCTAGAATCTGAAATCCCACCCCTCCTACACTATAAACAAACGGTTAAAATTTGCAGCTAAAATCTGACATTTGTTCACACATTTACTACTTTCTATATAGTGAATGGCACATAGTGCACTAGATAGAGGATAGGGAATGATTAAGACAGTGTAAATATACGCGATTAAAGTCCGTTTTGCGTTAGTGTCACGTGAACCGCCGCAGCACGCGCACAGTCTGCTCCAGTCCAGAGACACGAGAGCACAGAGCGAATCATACGCGTGAGTCGGCACAGACCACAAAATGTTTGGACACATTTTAATTCCACAAACAATGCTATATTTTAAAGCAATATGAAGGAGAAACAGTCAGAGATTATGAGGAAAATTGGGTTTTATGAGCTCAACGTCTCTGGCCAAGCTTTGATCTAGGCGAAACGCTACTGGCTATTTTGAAACAGTGAATAAAGCTCTGCATTTTAAGGCACTTCAGTGGACCTTTAAATGTTGAGCAAGCAATCTCACTGGCTGCAGAATCAGCAGAGCCAATCAACTTGTGCCATGTAGTAATGGTGTGATATTCCTTGCACACTGAATGTAAAGGACCAATCAGCCTAGAGTTTCACGACTGATTGTACTTTCTTTTTCTCAATAAATCTCACATTTTCCATTTTATAACTGTAGATCATACTTACCCATTTGATTTGTATTTCTGCATTTCCTGTGGAAAGTAAACATCCCAATAGCAGCAACGACAAGGACAGTTACTCCAACAAAGACACAGATCAGCACTATATGACTGAACGGTAAACCACTTTCTGTTTTGAACGTTGACCAGTCCACTGTAAAACAACCGCGCAAAATTTGTTAGTATATCCAATAACTGAGATCTGAAATGGTGCAGATTTCAAAAATATTGACGTTGTAATAATGGGAAATCTAAGAACTGGAAATATATTTGATAAGTATCAATAATGTAGAGCAGAACAAATCAGCACTGCCGTACCTGCACATGTGTGACAGAGTTGAGTGATGTCCAGATGTTGAGTCTGGTTGCTGATGGGATTGTTCAGCACACAGCTGTAGGTGTTTTTATCCTGATATTCCACCTCCAGAGGTAGAGAGAGACTGATGCTGAGATCAGACGCACTGATGCTGGACAATAAACTGTTTCCTTTGTACCAGGAGAGAGTCACATGACTCACATTCACAGCTGAACACACCAATGAACATGATGATGATGATGATGATGATGATAAAGGACAGTTTGTGCTGATGACAGGAACAGGCAGATGAGCTGAAAACATGAGAGAATAAACAGACAACAATCATTTACATTGTCAGATTGTATGATTTTGACTCCTAAATTCTTGTCTTGTCGTGAACAATAAACATGTCAGACTACATGTTACTTCCAGGCCAATTAATATTGGCCAATTTTTAACGATGTGCATGATGTCATTGAGAAGGCGGAACTAATGAATGACTTCTAGAAACAAGAGCGAGAAAGAGAGAAACTGGCATCGCGTCAGTTTAGCCTTTTCCGCAAGTTGAATAGAAAAGGCGTAGGACGTAGCGTAAGCTTTTTGAACTGCATGAGTTTTAGGGTGCGTTCACACTTGTGGTTCGGTTCGTTTGGTTCATTTGGTCCGGACCAAAGAAGAAAAAAAAAACATTTAGTCCTGGTCCGATTAGCGTTCAGATTGGCAATTTTATCATCAAACCAAAAGATACCGAACCTAAAGGCATAGGGATACATTCACAACCTGATTGGTCGGATTTTATGACGTATTGCCTATTTTGAGACGAGACGAAACTTACCGAACATCCAAAACAATGCTGTGTGCTGAGATAAATGCGCTCGTAGTGTGTGTGTGGCCTGCATGTGATGGTATTTTGGCCAGCTGGGAACTCGTGAAGAGCTTATAAAATGTGTAAAGGAGTCAAAACAGCGGCGGGAATCCATCCGTCACACACACAAACGATATGCTGCGTGGAGACGCGCGTCTGATGCCTGTCATGGGCAAACTCGCGACTATGACGAGAAAAACCGATATGCGTGAGGATTCTGTACTTGTTAGGGTCTCAACTTCCTGTTTTTGGTTCGTTTACATGTCTTTGGTCCGTGTTGCGTTCATATATCATTCGAGCCGCACCAGAGTTCGTTTGGAAGCGGACCGAGACCCATCTTTTCAGCGGTCTCGGTCCGCTTGTTTGGTGCGCACCAGGGTTCGTTTTAATCGAACCATGTGAACGCACCCTTACACTTTCTTCGTAACTTGAATACAGAAGGTGGTCTGGCGGAAGCTAGATATTTTACTTCATAACTTGTTAAATATTAATTTTTTTAACTCAAACACATCACTTCACTTCAGTGTGGAGTACGTCTATAATGGATCATGGACTTTCTAGAGCTTCAAACTCTTTGGTCCCGTTCACTGCCATTATAAAGCTCAGATGCATCAGGATATTTATTAATATAACTCTGATTGTGTTCATCTGAAAGAAGAAAGTCATATACACCTAGGATGGCTTGAGGGAGAGTAAAGCTTGGGGAAATTTTAATTTGAAAATGAACTAATCCTTTGACATCGTCTACTCAAATGCCAAACATTTACACTATCTCTGTCTCTTTGGGTTGCTTGCCTTAAATTACATATACCAGGCTGTGACTCGGGTCTCATTTTACCCTATACAATAGAAACCAGATACTGCAGGTTCAGCTTGCATTCAGGATAATTGAATGATGGGCTCAGTAGAAAAGTTACCATGGTAACTTAAATTTCTTAGTAGACAGTTTTGCTGCTGACTGACATACTGATTGTATATCTAGTATGGAACAAAACTTCAATGCAATGAAGTCAAACCGAATGCAAACTCTATTTTAACTACTTACCAGAAACAATAATACTGAATTTTTTGGGTGGGACCTCTTTTCCACCAAAGATCTGTAGTTCATAAAGTCCAGCATGTTCAGCTCTGATGTTTGTGATGCTCAGAGATCCGGTCTGATCATCCAGCTTCAGTCTGTCTCTGAATCTCCCATCAAGAACATCATTGTATAATGAGACCTTATTGACCGATCTGTTGATTTGAGCTATGCGAGTGCTGTCAGGTCCAAACGTCCACAGTATCAGATCAACCCTCTGGGTTTCAATAAGACCAGCATGTAGAGTGACTGAATCTCCCTCCGTCACTGATACTGACTTCACTGCATCTTCAGCACCAGACACACCTGAAGAACAAACAATCAGTTTCTCTAATGGAGATCATTTCTGTCTAAACAACTTCAAACGGGTCATTTTCTGGAGATTGTTGCCTTCATCCCCATTTGCTCTTATTGTATTAAAAAGAACAAGATGGTTGTTCTGCTGACATTACCAAGGACATTAAGGTGAGAAAATCATGACAAAATTTTTATTCATTTTATGAACTATTCCTGTAAGTTGTATTTCTCCAATGATTCTTTAGCTTGTTCTTTACATGTTTCTGTATGCATGTTTTCAAATAATAATAAAGGTTTAAAGAAACAATGATAATGGTTATGCCAACATCAGCATTTTAATAAGACTTGCCTGGGGACAACTGAACCACCTAGACGTTTTAATGCTAATTAGTTCAATTAAGTAAAGTATGTATCTCTCAATAATCAAAACATTTTAAAATTGCAAATTTATACGCTTGAATCCCAAACAAAAAACGACGTAACTAAATGAAAGCGAAAGTCTCTTGTTTTAAATTGTGTACTCACCTTTCCATAGTAAGAAGCAGATAGATAAAACACAGATCATTATGCTGATGTAGATCAAGATGAAATGTCATCTAAAATAAAGATGTAGTGCAGTAGGTCATCGGGTGTGTTCTCGGAGTGTTTTTATCTTCAGGTCGCGCTTCGATTCTTAAACGCGCCGCACGAACTGACAGCGACGACTGACATTATTTTCTATCGAATATTATCAGCCTATATCTAACAACAACAGAGAGACTTGAATTATGTTCTTAAGCATTGCTGGTAAACATGGAAATCTGCGTTGCGAGGAAAAGTTGGGAAGTAGAGTTAAATGTCAGGAAGTTCCTCCTGTAAGGATTAAGGATGTGGGCTCACATGACCACAAGTGGTGAGGTTTCGAAATGACGCAGTGATTCTCGCTTAATAAAACTAGCTGTTCTTAGTTTATGAGACTTCTCTCTAGTCCGAGTTAATGCTGTAATCACGTGAACTTAAACTACCAGTTTCAATTACTCTGTTTCAAGTGTTGCTCTGCCACAAACTGATAAACACAATGCAGGATGTCGCTTTATTCAACTTACTGAGGAAAGTGGTGGATTGTTCTCAGTCTATACTGGCTGGCATGAAATTAAAATTGACCCAAATCAAACTGACATGTTCTTATTTAAAAAAGAGTCATTTTGTTCATGCCAGTTATATTAAAAACAAACCAATATATATATACATACAGTACAGTCCAAAAGTTTGGAACCACTAAGATTTTTAATGTTTTTAAAAGAAGTTTCATCTGCTCACCAAGGCTACATTTATTTAATTAAAAATACAGTAAAAAAAGTTAATATTGTGAAATATTATTACAATTTAAAATAACTGTGTACTATTTAAATATATTTGACAAAGTAATTTATTCCTGTGATGGCAAAGCTGAATTTTCAGCATCATACAGTCTTCAGTGTCACATGATCCTTCAGAAATCATTCTAATATGATGATCTGCTGCTCAAGAAACATTTAATGTGTACAATTGTACAAAATATTTGTGTACAATATTTTTTT
>RJVU01040488.1:0-44944 GCA_003731715.1 Anabarilius grahami | reverse complement strand
TATTTCAGTGACATCAGTGTATAGCGTGACAGATTCTCCCTCAATCACGGACAATGACTTAATTTCATCTTTCTCAATGAACACACCTGAAGAACAAACAGGATCTGTCATGTAGCTGTGATCACTTGTACAAAAAAACAAGATATGCGGTCACATTAGTGAAGTTTCAGAGTGGAAAAGTTCATTGTCAGTAAAGTTGCAATGTATGAATTGAAGCTCACACAGAAGTCTCATTCAAACCAAGCAACTTTTTGTCTGTCAACACGGCTAATTTCAGTAATCAACTGAACAAGATGCAAAATTTGCGAGTGGAAATATTTTGCCCGACGCAAAATACCCGAATGGATTTCACCAGCAAACACAGTACAACAGTAAATGTGACCAAAACTTTACTGTCCACATTTACTTTCAACAGTCATTTTAGATCATTTCGTAATTTCTGTCATTGCCGCTTTAATATTCAAGTTGTTGAATATAGATTGTAATTCTGATGTGTTATTTAGTTCCTGCATATAGGTACTAGGGGGCAGTGGGGGAATAGGATGTGATGCAGTGTATGCAATTGATAGAATAAAAAGACAAACCGCATGTGTTAAAGCTGATCGAGGTTTCTAGTCATCTTTTCACAATTTATACATGGTGTCAGAGTGAATCTGCCGGAGTGCCTGCACCGCGAATGGATTGGGAATCACGAAATCTTCCCGATGCATGGAGAAAGTTTAAGCAGCACGTCGAACTGATGTTTTCAGGACCGTTTCGCCACAAAAAGGAGACGGAGAAGTGCAGCTACCTGCTTCTATGAGTCAGGGAGAAAGGACGGGATATTTATAACACATGGACTCTCACCGATGATGAAGCTAAGTTGCTCAAAACGTACTATGACAAATTTGAAGCTTACGTAGTACCAAAGGCGAATCCAATTTTTGCTAGATACAAGTTCAATGAAAAAACTCAGTGTGCCACGGAAACATTTGATCAGTTCGTCACCGAACTCAGACTGCTCGTTAAAGACTGTGGCTACACCAATCCAGAGGAGATGGTGAGAGACCGTGTCGTTTTCGGCATTTATTCCCCACATGTTCGAGAGAAACTACTCAATCAGGGTGCTGAATAGAGATCGCTAAGACATGTGACCAACTGGGTGGCAACGTCATCAGAACGCAAAGAATTATGGGTATGTTTGGCCCGTTTACATGGGCTGGCATAGCAGGCTAGTGTTCTGGCATGAAAATAATAAAAAATTCGCGTGAAAAACTGAATATAATCCTACAAAATGCAGCGGGCTAAAGAAAACATTGTCGGACCATACCGCCTAAAACTAAATCCTAATGCAAAGACGAGATATGACGAGAAAATAAAGGGAATCAAAGGACTGGATCCTTACGAGCAGAGCGACTGGTCAAGGGACGTCAAACTGTTGCCCAACATCCAGCACCCCCACACACACACACACACACACACGCACACACACACACACAACTACATGATATTAAGTGTTAGTGCATACACACACAAAGATTTCAGTAACTTCTAGTCGCTGCAGCAGGCCCAGGTCTTTTTTACAGATGGATGGGTCCAGGACCTGGAGATTGTAAAAGTGGGGCAGAAAACTGTCGTCCGTTCAAAGGTATGCTAATGTTTTAAGCACCACACTCCTCGCTCTCTCTCATCTATCTGCGTGCAGTCAGAATTCAACAAACCAGCGTGTGTGTGTGTGAGAGGCGCTGGCGCGATCGAACAGTGGAAACATAAAAAACATACTCCGTCATTTTGTTCATACAGGACATCTTTCAAACTGCAAAGTGTTTACTTATATTTGTGTACACACAATAAAACACAACATTGTGCTTTTGTCAAACTGTAAACTTGTCAAAATGTAACCTACAACTGTCACCCAACCAAAATCTCACACACACACACACACACACTCACACACGCTGGTTTGTTGAATTCTGACTGCACGCAGAGAGATGAGAGAGAGCGAGGAGTGTGGTGCTTAAAACATTAGCATACCTTTGAACGGACGACAGTTTTCTGCCCCACTTTTACAATCTCCAGGTCCTGGACCCATCCATCTGTAAAAAAGACCTGGGCCTGCTGCAGCGACTAGAAGTTACTGTATAACACAGCAGGTAGACGGCATCTTGAACACTGCGTTCTTCCCTCCAAGCAAAGAAGTCTGGCGCCTTATGTATGTTTGTGCCGCGGATTCCCAAAATGCTTTGCGTTCACCACTGGGAATACGTCATGATGACGACACATCAGCAATCCTTATTAACATTAGAAAAAGCAATCGACATTGCCAGATCGCATGAGGTTGCGCAGCACAAATGCAAATCAGGAGCAACAAGTGCACGCAATAAGGAAAGCATGCAAAAATACGTCAGAGCTGTCAGAAAAGCGCAAAAACAAACAGTGTGTGTACAGAACGCCTCCATACATGCGGATACTGCGGAAAAGAGCACAAAAGAAAAGAGACATGTCCAGCAAAAGGAAAGCAGTGTGCTAAATGCGGAAAGTGGAATCATTTCGCAAAGGTTTGCAAGTCAAAGTCCAAATCGGTGCACATTGTAAGTGACAACAAACCCGAAGACGGATACCCAGATGTGAGTAGTGAATTCTTTATTGACTCCGTCACAAACACAATTACTTCATCAGAGCAAGCTTTTGCTGAAGTTGAAATAAAAGAATGTGGCTCGCCGTTGAAATTCAAACTGGACACGCATGCTCAGGTTAATGTAATACCAGAGAGAGTCTTCAAAAATATTGCAACAAAGATGCTGCATACCCACAAAAAGCTCACAGGATATGGTGGACAGCCACTGTCAGTTAAAGGCACACGCCAACTGCACTGCAAATATAAAGAGAATTCCATGCCACTGGACTTCTTTATTGTGGACATCCAGTCACCACCTGTGCTTGGAGTAAAAGCATGCTTAGACTTGGACATGATTAAGCTGGTGCTGTCTGTATTCTCCCCAGCGAAAGATTCTGAGTCGATTAAAGATGAATTTGCAGATGTGTTTACAGGCATCGGTCTGTTTCCTGGAGAACGCAACATTCAGCTGGACCTAACAGCCACGCCAGTCATTCACCCACCAAGGAGAGTTCCTTTCGCCCTGCGAGACCGGCTGAAAGAAGAATTGGACTCCGTGGAGGAGCAAGGTATCATTGTGAAAGAGACAGAGTCAACAGATTGGGCAAATGCCCTCTGCGTAGTCGAGAAGCCCAAAACTGGTAAGCTGAGAGTATGTCTGGATCCACGGGATACAAACAAAGATGTCTACATGGGTTGTAACTCGTGGCGAGAGATTGCTCAAAACTGCACATATATTGAATGCCTGTGTATGCGTATGAGTCAAATGAAGTATACTTTGCAAGGCTGTGCATTAAGGACCTAACAAATAAATTTCATATTTCAATATTTTTCAAAACTGGGGGAAAAAAATCAACAATTTGTACAAATAACTAGGTTTTAATAGCTATATATAAAAATTTAGCTCAAGTAGCATTACAATAAAATACAATTTACAAATTTGTACAAATATATAAAAAAATAAAAATGTATATATATTAAAAATGTTTTAACAAGTATACATATAAAAAGCATGAAAACACTGAACGACTGCAGTTGATTCTATTTTACAGCAAGTTGTAACCATCTGGTAAAGTATTTTCTTCCCCCAGATTTACTTTTTCTTTGATGGAAAAACAATGGTCCTAAAAAATTCTTCTGTTCTTACAAAAGTTACTAAAAACTAAACAGCCTATCTATTTGCTAATTATACAGTGAAAAGTACCAATACTTTTATGTATGTTGCCCTTCCAGGGCGCCTTGTATATGCAGGGGAAAAAATGCAGAAAATATAAAATGTCCCTTTTTTTCTGTTACACACCGTAGAACAAATATAACACTTACTCCAGGAGGCACTTCACCTTGCCTTTTCATGCTAGTGTGATAACAGAACAGTGGTTTTAAAATACTGTTGTGGTTATAATAGCTAGTGTCTCCTCACAAACAGAGGTGTGACAAAACATACACTGTTTTAAGTCAGCTTGTGTTGCATGCTCAACTTTACTTCTGTCATTAGCGAATTTTGCCATAAAAAAGTAGAATGTTTCTTGTTTTTGTCTGTGGAATTCAAATATTCCAGTGTTTATGGTCCTCTTGCATTATTAAGGACATGTTTGTCTCCTCTGGGTTGTCTGATTTCTTTTCATTTGAACCTGTTAGAAAACAAAGAAGCATATAAGGTATAAACAGGAAAAGTGAAAAATCTAATCATCATGTCTCTTGATTTAAAAAAAAAAGAAGATCCACAAAGATTGTTTCTTCATCACATTCACTTGGCATAAATAATAGTTTATCAGTTAAAGACTTCAGTGAGATAATTATCACTTTGAAGGACTCGACCTACTCACATGAGCAACAACATTGAACGTCTTTGAGATCTTCTGTCCGTCGCTGGTGATGTGTAGTTTATAATGTCCATAATGTTTAGGTATGACTTTAGTGATGGTGAGAGATCCAGTATTGTGGTCCAGTTTTAAACGGTCTTTGAATCTTTCTTCATTATATAAGTATTCCTCATTATTGGTTTTATCCCATTTAGCTATGACAACAAATTCAGTGGAATTGCATTCTTTGGAATCAGCAAACTTCCAGCGTATCCACTCATTTTCCTGTATTTTAGTGACATCAGTGTGAAGAGTGAGAGATTGTCCGACCATCACTAATAAGGACTTGATTTCATCTTTTTCAACAATTGAACCTGGAGAACAAATGGAAAGTGTTCCTCAGACAGGGAATAAACACATGCACATGAGACTTCCTTGAGTCATTTCCACTGAAGTCAGATACTCGTCATAGGCCATTAATTATACCCTAGCTTATATCTTAGCAACCATTTGACAAAACTTTATATTTTTGATAAATTTTTGTTTTGAGGATCTCCAGATCACATACATACAAACCTGATTCCAAAAAAGTTGGGACACTGTACAAATTTTGAATAAAAAAGGAATGCAATAATTTACAAATCTCATAAACTTATATTTTATTCACAATAGAATATAGATAACATATCAAATGTTGAAAGTGAGACATTTTGAAATGTCATGCCAAATATTGGCTCATTTTGGATTTCATGAGAGCTACACATTCCAAAAAAGTTGGGACAGGTAGCAATAAGAGGCCGGAAAAGTTAAATGTACATATAAGGAACAGCTGGAGGACCAATTTGCAACTTATGAGGTCAATTGGCAACATGATTGGGTATAAAAAGAGCCTCTCAGAGTGGCAGTGTCTCTCAGAAGTCAAGATGGGCAGAGGATCACCAATTCCCCCAATGCTGCGGTGAAAAATAGTGGCGCAATATCAGAAAGGAGTTTCTCAGAGAAAAATTGCAAAGAGTTTGAAGTTATCATCATCTACAGTGCATAATATCATCCAAAGATTCAGAGAATCTGGAACAATCTCTGTGCGTTAGGATCAAGGCCGGAAAACTATACTGGATGCCTGTGATCTTCAGGCCCTTAGACGGCACTGCATCACATACTGGAATGCTACTGTAATGGAAATCACAACATGGGCTGGTTTACTTCCAGAAAACATTGTCGGTGAACACAATCCACTGTGCCATTTGCCGTTGCCGGCTAAAACTCTATAGGTCAAAAAAGAAGCCATATCTAAACATGATGCAGAAGCGCAGGCGTTTTCTCTGGGCCAAGGCTCATTTAAAATGGACTGTGGCAAAGTGGAAAACTGTTCTGTGGTCAGACGAATCAAAATTTGAAATGCTTTTTGGAAAACTGGGACGCCATGTCATCCGGACTAAAGAGGACAAGGACAACCCAAGTTATTATCAGCGCTCAGTTCAGAAGCCTGCATCTCTGATGGTATGGGGTTGCATGAGTGCGTGTGGCACGGGCAGCTTACACATCTGGAAAGGCACCATCAATGCTGAAAGGTATATCCAAGTTTTAGAACAACATATGCTCCCATCCAGATGTCGTCTCTTTCAGGGAAGACCTTGCATTTTCCAACATGACAATGCTAGACCACATACTGCATCAATTACAACATCATGGCTGCGTAGAAGAAGGATCCGGGTACTGAAATGGCCAGCCTGCAGTCCAGATCTTTCACCCATAGAAAACATTTGGCGCATCATAAAGAGGAAGATGCGACAAAGAAGACCTAAGACAGTTGAGCAACTAGAAGCCTGTATTAGACAAGAATGGAACAACATTCCTATTCCTAAACTTGAGCAATTTGTCTTTCCTGTAGCTCAGTGGTTAGAGCATGGCACTAGCAATGCCAAGGTCATGGGTTCGATCCCAGGGATTGCACATACTCCGATACAAATGTATAGTATAATGCAATGTAAGTCGCTTTGGATAAAAGCGTCTGCCAAATGCATAAATGTAAATGTAAATGTAAATGTCTCCTCAGTCCCCAGACGTTTGCAGACTGTTATAAAAAGAAGAGGGGATGCCACACAGTGGTAAACATGGCCTTGTCCCAACTTTTTTGAGATGTGTTGATGCCATGAAATTTAAAATCAACTTATTATATACCAACACATTTTGAAGCCAAAAAAATAAAAGCATCTATCCATCATAAAAGTAATCCATACGGCTCCAGGGGGTTAATAAAGGCCTTCTGAAGTGAAGCAATAGGTTTATGTACGAAAAATATCTATATATATACAATTTTATTATATATAATAACTAGCTTCCAGCAGACGGCTGTATGCATCAATTTGCGGCAAAAGAGTAACCTCTGACCCGACACATGACGAACTCGGAAGCGCAAAGGATAAAGCAAAATAAAACACCGGTCACGAATTAGAAGTCTAAAATTAGAAATTTTGAAGAGAAATGTCAGAGTATCTCGATATAAGAAAAGAGGAGCTTGAGTTTGTTGCACAACCATATTTGTTTAAACCGCGAGAGGCGACTAAGCTTACAAAACTCTTACATTCTGTGTCATACATCGCGTCAGGGGTTACTCCTGTGGTGCAAGTCAACTTGCGCAGTATTTATGAAACTTTAAATATGGATATTTTTCTTAAAAATCCAGTCATGGCCCCTTTAATGTCACTGTTTTGGTGAATCTTTTTGGCCCTCTAAAACCATTCTGGCCGAAAGCAAATTTTTTTAAATTTAATTTTATTCATTTTTTTTGCTGTCTCATCTAAAAAAACTTCAGTTGGCAAAATTTTGGAGCATCACTAGTTGAGTTGAATCTTACCATTAGCTGGACTAACAGTACATTCTTCTCCATCCGGCTGGCCTGTGTAAAAACAATCACTTAATTTTTGGTTGGTAAATTTTCAGAGCATCTAGTTGAACTGAATCTTACCATTAGCTGGACTAACAATAAGTTCTATTCCAACAGGTTGACCTGTATAAAAACAATCACTTATTTTAAAGAATGAAGTAGAAGTAAATTCAACTTTGTAATAATTTTTTTGTTAAATTAGCTGTATGTAACACATACCCCCTTGATCTGCTTGATTAGACATCTTGCGTTGATGGTAATAGTAAAAACCACATAATCCTGCAGCCACAATCAGAGCACAAACACAAACCAGCGCTATTTCACCTGCGGACAAACCTGGTGGTGCTATAATGGAAAAAGAGACAAAGTATCAATATTGTAACAGGATCTGAAAACATCTCTGTGAATAAATGGACCACCGTCGTACCTGCACATGTGTGACAGAGTTGAGTGATGTCCAGATGTTGAGTCTGGTGGCTGATGGGATTGTTCAGCACACAGCTGTAGGTGTTTTTATCCTGATATTCCACCTCCAGAGGTAGAGAGAGACCGATGCTGAGATCAGACACACTGATGCTGGACAATAAACTGTTTCCTTTGTACCAGGAGAGAGTCACATGACTCACATTCACAGCTGAACACACCAATGAACATGATAATGATGAACATTGTGAAGAGTTACTGATGATGACAGGAACAGGCAGACGAGCTGAAAAACATGAAAGAATATCATTAAAAAAAAACACAGATTTAAATGTCAAACAACACTTTGATGCACCAGTTTGATATGGTCACAATAAAAATGTGGCAAATACAAAATAGCTCAATACTGCAATGCAATTAAATAAAATGTTACACAACTACAGAATGACTCACCAGAGACAATAACATTGTATTTCTTGGGCGGAACGTCTTTTCCACCAATGATCTGTAAAAATGCATAAGCTCCAGTGTGTTCGGTTCTGATATTTGTGATGGTCAGAGATCCAGTTTGACTGTCCATTCGCAGCCTGTTTCTGAATCTCTGATTAAGATCATCATAATATGAGATCCTACTAATCTGTCTGTTGATTTGAGCTATACGAGTTCTTTCGGGTCCAAATGTCCACAGTGACAGATCGGCTTTTTGTAATTCAGTAACGTCCGTTTGTAGAGTAACAGAATCTCCCTCCATCACTGATAATGTCTTCACTGTATCATCACCAAACACTCCTGAAGAAACAAACAGAGTTTCTTAAAATCAGAAATAAACTGAACATTTCATCATGGACCTTGCTGTTTTCTATTCTATTCAACTCTTCATTTATGGAAAATCTTGGTGTGGATTTTGTGTCTAACATCCTCTTTTTTGAGTTGGAGCGACATGAGTGTGAGTAAATGTTGAATTAAATTTTCATTTTTTAGTGAACGTTCCCTTTAAGTGAGATTATCTGTTCTTCTAATCGCCTTCTTTACAGGTTACAAGTCCAACAAGACATGAGAATAGGAACAACAAAATAGTGAATAAAAATGAAGTCAGATTTTGGGTAAAGTTAAACTGAATTCTGAATAATGTTAATGCAATAGTGACATCAGCACAGAAAGGAATTCATAGACACATTCAAACACAAAGCATGCATTGTTCTTATAGCTTTGAGATCTTTGTATTTTTGTTGGTTGCATGCATTTTGAATGAACCTACAACTACCAACACATTAATCTGGGCGTTTTTCCCACATACCACCAATAAATTTTTTGAATTTATAGTTCCAAAACATATCTAAATGAATATTAATTCGGCAATTTAAAACATAATAATAATCATAATTTCGTAAAGTCTATATTTCATTAAAGTTTGTAAAGTTGAAGAAGAACCGTCTCTAAAACTTAAATCTACTCACCATCAGGCACGAGTGACGGGACGAAAAATAAAACAAACATACTCATATTTCTGTACATCTTGAACAACTCCGTCCGACGTCCAACCGTTCCTAAACGAACTAAACCACGATTATTAATATAGTTAGATCCGACTTAAGGAGAGAAAATCATTGGTGACTCTTCTTCTTAATGCCGGGAAAGGAAGTAAGAACTTCCCAATTGCAGCTTTCCAGAAAGTCCCACATGCAGCTCACTCGACTCCATCAAATGTTTGACATGAGTGTTAGAAAGTGCAAGCGCCAACAACTCTGACCTTTAATTTTGAAATTCAAAAAGTCTTCAAAAGTGAAACCAAAGCATGTCTATCGCCCCTTGCCTTACAGTATATGTCATAAACCCCGCCCACTGTATAATCGAATGAAACAAGAGCCCAACAAAAAATCCCCTAAAGATGGTTTCTGTCATTTTAGGTAGCTCTTATCAAGCAGAGGTATGTTCAATGTTCGTTTTCTCAATAAGTTCGGTTTTAGATAGTTTAATGTTATAAAAACTGAGTGTAACGTCATGATTGACAGCTGTGGCTTCTACAGTGGACTGTAGTGGAGACCCGTCGTCCATCTGGTTTGGTCCAAGACTATGTGACAGGAGTTTAGCATGTTTAAAGCACCGTCAAGTGTATAGCATTTGACTTAGATACAACAATTTTATTAGTAAAAAGTTATATATAAAAGAGTATATTTCATGGTTGAGGTTGAAATTGAATTTTCAGACCAATACTGCATCTTCTCATTCATTAACATCCAACTGTAACAGTACAATTTTTAACATAGATTGTCCACTAGATGGCAGAATACGCTCAAAAGGTCACTTTTTCCTTCATTAACACTGAACAAAATATTAAAACTGACACTACAAAATGTAACAGACGAGCAGTGCGCATAACATTGTGACATCATCAGAAACACTTTATCACGTTACTTTTCACAGGTAAACAGCATGCAGCGTTCATTTGAAACATTTCCAGTCGTAAAGGCTCATAAATGCAGAACATTTTTATTTTAAATAAGGATAATGTTATTAACAAGTGCTTTCAGAGACATCTCCATTCATTAGCGGTGATTTTGTTCCTTCTGATGCAGTCTCTCTATTTTCTGAGGAATCTGTAAGAAAACAGAAAGATTCTTGTTTGAAACATTTAGCTCTTATTTGGTACTTATACTTCTCTTGTAAACTAAATCTGACCTTTTCACATGCCATAAAATACTGATATGATTAATGAAGCATAAATCACAAACACTGTAGTGCACTGCTGTCTCTTACATTAGATTATTAAATAATAGGCTATTTATTTTTAATGCATTATAGGAAAATTCAGCCAATCAATCCAATAAAACTTATACGTTTCAGAGGATTTAACTTGTTCACACTGTGAATGGATCTTTATTACACTGATAGATTTAAACTACTCACTTTGGACAATAAATGTCTTTGAGATCATATTTTGTCCATTCTTGCTGATAATTAGTTTATAAATGCCAAAGTCTGTAGGTCTGACGTCATTGATTGTGAGATATCCAGTTTGCTGATCCATCTGTACTCTGTCTTTGAATCTCTTATCATGATCAATACAACCAAAACTGTTCAGTTCATTCGCTCTGTTGATGACCAAAAACGGATTTGTTTGATCTGTGCCTGTTTTTCCAAACCTCCACTGCAGCACATCAAAACTTTGTATTTCAGTGACGCCGGTGTTTAGAGAGACGGACTTTCCCACCATCACCGACACCGTTTTCATTACATCCGTCTTATCCACAACTTCACCTGGACAGCATACAGGAACACAGACAGAGATTAAACACTCAGTATATGTACAATATAGGTGGTAGCTGGACACTTGGCATGCTTTTTTTATTGCCTTTTTTTTTAGAAATCATAATTTCTTTTAGAAATCATAATTTCAGTATCATTTCAATACCCATTATTGCTTTAAAAGTGTGCTCAGTATTTGTGATATCAACTTGAATTTGCAACGCAACTTGGTTAGACATGTGACTTTGATTTTATAGCAATGGAGTCTAAATTGTTTTCTAAAAAAATAGTAAATTTTTTTTACAGTAAACTTCTATGACGTTTTTACTCTATAATTAATTGAAGTTCTTTCATGTCTGCAACAATCTGCTGAGTGTCTTCTTTAAAAAGGTCTGTATTTCAAAGCATTCATGAAATTTAAGTTCAGATCTGTGCTCAGAAAAAGGCCCTGTTTACACCTGGTATTAAGATGCGTTTTGGTCAACTGGATCACAAGTTAATGGTGCTAAATACAGTTCTAAAATGTTTTGAGCTTGTGCACTTTCGGCCACTTCCAGAGCTAGACAAAAACACATTATACTGGATTGTTTTCGCGGTGTAGACACGTGTGGTCGAATGCATTTGAACAGCCACAAAAGACACCTACTCTCCGCCTACTGACCTAATTCATAAACATTACGAGAGCGCACTAGCCAGACGGGATTTAAACTTTGTTGGCTGAAGACCCAAGTTTGGTTTGAAGATGAAAAATGTACCAAGCACAATGTTCTCTAACCATTCCCGATTTCTAACACACACTCACAGTGTTCAGCTGGTCTTGCGGCTGTCAGAGCAGAGATGAAAGCTGATGATCTCTGTGTGTTTTTTCATCATCTCCTTTCGTGTTCAAATGTATATTGTGCAAGCGTATTTTGTCGATTAGATTAAAAGATCTGAAAAAGCCCACATTTACCCACCCATAGACCCTCCCATCGAAGAAATAAGGACAGAAGTGGTTGAAAGTGGAAAACACCAGGAGAAAATGATTATGTGTCTCCCTTGTCTGCTTGTGATCCGATCGACCAAAACGCATCTTAAAACAAGGTGTAAACAGGGCCGAAGGGGGTGACAGTTAACAGGTTAATACTAATAACCAGAGCAGATTCAATGCATTTGATGAGATATTGGACACAGTCTCTTACCATTACTCAGCTCAGTGTATTCTTGATTAGGAGTCTGGCCTGTTTAAACAAAACCACAGACTTAAATAACAAGTTTCTTTTTTACACTTTTCCACAGTAATGCTAATCTTGCTTTATTAACTGTGAGTAATACTTACAGGCTTGATCTGTTTTTCTATATTTCCTGTAGATACTGAACATCCCAACTACAGCCAAGACTATTACAGTAACTACAATACCACCGCAGATCAGTATCACATGACTGAAGGATAAGCTCTCTATTGCATCGAAACCCGATGCATCCTCTACGAAACAATAGATCAGAGAGAGTTAACACATAACACCTTTGACCTGCAAGTAGAGAACATAACAAATCAGTTAATTACACTACTGCCGTACCTGCACATGACCGGCAGAGGTGAGTGATGTCCAGATGTTGAGTCTGGTTGCTGATGGGATTGTTCAGCACACAGCTGTAGGTGTTTTTATCCTGATATTCCACCTCCAGAGGTAGAGAGAGACTGATGCTGAGATCAGACACACTGATGCTGGACAATAAACTGTTTCCTTTGTACCAGGAGAGAGTCACATGACTCACATTCACAGCTGAACACACCAATGAACATGATGATGATGATGATGAAGAACATTGTGAAGAGTCTCTGCTGATGACAGGAATCGGCAGTGGAGGTGGAGCTGGACACCATGAGAGAATAAACAGGCAAAAGATCAACCTGAATAAATCTACAGAATTATAGACACCTTGATTAAGTCAAAATAGACTTGAAGGATCTAGATATCTTTGAAAGTTCAAACTTGGATTCTTAAAGGGTTAGTTCACCCAAAAATCTAAATTCTGTAATTTATTACTTACCTTCATGTCGTCCCAAACAGACAAACAAATTAAGATATTTTTAATCAAATCTGAGTGATTTCTGTCCCTCCATTGATAGTTCTACAGCTTTCCTGTAGCTCAGTGGTTAGAGCATGGCACTAGCAATACCAAGGTCATGGGTTCGATCCCAGGGATTGCACATACTCAGATACAAATGTATAGTATAATGCAATGTAAGTCGCTTTGGATAAAAGCATCTGCCAAATGCATAAATGTAAATGTAGTTCTTGCAACTTCCACTTTGAAGCTTCAAAAAGGGTTATAAAGAGATTGTGAAACTAATCCATATGAATAGAAAGGTTTAGTCCAAATTTTCTGAAGAGACTCGATCACTTTATATGATGAACAGATTTAATTTAAATTGCTTTCACATATATATATTCATAATCTCACACATGAGTTGCGGTAAATGGAAGCTCAAGCATGTACGGCAGAAGTGCAAGAACCAATGAGGTTCATTCTCATGTTTGGACTGAACCGCTCAATTAATATGGATTAGTTTGTTTATCTCTTTATGAACAAAGATGAACAAAATTCTTACGGGTTTGGAACAACATGAGGGTGAGTAAATGATGATTTTCATTTTGGGTGAACTAACCCACAGCAGGCTAACATTGTGCAGATGAGTTTTACACTTATCCATTTACCATTTATTTCATTATCTCAGTCCATATGAAAGGAACTGTAATATTGATATTAAAGGATTAGTTCACTTTTAAATAAACTTTTCCTGATAATTTACTCACCCCCATGTCATCCAAGATGTCCATGTCATTCTTTCTTCAGTCGAAAAGAAGTTTTTGATGAAAACATTCCAGGATTTTTCTCCATATAGTGGACTTCAATGGGCACCAAACAGTTGAAGGTCAAAATTACAGTTTCACTGCAGCTTCAAATTGTTCAACACGATCCCAGATGAGAAATAAGGGTCTTATCTAGTGAAACCATCACTCATTTTCTAAAAAAATTGAATTTTTTTTACAGTTTTAACCAGAAATGCTCATCTTAAACTAGCTCTCTTCTTCTTCTTCTCTATTAGAATTCCAGCAGTGTAGACACTGTTAAGCGTAATACTGCCCTCCACAGGTCAAAGTTTGAACTAATTGTTATATATTATTGAACTAGCATATTGCATATAAAATTAGTTCAAACTTTGACCTGTGGAGGGCAGTAATACGCTTAGCAGCGTCTACACCACTAGAATTCTAATAGAGGAGAAGAAGAAGAGAGCTAGTTCAAGATGAGCATTTAAGGTTAAAACTTATATAATTTTCAATTTTATTCAGAAAATGAGCGATGGTTTCACTAGATAAGACCCTTATTTCTCATCTGGGATCGTGTTAAACAATTTGAAGCTGCAGTGAAACTAATTCTGACCTTCAACTGTTTGGTGCCCATTCAAGTCCACTATAAGGAGAATAATCCTGGAATGTTTTTCATCAAAAACTTTCATTTCTTTTCGACTGAAGAAAGAAAGACATGGACATCTTGGATGACATGGGGGTGAGTAAATTATCAGGAAAAGTTTATTTAAAAGTGGACTAATCCTTTAAGACCAACATGTAATTGTAAATTAAAAATCCTAAATATCACCGGTAACACTTTACAATAAGGTTCATTGGTTAACATTAGTTAACTACATTAGGTAACATGAACTAATGAACTGCACTTATACAGCATTTATTAATCTTTGTTAATGTTAATTTCAACATTTACTAATTCATTATTAAAATCTAATGTGTTAACATTAGTTAATGCCCTGTGAACTAACATGAACAAACAATGAACAACTGTATTTTCATTAACTAACGTTAACAAAGATTAGTAAATACAGTAACAAATGTATTGCTCATGGATAGTTCATGTTAGTTAATGCATTAACTAATGAACCTTATAGAGTGTTACCACATCACCTATGTAAAATGGCAATGAAGAATTTCCACTAATGCTGTTTTCTTATGGGTCGATCACCACATATTATACATACTTAGGTCTCATTTTACCCTTTACAATTGAAACCAGATACTGTACTACATTCAGCTTTATTTTGTCTCCAAGAGGATGATGGATGATGAGAATGGGCTCAGTGAAAAAGTTACCAAAGTAACAACATGTGACTTGGCTAAATTTGTCTCTCAGGTGACTAGTACAATATTGTATATTCAATGCGGTTGAGAGCTGCGATGCAACTACAAAACAACTCACCAGAAACAATAACACTGAATTTCTTGGATGGGACCTCTTTTCCGCCAAAGATCTGTAGTTCATAAAGTCCGGAGTGTTCAGATGTGATGTTTGTGATGGTCAGAGATCCAGTCTGATGATCCAGCTGTAGTCTGTCTCTGAATTTCCCATTAAGAACATCATTATACAACGAGATCTTATTGACAACGTTGTTGATTTGAGCTATACGAGTGCTGTCGGTTCCAAATGTCCACAGTATACGTTCATATCTCTGTATATTAGTAAGATCAGTGTGTAGTGTGACAGAATCTCCCTCCACCACTGACATATCATCACCAAACACACCTGGAAAGCAAACAGAATCAGTTTCTAAGATTTTCATTACGTCAAACAAATTCAAATTAGGTTATTGAGTAGGGTACAACTGGGCTAAATGTGCACCGGGGTAAAAGGCGCCTCTGATTTTATTTTCTTCTAAACCACTAGATGGCACAAAATCTTGTCTCAGCACTTTCCTAAACATCCGCTTTGCAAGATGCACGTAGAAATTTGTCTGACCCTTGACGCAGTCGCAGGCAGCAGTGCAAAGTTGATTGCTAATTTGAAGCAATATTTAATGTTTTTTTTTTTTAAATGTTATAGATTTAAAGGATTAGTTAACTTTAGAATTAAAATTTACTGATAATTCCCTGCCTGCATTACGTGTGACCTTTCCAACGTGATTACGTATAATTACGTATACATATCGCAGAGCAGTGCAAGATGAACATTTGTGGTTAAAAAGTATATAATTTTTATTTATTTTTTTTTAGAAAATGACTGATAGTTTCACTAGATAAGACCCTTATTCCTCATCTGGTATCATGTAGAATGCTTTGAAGCTGCACTGAAACTGTAATTTGGACCTTCAACCTGTTAGTTCCCGTTGAAGTCCATTATATAGAGAAAAATTCTGTAGTGGTTTTCTAAATCTTTAATTTCTTTTTGACTGAAGAAAGAAATATGAGCATCTTGGATGACATGGGGGTGAGTACATTATCAGGAAATTTTAATCCCCAGTGAACTAATCCTTTAAATGAGAAGCACTAAAATTATTGAATGTATTTTCAGACAAAGGTCTTGTTAAGTTTTTTTGTTTTGTTCAAGGTAATTAATTTTTCTATAACAGAAGAATACATAAAAGTATGGTATTTAGGGTAAAATGTGCACCTGCTGTTGGGGCAAAAGGCACAATAATTAACATGATAAACAGCTGGCTGACTTTTCTATTTTGTTGACATGACATGGTTAGATTCAGATGGTAAATATCATATATTAGGTTAGGTGTCTAACAATCGCCATATTTACAATGAAACCCTAATATTTAAAAATATATCAATCATATGATATAATAAAATATATTTATTGTTCCTACTGTAAAGCTATATTACATTATTATGGGATCTCATTCAGTGCTTTCATAATCTTTACTTTTAAAATAAGTTTGTTTCTATATTTTTATATATTTATTGAGTTTTTCTATTTATCAAAATAAACATACAGTTCTAAAATGTTTTGAGCTTGTGCACTTTCGGCCACTTCCAGAGCTAGACAAAAACACATTATACTGGATTGTTTTCGCGGTGTAGACACTCATGTGGTCGAATGCATTTGAACAGCCACAAAAGACACCTACTCTCCACCTACTGACCTAATTCATAAACATTACGAGAGCGCACTAGCCAGACGGGATTTAAACTTTGTTGGCTGAAGACCCAAGTTTGGTTTGAAGATGAAAAATGTACCAAGCACAATGTTCTCTAACCATTCCCGATTTCTAACACACACTCACAGTGTTCAGCTGGTCTTGCGGCTGTCAGAGCAGAGATGAAAGCTGATGATCTCTGTGTGTTTTTTCGTCATCTCCTTTCGTGNCCTAATATTTAAAAATATATCAATCATATGATATAATAAAATATATTTATTGTTCCTACTGTAAAGCTATATTACATTATTATGGGATCTCATTCAGTGCTTTCATAATCTTTACTTTTAAAATAAGTTTGTTTCTATATTTTTATATATTTATTGAGTTTTTCTATTTATCAAAATAAACAGAAAACAATAATACAAACTTTGCTAAACTGGTTGTTTTGAACAGGTATTAACTTATTTTTCAAAACATATTAAGTTACCCAAGTACTTGTAAGATGTGCTTTTTACCCCGTGTGATGGGTTAAAGGGCCCTTTCCTCATAAACAAACTACTTTTATGATTTATTTTCACACAAAATCTGTTGCTTCGTCAATGTTTATATATTATATATATATTATTTTTTTCAAGCAATCATACACAATGAGAGTATAGTGAAAAGCACCGTTGTACCCTACTTTACATTACATACTTTTTTGAAGTGAAAGTGAAAGTCTCGAAGCTAAAGACTTACCTTTCAGTATTAAGCATAGAAATAAGCCAGCGATCTTCATTTTGGTGTAGATTTGAGTCAAATGCCCTTTAATAAAGACTTCTAAAGTAAACTTTTACGTTGTTTTCTGGAATGTTTTGATTATGGTTAGCCAGCACTCCGTTTAGCAATAGACAATCTGACTTCGACACACTTTCTAACTATTATTTTTATATCTAACCTTTATATTTTTATATCTAGACTTCATACCAGGTAAGAATCATTAATGAATTATTTTCGTTATGGAAATCATAAGATGTCTTGAATCCAATATTTCCGCGTAAGTCAGGAAGGAAGTTGTTCCTGGAATATCGTCTCAGTCTCATCTCTATCTATCAATGGAAAATGTTTTGAATTATGACGCATTGAGTTACTATGGTTTAGTTGTCAAATTTCTTTACTCTTTCACTCTCTTTGAATATTTCGGAGGATAGTTTTTTTGAAAGACAGTTTCTGTACTATGGCTACATAATACTTTTTTGTTGTTGTTGTTAAAAGCCTATAGCCTGTATTATAAATTATAATTGATTAGTTGTATAAAATAACATTTCAAACTCATGTGATGACTTGCACTGAAAAAAATGTGATAACCAGTTCTGACTTGGCATTTATCCATGCCAGACAATATTATGGATTTGCAGGTGCTTGTCATATAATTCGAATATCATCAAAAAGTTGATTTATTTCACTAATTCCATTCAAAAAGTGAAACTTGTATATTATATTCATTCATTACACACAGACTGATATATTTCAAATGTTTATTTCTTTTAATTTTGATGATTATAACTGACAACTAAGGAAAATCCCAAATTCAGTATCTCAGAAAATTAGAATATTACTTAATACCAATACAAAGAAAGGATTTTTAGAAATCTTGGCCAACTGAAAAGTATGAACATGAAAAGTATGAGCATGTACAGCACTCAATACTTAGTTGGGGCTCCTTTTGCCTGAATTACTGCAGCAATGCGGCGTGGCATGGAGTCGATCAGTCTGTGGCACTGCTCAGGTGTTATGAGAGCCCAGGTTGCTCTGATAGTGGCCTTCAGCTCTTCTGCATTGTTGGGTCTGACATATCGCATCTTCCTCTTCACAATACCCTATAGATTTTCTATGGGGGTAAGGTCAGGCGAGTTTGCTGGCCAATTAAGAACAGGGATACCATGGTCCTTAAACCAGGTACTGGTAGCTTTGACACTGTGTGCAGGTGCCAAGTCCTGCTGGAAAATGAAATCTGCATCTCCATGAAGTTGGTCAGCAGCAGGAAGCATGAAGTGCTCTAAAACTTCCTGGTATACGGCTGCATTGACCTTGGACCTCAGAAAACACAGTGGACCAACACCAGCAGATGACATGGCACCCCAAACCATCACTGACTGTGGAAACTTTACACTGGACCTCAAGCAACGTGGATTGTGTGCCTCTCCTCTCTTCCTCCAGACTCTGGGACCCTGATTTCCAAAGGAAATGCAAAATTTACTTTCATCAGAGAGCATTACTTTGGACCACTCAGCAGCAGTCCAATCCTTTTTGTCTTTGAGACGCTTCTGACGCTGTCTGTTGTTCAAGAGTGGCTTGACAAGGAATGCGACAGCTGATACCCATGTCTTGCATACGTCTGTGCGTAGTGGTTCTTGAAGCACTGACTCCAGCTGCAGTCCACTCTTTGTGAATCTCCCCCACATTTTTGAATGGGTTTTGTTTCACAATCCTCTCCAGGGTGCGGTTATCCCTATTGCTTGTACATTTTTTTCTACCACATCTTTTCCTTCCCTTTGCCTCTCTATTAATGTGCTTGGACACAGAGCTCTGTGAACAGCCAGCCTCTTTTGCAATGACCTTTTGTGTCTTGCCCTCCTTGTGCAAGGTGTCAATGGTCGTCTTTTGGACAACTGTCAAGTCAGCAGTCTTCCCCATGATTGTGTAGCCTACAGAACTAGACTGAGAGACCATTTAAAGGCCTTTGCATGTGTTTTGAGTTAATTAACTGATTAGAGTGTGGCACCAGGTGTCTTCAATATTGAACCTTTTCACAATATTCAAATTTTCTGAGATACTGAATTTGGGATTTTCCTTAGTTGTCAGTTATAATCATCAAAATTAAAAGAAATAAACATTTGAAATATATCAGTTTTGTGTGTAATGAATGAATATAATATACAAGTTTCACTTTTTGAATGGAATTAGTAAAATAATAAATCAACTTTTTGATGATATTCTAATTATATGACCAGCACCTGTATTTATTTATTTAACTGTACTGCAGTTCCACCTGATGACCAGCAGTGGGGTTAATAAGACTTGTTCTTGGTGCATACTGGCTGGTGTGTGTCAATTTGGAATCAAATTGGCCTTCAGATCAAACTGACATGTTTCAATGAAAATAAGGTCTTATTTGTTGATCATAGCTATAATAATAAGAAAAATAGTATCAGTAGTTGATTTAACAATATCAAAGAAGATTCAGAAGACCTGAATGCTTTTAATGACCTGCTGCTAGCTCGGTTTCCGAGTCAAAGTGAAACCTACTGTGGTCTCACTTATTTAGATCTAGATATGTGGTTTTGTTCTGTTGAGTGGACAAATATGTTGTGTATATGTCTATTGTATGTCTCATGTGGTTGAAGGGCTTCTTCCTGTCCTGTGAACATTAACATCTCAGACGGTTTTCCTGTTGCACAATGCTGGTTAACTGTTAAAGTAGTGAAACCATGAACAATAACGGGCGATTTAAAGTTATCAGCACCATTTACCAATGAACATTTACTACTATATAAAATGTAACCATTATGAGAACTTGAAGTTCAGTCACATTTAGACACTAGTAATGTAAAATATAGTGAAATGTCAGTAATTTTGACATATACACTGTAACATTGTTGCCTGCCATAACTAATAATAAGAATATATTATACCACCAGTTAAATTCTAAATTCGTAATAAGGACTAGAATAAGTTTAACATACAAGGAGAACAAACAATCACAGTTAGTGGGTGAGCACATGGGTGGTGGAAAAGTGTCAAGGGGGAAATCACACTTGGTCACATTTCAGGTCATGTTCTCTCAGACCGTAAAGCCAACTGCTGATAAAAATGCTTCACGGCTTTGTCTTCTTTTGTTTGTGCTTCTGGCGTCTCGTCGGTAAGTTGAAATGTGTTTTTTAGCTTTTCAGTTCATGCAGTTTTTTTAGAATCATGTAATAATAATAATAGAAAATTACTAAAGGGTTTATATTTCCTTACAACATTTGCATAAAGGTATTCACTTACGTTACAGATACCCAGCTAACAAAAATATGTTCTAAAAATGTTTTGCTAACATTTCCTCTAGGTTATGGTGTAATTTTATCATTCTTAAAACATTCTGGGAATGTTACATTTGAATGTTCTCTAAACATTCTGAAACAAGAAGTAACATTTAAAAAATGTAAGATGAACACCCAACAAAAACAATTAAAAAAAACACGCACCATTGAATGATGTATAAATAATGTTTTTGTGCTAATATTTTGAGAACTTTAAAGGGTTAGTTCACTCAAAAATGAAAATTCTGTCTTTTATTACTCACCCTCGTGTTGTTCCACATCTGTAAGACCTTTGTTAATCTTTGGAACACAAATTAATACTTTTTGATGAAGTCTGAGAGGTTTCTGTCTCTCCATAAAGATCCTTTGCAACTACCACTCCAAGGTCCAGAAAGGTAGGAAAAAGACATTATTAAAGTACTCGTGACTCCAGTGGCTTAAAGCAACGTGAGTGCTTTGTTTGTGTAAAAAAAAAAACATTATTTACCACTTTACTTACAAAAATACACATCTGCAACACGCATTCATGAGAGCTTCACGAAGCATGCGTTTTGTGTTCATGCGAGAGCTGACATTGTTGCATTTTGGATAATATTATTTTGTAAATAAAGTGGAAAATTATGTATTTCTGCGCAAACAAAGCACACGCGTTGCTTCATAAACTGAAGTTAAACCACTGGAGTCACATGGAGTACTTTAATGATGTTCTTCCTACCTTTCTGGACCTTGAAAGTGGTAGTCTCTGGAGAGACAGAAACCTCCCAGACATTATCAAAAAGATCTTCATTTGCATTCTGAAGATGAACAAAGGTCTTACAGGTGTGGAACAACACAAGGGTGAGTAATTAATGACAGATTTTCATTTTTGGGTGAAAAATTAAAGACCTGATAGGTTAACTCTTAAAGGGTTAGTTCACCCAAAAATGAAAATTCTGTCATTAATTACTCACCCTCATGCCGTTCCACACCCGTAAGACCTTCGTTCATCTGCGGAACACAAATCAAGATATTTTTGTTGAAGGCCTGCATAGGGAGCAATGAAATTTCCTCTCTCAAGATCCATTAAGGTACTAAAAACATATTTAAATCAGTTCATGTGAGTACAGTGGTTCAATATTAATATTATAAAGCGACGAGAATATTTTTGGTGCACCAAAAAAACAAAATAACGACTTATATAGTGATGGCCGATTTCAAAACACTGCTTCGGGAAGCATCGGATCATAATGAATCAGCATGTCGAATCAGCTGTTCGGAGCGCCAAAGTCACGTGATTTCAGCAGTTTTGCGGTTTGACACGTGATCCGAATCATGATTCGATATGCTGATTCATAACGCTCCGAAGCTTCCTGAAGCAGTGTTTTGAAGTCAGCCATCACTAAATAAATCATTATTTTGTCTTTTTGGCGCTCCAAAAATATTCTCGTCGCTTTATAATATTAATATTGAACCACTGTACTCACATGAACTGATTTAAATATGTTTTTAGTACATTAATGGATCTTGAGAGAGGAAATGCCATTGCTACCTATGCAGGCCTAACGGTGCCATCGGTTCATCAAAAATATCCTAATTTGTGTTCTGAAGATTAACGAAGGTCTTACAGGCATGAGGGTGAGTAATAAATTACAGAATTTTCATTTTTGGGTGAACTTACCCTTTAAGGCTCCAATATACTTCAAACAAAGTTCTTTTTCATTCTTCATTTAACTAAACGAAGTACGAAAAATAACCTTTGAACATTTGAAGTATATCGGGCCCTTAACTCCCAAAACGAACTTCGTTTTGGCCTGATTTTGTTCGAAATGACGTCACATCCTAGATATGACAGACATCCTAGATACCAATATTTTGTTGGCCCAGATCCGGCCCACATCTGGCACATGTGGCATGATGATCCACCCCATATGCTGCACTGAATTATGGTCCTTGTGTGGGCCGTTTCTGTTTGCCAGATCTGAGCCACAAGCAAGCAAGCCAAAGTAATGCCACATGTCAGCCAAGAGCAAAGAAATTAACCTAAACTGGACCTTATCTGAGCCACAAAATCTGTGTATATTAAATATAGAGTCATCTATATTTTATTAATAAGCCTGTTATCAAGCAGAATCACTGAAGGAAAGAAGAAAACAGAAAAAGAGACGAGCAGAAACACAAGAACTGACTTCAGCTACAGCCTTAGATGAAAGAAATAAACCTAAACTGGACCCTATCTGAGCCACAAAATCTGTGTATATTAAATATGGAGTCATCTTAGATTAAATCAACTGATCTCTCAAGATCTCAACAGAGGATGATTAAACAACTCCACAAACAGCATCACCAGCTTCACTTATTACTACTGACATTATTTTTGTTTGACGTTTATAGTTCTTTCTGAGAATTAACAGAGATTTAACTCTAATGTGTTTCATTTGAAGTCACCATAACTGTGATTAGTGTTTCCATTAGTAAGCCTCTTAACCCTTACTGTATGTTTGTCTTTCTTGGCTGCTGTGACAGTGTGTTTGTAAAACACATTTGCTGTAACAAAGGAAGCTAATGCAAAATGACATCATGAGATGGTGGTGGTCTGTTGATGATTTTATAATCATCCTGAAATAACTTGATTTCTTTTGAATCGAATAATTGTTTTATGCTATTAATACATTTGCATTATAAATCCTGTGTAGTTTGTTGTGTAAACATATCATTGACAACACAATTGTTAGGTTGTCAGGCTATTTTATTATGACTATAAAACAATCAGACAACCATCATCACCGGATGTCATTTTGTTTTAGCTTTTTTTTTTTTTTTTGCTACTGCAAACATGTTTAACAAACACACTTTCACAGCAGCCAGAAAAGACAAATGTATAATAAAAGTTAAGAACCCAACTAATGGAACAACTAATCAAAGCTATGGTGACTTCAAATGAAACACATTAGAGTTGTTGAATGTGTCGTTGGTGTCCTCAGTTCTGCTTCTTGTGCTTGGATTGTTGTTAAAATAAAATTCAGATCCTACTCTTCCTCATCTCTGAGTTTTCACCAGCTTTACAGCAGAAATGCGAAAGTTAAACTCAGAATTGCAAGATTATATGAACTCTCAGTTGTGAGAAGTCCAAATTCTGAGAAATAAACTCAAAATAGCAAGAAATAAAGTCAGAATTGCAAAATATAAAGTCGCTTTTTATATATATTTTTTTAATTTGATGGCAGAAACAAGCCTCCATACAAATAGAATGACTTATATACAGTGGGTACGGAAAGTATTCAGACCCCCTTAAATTTTTCACTCTTTGTTATATAGCAGCCATTTGCTAAAATCATTTAAGTTCATTTTTTTCCTCATTAATGTACACACAGCACCCCATATTGACAGAAAAACACAGAATTGTTGACATTTTTGCAGATTTATTAAAAAAGAAAAACTGAAATATCACATGGTCCTAAGTATTCAAACCCTTTGCTCAGTATTTAGTAGAAGCACCCTTTTGATCTAATACAGCCATGAGTCTTTTTGGGAAAGATGCAACAAGTTTTTCACACCTGGATTTAGGGATCCTCTGCCATTCCTCCTTGCAGATCCTCTCCAGTTCTGTCAGTTTGGATGGTAAGCGTTGGTGGACAGCCATTTTTAGGTCTCTCCAGAGATGCTCAATTGGGTTTAAGTCAGGGCTCTGGCTGGGCCATTCAAGAACAGTCACGGAGTTGTTGTGAAGCCACTCCTTCGTTATTTTAGCTGTGTGCTTAGGGTCATTGTCTTGTTGGAAGGTAAACCTTCGGCCCAGTCTGAGGTCCTGAGCACTCTGGAGAAGGTTTTCGTCCAGGATATCCCTGTACTTGGCCGCATTCATCTTTCCCTCGATTGCAACCAGTCGTCCTGTCCCTGCAGCTGAAAAACACCCCCACAGCATGATGCTGCCACCACCATGCTTCACTGTTGGGACTGTATTGGACAGGTGATGAGCAGTGCCTGGTTTTCTCCACACATACCGCTTAGAATTAAGGCCAAAAAGTTCTATCTTGGTCTCATCAGACCAGAGAATCTCATTTCTCACCATCTTAGCAAACTCCATGAGGGCTTTCATGTGTCTTGCACTGAGGAGAGGCTTCCGTCGGGCCACTCTGCCATAAAGCCCCGACTGGTGGAGGGCTGCAGTGATGGTTGACTTTCTACAACTTTCTCCCATCTCCCGACTGCATCTCTGAAGCTCAGCCACAGTGATCTTTGGGTTCTTCTTTACCTCTCTCACCAAGGCTCTTCTCCCCCGATAGCTCAGTTTGGCCGGACGGCCAGCTCTAGGAAGGGTTCTGGTCGTCCCAAACGTCTTCCATTTAAGGATTATGGAGGCCACTGTGCTCTTAGGAACCTTAAGTGCAGCAGAAATTTTTTTGTAACCATGGCCAGATCTGTGCCTTGCCACAATTCTGTCTCTGAGCTCTTCACGCAGTTCCTTTGACCTCATGATTCTCATTTGCTCTGACATGCACTGTGAGCTGTAAGGTCTTATATAGACAGGTGTGTGGCTTTCCTAATCAAGTCCAATCAGTATAATCCAACACAGCTGGACTCAAATGAAGGTGTAGAACCATCTCAAGGATGATCAGAAGAAATGGACAGCACCTGAGTTAAATATATGAGTGTCACAGCAAAGGGTCTAAAGGGTCACAGCAAAGCTCAGTGGTTAGAGCATGGCACTAGCAATGCCAAGGTCATGGGTTCGATCCCAGGGATTGCACATACTCAGATACAAATGTATAGTATAATGCAATGTAAGTCGCTTTGGATAAAAGCGTCTGCCAAATGCATAAATGTAAATACTTAGGACCATGTGATATTTCAGTTTTTCTTTTTTAATAAATCTGCAAAAATGTCAACAATTACGTGTTTTTCTGTCAATATGGGGTGCTGTGTGTTAAAGAACTTAAATGATTTTAGCAAATGGCTGCAATATAACAAAGAGTGAAAAATTTAAGGGGGTCTGAATACTTTCCGTACCCACTGTAAATCCTACAACAATTTTACCTGAAACTAATGATCCAACAGAAAGTTCTTCAGTACTTTATGTGATTGCCTGTATGTTTCAGGTGTGTTTGGTGTTGAGGCAGATGAAATCGAGTTGGTGTCAGTGCTGGAGGGAGATTCTCTCACCCTACTGACTGGTGTAAATAAAATACAAGAGGACGATCTGATAATGTGGATGTGTGGTGACTATTGTATCGCGAAACTCAACATATCCTCCCAAGTCATCTCTGAAACTAACGACAGATTCAGAGACAGACTGAAGCTGGACATTGAGACTGGATCTCTGACCATCACAGACATCAGAACCACAGACTCTGGACTTTATAAAGCACAGATGATTGGACATCAAGTTTCAAAGAAAACCTTCAGCGTTACTGTCATTGGTGAGTATACTTATAGGTTGGCATTCTCTAAAAATGAAATTGAAATCACAAACTTCATATTTCTCTCATGTTTCCAGCTCGTCTTCCCATTCCTGTCATCAGTAGTTACTGTCCTCAAAGTCCTTCTTCACCATCAGCATCCAGATGTATGCTGCTGTGTTCAGTGGTGAATGTGAGTCATGTGACTCTCTCCTGGTACAAAGGAAACAGTTTATTGTCCAGCATCAGTGTGTCTGATCTCAGCATCAGTCTCTCTCTACCTCTGGAGGTGGAATATCAGGATAAAAACACCTACAGCTGTGTGCTGAACAATCCCATCAGCAACCAGACTCAACATCTGGACATCACTCAACTCTGTCACACATGTGCAGGTAGCATCACTTCAGCAGCACATCAGCAACATACTAACAATCCATTTATATATTAATATTTTCTGTTCTTTTTCAGCTTCAAAATGTGTCTGCTGTTGTGGTTCTACTGAAGCTGTGATCCAATTGGTCCTTTCTGCTCTGGTGGGCGTGGCTACTGTTGTTGTTCTAGTTTATGACATCACATCCAGAAGAGCTGAACAGAAAAATAGAGCGCAGAAATCAAACTGATTTACTATTACAAGAATTTTAAAAGAATATCATCAGTAAAACATTTTTCCTCTCTATTTTTTATGTTTTGCATAATATTGGGAGAAATAATTGTAATACTACCCTCTAAAACAACATGGCATGCAGCTTATGAGTGCAATTTTACTTTGCAATCATCTTTTCTTTCATCTACGCCATATGCTTACTAAACATTTTCTTCTGTTTGTGTGGTCTGGTAATGTAGGTAGCAGATCTGTTTCTGTGGCCTGTCAGCATGAAAGTGTTTCTCAGGAAGTGTTTAGATTTGCAAACCTGTGACTTCTGAAGAAGCTGTCCTTTAGTGTCAGGACATTACCCTTTAATGTTGTTACCCACACTGTTCAGAAAGTCTTCTCAGTTAAGCTACAGGTGTTAAACGTTGAACTTTACACACCTTTGTTTGAGAAACAAGTTTATTTTTAAGCCACCCTCAGTAAAACTCTTGTCTGGTAGATTGAGTCGTGTTCTTTTACTGAAACCTTGCTTTATTTATTACATTATATACAGTACATTCCTGGCATGATACTTTCTCTAGTGCACTTGACTTGTTCTTTCAACACAATTGATGCACCATTAGTGTAAATACAAGTAATACTATAAAAGATGATGTGAAAGATGATTGATGATGATTATGGAATTATGTGTTTGTCACTGAGAGACTTATTTTAATAATGCCATTGAACGTTTTCCCTTTGTATTAAATGTAGAAAATAATTGTAACAATCAGAGCATTTGTGCAATTACAATATGATCTCTTAAAGAACAGAACATTTACATAACGTTAAGTGTAATGATTCATTAAAAACACTTTAGCCTCTGAGAAGAATGCATTTGGCATTTAAGAGTGTTTTAAGTGAAAGGCGTTTGTCTTTGTGAGAGAAGCGTCTCGCTGCAGCCTGAGATGGACATCCACCACCCCAGCCCACATCCAAGTGTGACATCAGAAGCCACGCCCATGTTATTGGTCATGTCAATCACAGTACTGATTGACTTCACCAAACACTGATCCCTAAACCTGTCCGTCACTGTAACCTTAACCAATGAAATTAGCTGTAGGGTGGGATTTCTGGTGAAGTGGTTTGGGGGGGGGAAATATCATGTTTCCTCATTAACTTTGAGCATAGCGAAGTCTTAAAGGGTTAGTTCACCCAAAAATAAAAATTCTGTCATTATTACTCACCCTCATGTCGTTCCAAACCAGTATGTTTCTTTCTTCTGCTAAACACAAAAGAAGACTGAAGAATTTCGGTAACCAAAGAGTTGATGGGCACCATTTACTTACCTAGTATTTTTTTCCAAACTATGGAAGTCTTTGGGGTCCATCAACTGTTTGATTATCCATATTCTTCAAAATATCGTCTTTTGTGTTCGGCAGAAGAAATAAACTCCTACTGGTTTGGAACAACATGAGGGTGAGTAATTAATGACCCTTTATACTTTTTTGTGTGCAAAAACAAAAAAAAAAATAATGACATTATTCAACAATATCTTCTCTTCTGTGTCATTCTTCACTGTTTACGTTCAGTGCTTCCGTGTTCTACATCAGAACGCTGACTCATTATTGGCCGGCTCCTGCGTCAGCATCACACATGCGTCGGGCTTCAAAATCTTAAGCCCCATTCACTACCATTATAAAGCTTAGAAGAACCAGGATATTTTTAAATATATCTCTGATTGTGTTCATCTGAAAGAAGATAGTCATATGCACCTAGGATGTCTTGAGGGTGAGTAAATTATAGGATAATTTTCATTTTTGGGGGAACTATCCATTTAACTGGTGTCTATCAATCACATAAAAACACACAAGTGAAAATGCATATAAGCCTTTATTTCATTATTACAATCTGCATTTATAACATTTTCATACAAATTAAACATGTACAGGCTAAAATACTCCAGTTAACAAACATTATTTGTAATACAACTGCAAAATAATGACTACTGACAAAACAAGCCCCTGTAACTTTTTAAAACTTAAGAGTGTAATCCCAAAAATGAACTTTTGCAGGTCCAAGTTTCTATAGAGAGGTGCAGGGATGGTTTCTGGTTCCCGCCAAGATTTTCCTATAGGGGTTTTGTAATGGGCTTTTTAAATTTATGAGTAAAATAAAACCTGCGGTAAACATAACTTGATACTTTGAGGTTTTGTTCTACAGTGTAAATTACACACACCCATACTGAAAATGCTCATTTTGAAGCAGTTATGTTAATTTTTAGATGAGACAGTTTGGGGTGTGAGTGTTGCCTTGATACTTTTATCAAATATTGGCTGGATTAGCTATTCTGAATGTTCACTGGATTTGAAAATTACCCTTAATTTTTTCAAGTATATTTTTTTACAGACTTAATAGAATATGTTTTCTTAACTAAGCCCAAGCAAGAATATTAGTTCAACGTAGATATTTTTGCTCTTCCAACTGGCGTTTTTACAATAAAGTTTTATTAGTCGAAAAAATTTAATATTTCATAATACAGTGTGTTTTCACAGTGAATTTACAAAGAGCTTCTCAAATATCCCAGTATGTAAATAAACACTGGACTGAATATTAAAAACTATATCACAATATGCTCACAAATATTTACACAAACCTTAATGGCAATATATTATATAAGATGCAAATAATACTGTTGCTGTTTATGTACAATATGAGGTTCATAAATGAGACTGGCATTTTGAGTAATTTATTAGCATATTTTTGTGTATTGAAATGATACTTTAGCATTATATTTAGCAAAATATTCTGTCAGTTTAGAAGTATGTTTTCCTAGTAGTGCCAAATCAAATGAAAAACCTTTAGCTCAACACATAACGTCCACATATTTTTGCATATTGTCACAATATGTACCCCGCTAGAAATTATATATCCCCAGAATGTTCTCAGAACATCCCCACTGGTGTTGCAGAGTATTTTGCCGAGTAACATTCCCAGTACGTTCCGAAATGGTTATGATGTGGAATTCTTTTAAGGGTTGGAGGATGTTATTTGGCGGACATTCACAGAACATTCAAGGATAAGTTCACTTTCAAATTAAATTTTCCTGATAATTTACTCACCCCCATGTCATCCAAGATGTTCATGTCTTTCTTTCTTCAGTCGAAAAGAAATTGAAGGTCAAAATTACTGTTTCAGTGCAGCTTCAAAGGGCTTTAAATAATACCACTTGGAAGGCGATCATTTGTTTATATAAAGCACATACATTTATATTTTTTTCCAAAATCAGTGATGGTTTCTCTAGATAAGACCCTTAGTCTGGTATCGTTTAAAGCTCTTTGAAGCTGCACTAAAACTGTAATTTTGACCTTTAACCATCTGGAGGTCATTGAAGTCCACTATAAGGAGAATAATCCTGGAATGTTTTCATCAAAAACCTTAATTTCTTTTCGACTGAAGAAAGAAAGACATGAACACCTTGGATGACATGGGGGTTATAAGTAATATTATAGTAAATTATCAGGAATATTTTATATGAAAGTGGACTAAACCTTTCAGGACATTCTTTGAATGTTTAGGGAACCATAATTTATTTGGGGGGACATTATTTGGCGGACTTTTACAGAACATTTGGTGGACTTTTACAGAATTCAGGACATTCTGGGAATGTTAAGGGACTATTACTATAGGACGTTCTGTTAACTTCCGAAATGTTCCCTTTGTAACGTTCCCGCGCGACGATAAAATAACCAAAATAGAACGTTTCCCTAATCTCATATCGGGAACGTTATTAAATGACCAACAGAGGACCATGTGGGAACGTTCTGTTAATGTCCTAAATATCCTCTTTGTAACGAGAACCATAAAATAGCCAAAATGGAACGTCCCCCTAAAGTCATACAAGGAACCTTGAACTGCAGCACTTTAATTAGCAAAAGAGGATGTTTTAGGAATGTCCCTAATGTTCTGTAAAGGTTCGGAATTTCGTCAGCTTTAGAAAACCTTTTGGGAACGTTGCGCAAGGTCACGAGAACGTCACCTTTTACGGGGGCACTGCACTTGAGATTCATTCTTAACTATTAAAAAAATTAGTATGCATGTATTATGAATACAATCCATATAGAATACATCTTCCATACTGGCACTGAAATTGTGTCACCGTTCCGCATCCTCATTGGATAAAGGGTCCGTCGGCTCTACAGTATATGTACTGGTGTTGTTAGGGTCCTCTTCTGGTATCAAGGACAAATTCATCTCATTTGGATCATCCATACCCTTTTGTGTGGAAGCTGTAAGAAAACAAAGAAACACAAAGTAAAAAGAGAGAAAGCAATGTGTAGCAAAATATATATTCAAAACTACTCTTGATTTCTAACACAGATTTCAGCATTATAGGCCCAGCAATTTTTCTACATTACAACTGCCTGATCGCAATTATATAATTATGTTGTAATTGTACATACAGTAACACAAGCATAGAGATATGGCCCCTTCATTTATTTAGAGAAAAAAAAACTAAGAATATAAGCTATTAAAAAAGCTACTATTATGAAATGCGGACAGAAACATATTACAACATTTATTATTATTACTAATACTATGGCAGTAAGAGCTGACTGGTTTAAAAAAAAAAAAACAGTCAAAATGGAAGTTGGCTTAAGCTTCTCACCACGGACTCTGACTTTGATTGTTTTTGTAAGCCGACTTGTGTTGCTGGAGATCACAAGTTTAAAATGTCCAGAGTCTTTGACTCTCATGTTCTTGATAGTGAGATTTCCAGTCTGATGGTCCAGAGTCAGTCTGTCTTTGAATTTTCCACCAGGACCATTCCTTAATGAGAACCTATTGTTCATTTTATTGCATAAAGCTATGACAGTAAATAAGGTTGTGGAATCAGACATTCTGGGATCAGCATATTTCCACCGAAGCAGATCATCTCTCTGTATGTCAGTAACACCAGATTTTAGAGTGATAGTTTCTCCTGGCTCCACTTTTATGTTCTTCATTTGATCCTTCCCATCATGAAACAAATCTGGAGGGGAAAAAAAAAAATTCAATTTTCAAGACAGGAATTAAACATGAATAGGTCCTGTTTACACCTAATCTCTTTTGTCCACTTTCAACCACTTCTGTCCTGATTTCTTCCAGGGGAGGGTTTATGGACAGCCACAAGACCAGCTGAACGCTGTGTGTGTTAGAAATCAGGAATCAGGGATGCAAACATGTCAGGGGTGAAAAAGGTGAGAAAAATGTGAGAAATTTGGCATATGTGCATCATTGTTGCGAGGTGGTTCTTTCCATTTTACACTGGGGTTATTTGCCTCACATTATAATGTTTCTTCTTGGTTCTGCGCTAACCCATTCAAACCAAGCCAACCAGCCCGCCTTTATTTGTTGCTTAGTGACAGTTCAATTCGGCTATATTTAATATTCATATTAGAGTTGAGTATGTGCGTTAAATCTGCGCAGATTACATAAACTTCGCCAGCAAATCGAGTGAACAATTTGTGAAACATAACTTGCCAAATGCCTCCACAGTTGATTTTTACCCGCATTTTACGGGTGTTCATTTCAAACCCTGTCATTATGAAATTGCACAGAACATCTTGTGTGTAAAAGAAAACTTTCATTACGTTTTAACAATATAGTAGAGCTCAACTTAATTTATTCGTTGGCAAAATGGTAATGTTAGTAGTTTATAAGCTGTAATTGGAATGAAAAGTATGTTCGATTCAGTGGATTAATGCTAACAACATTAAAATCAAAACAAGTCAGCCATGTCAGGCTTATTAACAATCCCAAGCTTTACATATCGATACTTATGCCAATTAAATGAAGGTTATCATAACGCTATTTTACGAGATTTCGTGGGGGCAGACCTAGCGTAGATGACTCTCTTCAGTCGTGCATTCACTCTTTCCAGGCGCGTTACACATGTGAAGCCAGGAGAAGGTTTTTGTTTGTTTGTTTGGACAAATAAATGAGAAGGCGTGATTGTCATGATTTCATTCACTGTGACCCTGTCCAAAGACTGTCCTCTCAGACCCCCCCCCCCTCCCCAAAACACTTTCTCATCGGATCTACGCGAATCTTGTAGGTGACCTATTTTGATCTCAAAAAGGTGAATTCTCACCAAAGGTGAGGAGTTTGCGTCTATGGGAATGGTGAGAGAACATTGTGCTTGGTACATTTTCATCATCAAACCAAACTTGGGTGTTCAGCCAACAAAGTTTAAATCCCGTCTGGCTAGCGCGTTTCCTATGATGTTTACGCATTAAGTCAGCTTTTTTACAGCTTTTTAACTTTTTTACTGCATAAAGTACATAAAGTGTTTCTGTCAAACTAATTCAAAATAATGGAGCATTTCAGAAAAAAAAAAATCTCTTTTTTTGGACATTTGTCCAGTAAAAAGACAGATCTTAATCTGTATTAAAGGCTAATAATTATTATTTATTTTATTATTCTTATTCTTATTAATTAATTAATGGACACAGTATTTAAATATGTTACCATCAATAAGTGGATGACGCTCTTCCTGACCTGTTTGAACAATAATCACAGATTTGTATTTTATTTAATTATTTATTTGTTTGTTTGTTTGTTGATATTTCTGATTACTTTTAACGGACAATGAAAATGCAAACTGTTTTACAGTAACTTACTGTTTGGTGAATCTCTCTCCTGAACAGCCATTTCCAGACCTGCTGAAGACAAAGATTTAAATCTGATTTGTACTCAAACACACAAAGAGATTCAGTGCACAAAGTAATGCAACATCTTACCATTATTTGGGTTATGACCTTCTTCAACTTCTGGACCTGTTCAAACAATCATCAGACTTGATTCAGTTAAACATACCAATTGTCAGTGGAATACAAATATGAGGTAATAGAGGAAACAATAAACATTTCTAGTTTAAACATTATTTATTCTTCAGACAAAATAAATTTTCAAGACAGGAATTAAACATGAATAGGTGGTATGCAACTGAGATCTTTTTAAACAAACTTTATGTAACTTAGGCCCCATTTACCCCTAATCTCTTTTGTCCACTTTCAACCACTTCTGTCCTGATTTCTTCGAGGAGAGGGTTTATGAACAGCCACAAGACCAGCCGAACGCTGTGAGTGTGTGTAAAAATCAGGAATGGTGAGAGAACATTGTGCTGGGTACATTTTTCATCTTCAAACCAAATTTGGGTGTTCAGCCGACAAAGATTAAATCCCGTCTGGATAGCACGCTTCCCATAATGTTTACGCATTAAGTCAGTAGGCGGAGAGCAGTCTTCTGTGGCTGTTCGAACACATTCAACCACATGAGGATCTACCCTACGAAAGCAACCCGGCCTAATGCATTTTTTGACTACCTCTGGAAGTGATTGAAAGTGGACAGGCTCAAAACGTTTTAGACCCTTGTGACAAGCAGGCTGGGGCGAGAGCCATGAGAGATACGAGAGATATGGTGCAGTGCACAGGTATCACCATATTTTGTTATCTTATCTTAAATGGATGACATTCTTCCTCACCTGTTCAAACAATAATCAGGCATAACGTTCCCGATATGAGTTTAGGGGACGTTCTATTTTGGTTATTTTATGGTCGCACGAGAACGTTACAAAGAGGACATTTGGGAAGTTAACAGAACGTCCTATAGTAATAGTCCCCTAAACATTCCCAGAACGTCCTGAATGTTCCCTGAAGGTCCACCAAATAACGTTCCCCAAACCTTAAAAGAACTCCACATCATGACCGTCTCTGACATAACATTATGAGCACTGACAGGTGAAGTGAATAACTGATTATCTCTTCATCACGGCACCTGTTTGGGGGTGGATATATTAGGCAGCAAGCGAACATTTTGTCCTCAAAGTTGATATGTTAGAAGCAGGAAAAATGGGCAAGCGTAAGGATTTGAGGCTAGACGACTGGGTCAGAACATCTCAAAAACTGCAGCTCTAGTGGGGTGTTCCGGTCTGCAGTGGTCAGTATCTATCAAAAGAGGTCCAAGGAAGGAACAGTGGTGAACCTGCGACAGGGTCATGGACGAGGTGAAGAGCGAATGCTGGCCCGTGGGGTTCTATCCAACAGACGAGCTACTGTAGCTCAAACTCAGAATACACAGTGCATCACAGTTTGTTGCGTATGCATAGCTGCAGACCAGTCAGGGTGCCCATACTGACCCCTGTCCACCACCGAAAGAGCCAACAGTGGACACGTGAGCATCAGAACTGGACCACGGAGCAATAGAAGAAGGTGGTCTGATCTGATGAATCACGTTTTCTTTTACATCACGTGCTGGGAAACCTTGGGTCCTGCCATCCATGTGGATGTTACTTTGACACGTACCACCTACCTAAGCATTGTTGAGACCATGTACACTCTTTCATGGAAACGGTATTCCCTGGTGGCTGTGGCCTCTTTCAGCAGGATAATGCTCCTGCCACAAAGCAGAAATGGTTCACAAATGGTTTGAGGAGCACAACAACGAGTTTGAGGTGTTGACTTGACCTCCAAATTCCCCAGATCTCAATCCAATCGAGCATCTGTGGGATGTGTGGGAAGTCCGATCCATGGAGTCTCCACCTCACAACTTACAGGACTCAAAGGATCTGCTGCTAACATCTTGTGTCAGATCCCACAGCACACCTTCAGGGGTCTAGAGGAGTCCATGCCTCGACGGGTCAGGGCTGTTTTGGCAGCAAAAGGGGGACCAACACAATATTAGGAAGGTGGTCATAATGTTATGCCTGATCGGTGTATGTGTGTGATATATATAACATGATGTCATATAACCGTGAGTGAAGATCTAGTTTAACTTAAATGTATTTATCTTAAAATCTTTGAAATCCTTGAAATTGACTACAAAAGTCATATATGGAACATAAAATGGCACTTTCCCCTAACACACTTGTCTTGTGAAGCTCATATCATTAAACCCAGAGGCAGCAACATATTTACAACATAAGAGCTACAGCAGAGGTGAAGATTGTCAGTGATCATCTTACATTTTGCTCTGCTATTGTACTTGAAATATAGCATGTAAATGATGACCAATAAATAAATAATAAGAATTAATTTTATGAAAGGCCAGATCAAAAGTCCATTGTGTCTTTTAGCACAAACATTACTCTACAAACACAAAATCCTACGCTGTTGGCGGTGCCTTCCTTTTTACTTTAGTGCATAAAGTACATAATGTCTTTCTGTCAAACTGATTCAAAATAATGGAGCATTTCACAAATATCTCTCCTATTGGACATTTGTCCAGTAAAAAGATCTTAATCTGTNATTATTTATTTTATTATTCTTATTCTTATTAATTAATTAATGGACACAGTATTTAAATATGTTACCATCAATAAGTGGATGACGCTCTTCCTGACCTGTTTGAACAATAATCACAGATTTGTATTTTATTTAATTATTTATTTGTTTGTTTGTTTGTTGATATTTCTGATTACTTTTAACGGACAATGAAAATGCACATTGTTTTACAGTAACTTACTGTTTGGTGAATCTCTCTCCTGAACAGGCATTTCCAGACCTGCTGAAGACAAAGATTTAAATCTGATTTGTACTCAAACACACAGAGAGATTCAGTTCAAAAAGTAATGCAACATCTTACCATTATTTGGGTTATCAACTTCTTCAACTTCTGGACCTGTTCAAACAATCATCAGACTTGATTCAGTTAAACATACCAATTGTCAGTGGAATACAAATATGAGGTAATAGAGGAAACCATAAACATTTCTAGTTTAAACATTGTTTATTCTTCAGACAAGTATCAGTTATGCAAATTAAACAACAATTGGTTTTTGATCACTAAATATGGGTAAAATTCAACAATTTGAACAGTGAGTTGCTTTTAGATCCCATATCTATGGGACTGAACTATATAGGGCCTTAATGAAAGATTACAAAAGGAAAATTTATTAAGAATGAGAATCTAAAAGGTTATTAAGATATCATGAATAATTTTAGAGTTACAGGCATGCAAACTGGAAAAGGAATATTTATAACACTCAAGACAGGTACGTTCTATGCAATTGAGTTGATAGAAAAACATGAGATACTTTTCTAGCTTCAACATTATTTGTTCTTCAGATTTCCTTTTTCAAAAAGAGAAAAGTATCAGCTGTGTGGTCATTCATTATTTGTTTTGTGACCACTAAAAATGTGTTCAATTTACTCATGGAGCTGCATTAAGATCTCCATATCTCTGGGATTGAACCATCGAGGATAATAACCAAATAACGTTCCCCAAACCTTAAAAGAACTCCACATCGTGACCGTCTCTGAACGTTCTGGGAACGTTACTAGGTGACAGGTTGTCCCGCTAAAAATGTTACGTTCCACTGGTATTGAAAACGTTGTCTAGTAACGTTCCCAGAACGTTCAGAGACGGTCACGATGTGGAGTTCTTTTAAGGTTTGGGGAACGTTTTTTTGTGGACCTTCAGGGAACATTCAGGACGTTCTTGGAATGTTTAGGGGACTATTACTATAGGACGTTCTGTTAACTTCCCAAATGTCCTCTTTGTAACGTTCTCGCGCGACCATAAAATAACCAAAATAGAACGTCCCCCTAAACTCATATCGGGAACGTTATTAAATGACCAACAGAAGACCATGTAGCAACGTTCAGTTAATGTCCGAAATATCCTCATTGTAATGTTCTTATGTGACCATAAAAGTAACCAAATTGGAATGTCCCCCTAAAATCATATAAGGAACCTTGAACTGCAGCACTTTCATTACAAGAGGACTTTTATGTCCCAAATGTTCTGTAAAATTTCAGAATTTTTGTCACTTTTAAAGAACTTTTAGACAAAGTTGCTCAAGGTCACGAGAACGTCGCCTTCTGTGTGGGTGTTTTATAGAAAATAATAAAGTTTAAAGTCACCGTTATAGAGGAGAGCGTTTGCTTTAGATGGGCTCATGATTTTTGCTGTTTTAATATTAGTTTTTCTCTGGGTGCTTTAACTGTGTTTTCAAAACACGTTAGTTATAGCAGGAGAAAGTCTGAGCAGATGAATTTAGTTGTTTTGTGCTGGTGATTCAGTCATCATGGAGTGTTATGATTCATTGATCATCACCAAAATCTAAACTATGAGTGTACTAAATGTTAGTTTTGTACTAATTGAAGGATTTTTATCTCCCCTATTTTTTTTTTTTTATACATTATGCAGTGTCTTTTAGACTCACACAAACATCATGAATCAGCGTATGATCCTCAACAATGTTGACACTAAAAAATCTTTTTTGTGACTTTAGTAGCTTGTTTTGTGATGTTCAGAGTGAATCTGTTTATCTGAAAATTTTGTCACCATTGCTGAGGATCATACGCAGAAACTTGATGTCTGTGTGAATCTACATGATGCTTTCTGAATAATTTCTGTTTAAGGATAAAAACTTTCCAAATAAAATAGGGCAGGATTTATACATTACCATATGACTACATGAAAGAAACCACACTATATTCAAAGATCAGTGAATAAGAGCACTGCATGTTGATAAAACCATTAACAACGATCAAGCATCCAAACCTACTTGATCAGATCTTAATTTTCTCACAAATTTTTATTGTACCAAATGTTTTAGAAAACACAGCTACAACAATAGAAAGAATAAAGTCAAATTGTCAAGGATCAGGAGCCCCACTAAAATAAGCGCTTACCTCCGTAATGGTGACATTTATAAATTTTGATAAAACATCAACACCTCATTATGAAGATTTGTATGAAAGAAACAAAGTCAAAGTGGTTTGTAGTAAGTGAAGATACAGAGATCTAGAGAGATCTGTTAGTGTTTAATGTTGTTTCTGTTTTCTGAGGTTTGTGGGTCACCATTGTGCTGAGAGTAGATCCTGAGCTTCAGTCAGTGATGATCCAGAAACACTGATGATCTGCTGCATGTTGCTTTATTTAAAGACAGTAACTGTGTAGTTGCTGATGCAGCGATACAGCAGTTACATTAGCTCATGCATGTGCTGTTGTCAGCTAATGACTTACTGCAAGAGATTTGAAATTTAAAGAAAAGGTTTCATAATATTAATCCAGGAATTATCTGTAAAGAACTTTTTTGCTTTTTGTAAGACCTTTAAGAAAGAATAGTTTTTGTTTGAACAGCCACTTTTATTAGTCAATTTAGCTCTAATTTTCAGTTAAATCTTTTGACAAGGGCAGCAGGGACGTTCTGAGAACATTTCCAAATAAAGAATGGTTCCCTAAACATTCCCAGAACGTCTTGAATGTTCCCTGAAGTTCCACCAAATAACGTCCCCCAAACCTTTAAAGAACTCCACATCGTGACCGTCTGTGAACAAACTAGGAACGTTACTCAACACCAGTGGGGACGTTCTGAGAATGTTCTGGGAACGTAAAATTTCTAGCGGGGCAGATTTTACTAATAGATCTACCAATCTCTGTGTAAAAATAAAACAATGATGCTCCATCTTTCTAAAGTCATTTTACACCCCTGTAAATTGGCTCCAAATCTCAGGTGAAAATTGTCATTTTGAACCCCGCTACAAAATATTCTGACTCTGTCAATATACATCTGTGATATTTAATATTTTGGCTTTCATCACTATTTATGTTTTACTTTCTACAGAAAAATATAATAAAAAAATTATTAAAAAAAATTGAGCTGGGGACCTCTGGTTGAGTTTACACAGAATGACCCAATGGTCATGTAGTTAATCGACAGATTGTGGTTTTGACTAGCTTTACTAACTCTGTACCTTCTCTTATACCAATGGAGAGAATGGCAATAACCCAGTATTCCTTATCTTGAACATTTCAACTCTAACTCTTTAGACAAATAATTTGTTGTCTTTAACAGAAATGGGTAAAATGAATGAAGCCATGTAGGATACATCTCATACATTCAAACACAGCAGTCAGTATACAGCAATATATCAAGAAATAGTATCTTACGGCTCAGGAGCTTGCCCTGTTATAAAATAATGACTTCATTTAAATAATGATTTAACTAATTCTGCCACAATCTAGACAATTTTTTTAAATTGTGGTTACAAAGTTACATTTTTTCAAAGGTATCTGACCATTTTTATTGTATTAGCTTTAAATAACACTTACCCCTTTTTTTTGCTCTTATAAAGTACATGAAGAAACAAACAGCAGCTCCCCCAGCTACCAACAGAAGGGCACCGACACATCCCCCCACTATCACTCCTAAGGATGCTATACGGAGAGATAAAGACATTAGTTAGTTTACTGGACCTGGCAATACCTGTTCATGATCAAAAGCTGTAAGACAATTTGCTGTCAGGCTATTTTTACTATTATAGCTAGCCAAGAATTATATATATTCACAGTTATTTTAGCCTCAATGTGTAGAGCAGAAACTACAGAAATCGTAACTGAATCTGCAACTAACACACATAATGCATTACAGAATGGAGCAAAAACAAATATATTTGTAATCTAGAAAAATATGAAATAGTCCCGTGCCCCTCTTTAACTTGGGCAGAATTAAACAGGTTCCTTATAGCAACCTCTGAGGATCTTAGAGCATCTCTTTTTTTTTTTTGTAGGAGTTTGTAGGAGTACCGTATTTATATGACTGTATATACCTGAACATGTGTGACAGAGGTGAGTGATGTCCAGATGTTGAGTCTGGTTGCTGATGGGATTGTTCAGCACACAGCTGTAGGTGTTTTTATCCTGATATTCCACATCCAGAGGTAGAGAGAGACTGATGCTGAGATCAGACACACTGATGCTGGACAATAAACTGTTTCCTTTGTACCAGGAGAGAGTCACATGACTCACATTCACAGCTGAACACACCAATGAACATGATATGGATGATGATGAAGAACATTGTGAAGAGTCTCTGCTGATGACAGGAACAGGCAGACGAGCTGGAAAACATGGGATAATAAACAGGTAAAAGATAATTTACAGTTAAATCTAAACTGTATCATGGTAACTAAAACACAGTTTGGTAAGTGAATCTATCACAGTCTCATCATAACATGCTTAAAGTGTAGCATTGCTGATTTTCAACCCCTTTTGTGTTGTTACAATGTCTGTAGTATATGTTTACTCATTCTCCGAGTTACTTTGACTGAGAAATTCACACTTATTTGTCAGCAAAAATCCTTTTGTGAAAACTACAGATTGTACTTCCACATTTTTGTTTCCCACACACAGGCTGTTTCCCAATTCAGAGGCTGCAAGGTCAAACTAAGCGTTGTCAAATGGGACCGTCTAGCCCTCTGGCAGACTGGTTGGGCGTGGCTTTGGATGGTAATGTGCCCAGTGCATTATGGGTGTTGCTATCACCGAGATGGGGGGGTGTTCCCTCTTATGCGCCTCGCTTTTACATCGCTAATTCGAAAGTGAAAGTAAAATGTGTACAACCACACGGCCTATAAACTAGAAAAACACAACTAATCCTATTATTAGTTCCCTAGGTTCCCTGTTAGCACTGGGTTTAAAACCCAAATATTGCAAAATGTTCCGCCATCTTGTCTGTCAGTTCCTCACTCTCATGATAAATGAAATCTGACTCCTGCTGCTGATCTGTGCTGCATTGAGCAGACATGTTCAGTTTTTAACTATAATATTTATTTTAATGCAAACTTGTGTTAATTGTCGCACATCAAAAGTTTTGACAGAGATAATCCATTGAAAGACTTGAGCTACTCACCATAGACAGCAACAAAAAATGTCTTGTGGGAGCTCTTCCTGACTAATTTATATATTCCAGAAAAATTAGCTGTGATGTTCTTGATGGTAAGAGATCCAGTCGATTGGTCCACCAGCAATCTCTCTCTAAACATCTTAATTTCAGAGTTCCTAACTATGACAGTATTGTCAGGTCCAAAACTCCACACGTTCAGATCATCTCTCTGTGTTTCACCATGTAGAGTGACTGAATCTCCCTCCATCGCTGATACTGACTCTATTGCATCTGTCTCAGCACCTGACACACCTGAAGAGCAAACAGAATTGGTTATTCAGAAAGAGATTGATTAACAAAACCACAACACAATCAGTATGTGAAATGCAGACAGGTGAGACGACAGAATTTGTTTGGTCAAAAAATCTAAGTTTGTTCTGTATCAAAGAAAGGTCAGAATCATGTGGTAAAGGGAGTGATCAACTCCTAATTTAGTTTATCAATGAATTAGGTGGGGTTTATAATAATTATCAATGAAAAAGTGGTGTATATCTGCATGCATGATTTCTCCAACCCACTAATGCCTGATATACATGTACTTGCATCATAAACATTTCAAACTTCCTTGGCCCTGCCCAATGACTTTTCACAATGTTTCACATAGCACTGCCCTTAAAGAATTAGTTCACTCTCAAATTAAATTTTCCTGATAGTTTACTCACCCCCATGTCATCCAAGATGTTCATGTCTTTCTTTCTTCAGTCGAAAAGAAATTAAGGTTTTTGAGGAAAACATACCAGGATTTTTGTCCATATAGTGGACTTCAATGGCCTCCAGATGGTTGAAGGTCAAAATTACAGTTTTATTGCAGCTTCAAAGCGTTCTACACGATCCCAGACGAGGAATAATCTAGAGAAACCATCGTTCATTTTTTTTTTTTAATTAAAAATGTTATACGTTTTAACCATAAATGCTCATCTTGAACTAGCTCTCTTCTTCTTGGCCTGAGCATTTATGGTTAAAACGTATAAAAAAAATAATTTTTTTTTAGAAAATGAGCGGTTTCTCAGACCCATATTTCTCATCTGGGATCGTGTAGAATACTTTGAAGCTGCACTGAAACTGTAATTTTGACAGTTCTGTAACTGTTTGGGCTCCATTGAAGTCCACTATAAGGAGAAAAATCCTGGAATGTTTTCAACAAAAACCTTAATTTCTTTTCGACTGAAGAAAGAAAGACATGAACACCTTGGATGACATGGGGGGTGAGTAAATGATCAGGAAATTTTAATTTGAAAGTGAACTAATCCTTTAAGATATAGCTACAGCCCTACACCCCTGAAATGGGTCATAACACAAACATTACCTAAGTAGGCGAGGGTTAGTTCATCCAAAAATTATGTCATTAATTACTCACCCTCATGTCTTTTCACACCCTTAAGACCTTCGTTCATCTTCTGAACACAAATTAAAATATATTTGATAAAATCCAATGGCTAAGTGAGGCCTCCATTGACTTATCAATGACTCACTTTCAATGCCTAGAAAGGTACTAAAGGCATATTTAATATAGTTCATGTGACTACAGTGGATCAACCTTAATGTTATGAAACGAAGAGAATACTTTTGTGCGCCAAAAAAAACAACTTTATTCAACAATTTCCTCTCTTCCGAGAAAAACCGTGAGGGTTTAGGGTGCCATTAGGGATTGGGCCAATATCACAATCGATATTCAGTAGGCATCGCTCTACTCTCTGTCTTCCAGAAGCTTGTGGCTGTGGTTGTGTTGCAGCCTCTTCGATCTCTTTAAGTTTGTTCTCTGTATATTCTTTATTCGAATAAGTAAGGTTGTGCAAAAAATGCAATTCATGCTGTATCAATCTGCAGACATAGTTATGAACCGTTTTATTTTGAGCGTGCGTCTTCCTCTGTTTGTAAATACAGCCTTGCATTTCCGGGTTATATGTCAGAACGCCAGCTCCTGCGTCATCACCAGACGCATGCGTCGCGGTGCTCTCGTGAACGCGTGGCAGAGACTGATACGGAAATTGTTAGATAATACATTTGTTATTTAGTTTTTCTGGTGCACAAAAAGGATTCTCATTGCTTTATGACATTAAGGTTAAACCACTTCAGTCACGTCGACTGTTTTAACAATGTCTTTAGTACCTTTCTGAGCATTGAAAGTGTAAATTAACTTGCTGTCAATGGAGGCCTCATTGAGCCATCGGATTTTATCAAAAATATCTTACTTTGTGTTCCAAGGATGAACGAAGGTCTTACGGGTGTGGAACGACATGAGGGTGAATAATTAATGACAGAATTTTCATTTTTGGGTGAACTAGCCCTTTAAATATGCTAAAACCACACTCATTCCGCTGATAGCACACATATCTCGGAGATAACTATGATGTCTGCGTTTACATCTGCAAGATGTATTTTGTTTGAGTGTTTGCTCTTCTGCAATTGCTCTAGGGCGTCTCCTGTCAGATGTCATATAGACATTTAGATGCTTTAGAATGTATGTAAAACTGCATCTCTATGCAGTTTGAAGCAGATGTTTTCCAGACTTCCAGATCTTTAGCAGTCATCTTAAAGAGCTACATTTATCGCATGGATGAAGAATGTGTTTAAAATGAAGTTCAGCTGAATGATAACCTTTGCCCTTTTTAACATTGTTAAACTGAAAGAAAGAAGCAAACTGTTTGCTGAAAATATCCACAACACTGCACTGAAAAAAAAAACTAATACTATACTAATACTATACTATTAGAAAATAATAGCCTACCCTTACGTCATGCAGAGGTTTGTTATTTAAAAAAAAGGCCACTGTGTAATTCGCACCCTGCAATTAGCCTATGTGTGTTGATATTAGCCTATATGCTTAAAGAAACACGATGCGAAAAGAAACCAAAAGCAACAAACATACCACTTACCGTGTATGTGTAGTAATAATAATAGTATAACGATTATCTTCATATCGCTAGTAAAAAAAAAAGAGTTGAGTAAAATAAAATCTGAGTAAAACAAATATGGAAAGTGGGACTGCTCCTTGTTAGGCTAATCGTCCTGTCAAAGCTCAGAACTGATTTCTGAACTGACAGAATGCAGCGTTTGACATTCATTTAAAACGACACAGACAAACTTTATACTGAATAAGATCCACTGGTGACTATTCATGTAAAAATAGTGAAAGGGGGGAAAAAAGAAGGAAAAAACATGCGCGAAGAGTGATATTAAAACTTCCTGGTGGCTTAGAGATAGGATTACAGGTCTGATCTCCGCCTACTAAAGTTGTTATGAAATCGGGAAACTGCTATTACTGTCCTGCAGACACATATACTTGCTTTTTAATCTCTTCTAGCACAGATTTCCTGAAGCTCGAGCATTTTCAGGGTAAC
>RJVU01040410.1:0-14087 GCA_003731715.1 Anabarilius grahami | reverse complement strand
GCAGATAATTCCACCAGCAGGGAACAGACAAGGAAAAGGTCCGTGAGAGTGATTTCGTGCCTCTTTGGGATGGCATCACAAGGCGCCGTTCACTTGCAGAACGCAAGTTCTGGAGGGCGCATAAGTCCTGAGTTTAGGTATAGTGGCGCAGAGCCAGTGGTTGTCTTGTAGGCAAACATCAAAGCCTTGAATTTGATGCGAGTGGCTATTGCTAGTCAATGCAAACTGATGAAGAGAGGTGTGACATGCGCTCTCTTCGGCTCATTAAAGACCACTCTTGCTGCCGCATTCTGGATCAGTTGCAGAGGCCTGACATGCTGGAGGGCCTGCCAAGAGAGCATTACAATAGTCCAGTTTGGATAGAACAAGAGCTTGGACAAGGAGTTGTGCAGAATTCTTCGATAAGATGGTTCTAATCTTCCTAATGTTGTGTAAGGCAAATCTGCTGGACCTGGCCGTTGTAGCAATTTGGTCTGTGAAGCTTAAAAGGTCATCAATCACAACTCCAAGGTTCATGGCTGTCCTGGAAGGAGTTAATATCTGCATTACTTCCAGTTGAGAAACTCACTTACGATACACACCAAAAGTCTAAGGACTTTTGGCGGACATGGAGACCTCTTTGGCACTATGTTAATAACTTTCCCTGATTCCTTATTCTACTGTGTATATTTACTTTCCTGCCTGACACGAGTATTTTTTATTTTTTTATGCATTTCTTTTTTCATTTTTTTCTTTCTCCCATTGTATGCTTGAGACTGTATTTGTGTTTCTGGACATAAAATAAAATTGACAAAAAAAAAAGACAAAAAAAAGGTGGTGGTCCTTCATCCAGGCAGAAATGTCTGTCAGGCAGGCAGCGATGCGAGCAGCTACTGTCGGATCATCTGGTTGTTTTGTGTCATCAGCATAGCAGTGATTGGAAAAACCATGTTTCTGAATGACAGATCTGAATGTAGATGGAGAGGAGAAGTGGTCCTAGCATTCTGAGGTACCCCAGTAGCAAGATGTTGCGACTTAGACACCTCACCTTTCCCATGCCTTTTGTCATGAGGGTTGAAGTAAAATAATATGAAAGAAAAGTTTTAATAGGTTATGAAATTTTTTTGTGATGTTGCGCATTGGTCACTTATAATATGCTGGGCCAGTCAGTTGAGCAACAAGATGGCAGCACATCTCAATTCTCACAAGCATATGTTCTGTGTCCTTGAGTCTTTCGGAGTTTGTTCTTTCAAGGTCGCCTGGCAAGACCGGTCTCCGTGAGAATGCAAGTCCATTCCTTGAGTTCTTGGAGTGTTTTGAACAAATCTCTTGAATGAGTTAATAACAAATGAATTTTTTTAACAGTCACTTTTTGCCACCTACTGGTGTAATTCTGAAATTGATACAATATTTATTTGAAGCGTCACATTTTTAAAAGGTGATTTGCTCTATTTTGATTGCTACCATAGACATCAGTGTTTATATCTGAGCTATAAACTTTGATCCCAGTACTTCTGTGATAATTTGAATGTTTGTAACACAGAAATAATGATACTGTGTGGTTAAAAAGCTTGTGAAGCTGTTTCATACTATGCATGACACCTGCTCTCTCTGGGTCAGCAGCAGCGCGAATGCACATTTGAATGTTCCGCTGTGATCGTAACTATTTGTCAAAGGTTTAATAGACATGCCCGAATCATTGTCATTTAAGATTGTGTGTTTGAATTGAGTTAACAATCTTTTATCAATTAATCGTGCAGCTCTAGTATTACTGAATACACTGTGGTAGAAATTCCCCTACGCACAAGGGGTTGCACCGACTAGTCGACTTTAATGCTCTGCCATGATGCTTTAATCGCCATTCTAAAACAATGCATACTTTACTGTAATGCAGCACGCAGATTGCGTGCACAGAATCATTCAGTAGCGTGAAAATGTACTGTCAACACTGTTCTGTGATTTCTCAATATAATAGCTTAGAAACTAAAACGTTCTAGCATATATTTTTTAGTAACTAAAACCCACAGCTTTATTACTAGTAGAGACACGCTGCCAGGTAGAATTAATTCACACATGTAATAACTCTCTCACTAATGCATTCATATCAATGTAATCTTTACTGTGCTACATGTTCGAGTCTCAGCTTATTTGTTCATTAATGACGCCATCAGCGACTAGTCGATGTCGACTCAACTTTCATCACATAAATGTCGACTTTAAGTCGTTCAACCCCTACTATGCACCTGACTTATGTTAAACTAAGTGTAGCGTCTCCTAATTGACATTTACGAACTCTAGCGTGTCTACTGGCATCAACGTGCTTCGAGTCAGAATTCCTCCTCTGGCATGTCTACTGGCGACACCTTGCTTCGAGTCGGACAATGTCTTACCCCCTGTGAACACTATCATTTGGATTAAGATCTTTAGTGTTCCACTAACTAGTTGTGCAGCATTAATCAGACAGACTCCAGACAATGTCAATATGCTTTAATCACGGCCGGGAGAATTTCAGAGAAAATCCCCTGACAAAATAGAGTACAACAGTTTTTATAGAAAAGGAACACGGTACAGGCGACATGATTCATTACATTATTTTCCTCCAACTTGAATGGTTCTACATATGTATAATTCTTTGTCGCTAGATCATGAGTTTGGACATACAAAACAAAACTGGACACCCGTCTAGTTTTATTTCTCCTTTTGTTACTTTCAAACACAGTAATTCTGGCCCAAGTGTTTGAGACATTCAGTATTCAAAAGTATAATGTTATCCCAGCAAGGGAAAGAAATGTTAATTATGATTAATTAAAAAATGTAAGTTAAAATTAAAATGTCTTCTACAACGCCTAGACAAAAATGTGAATAGAAACCGATGACCGTTTTTGGGAAGTCACCTGTTAATTCATTATCAGCAGTCATTCTCTCTATTCCAGGAGGAGCTCGAGCTGCAGCGTTGGGTCCCTTATTTTCATTTCTCTAATCCTTTGACCTGCTTTGAATGCATCACACAAAATTAGACTGGTTTCATATCTGTTTTCCGAGGGGCCGTTCCAACCACTGGTTGAGGTATGCAGTGTGGTTTTTGGGCAGGTAAGGGTGGATGAGCTTGCTTTAGTGAGCCCCAGGGCTTCATGCCTTCTTAGGCAAAGCACAAAGTGGAAGAGTTGCACTGAAATGGTTTAAATCCTATCTGTATATATCTGTGTGAGCATGTATAATGGTGTGTGTACAGAACGTTCATGTTTATTTTACAATGGGTAAGATCATAAGAAAATCTGACAGCCTCTGTGTGTTCGTTCATCCATTTTCATGCATTTTTCTTTGAAATCGTTGTGTTGTTGTGTCTAGTTAGCTTGTCTGTGTCAAATGAGAATCAGAGTTGACATTGTGGTACTGATTTCCTTACAGAAGTAATTCTCCGATAGGTGATTGCAACAAATGAAGATGGGGTGAAGACCACACACACAAACACATATACACGTTATCTCACAAACATGCACTTAGAAACAGACAATGTAGATTACAGATATTAGTTTGCACCTGTGGCAAAAATCAATAGGCACACTCGCAAGACATGAGTACAAAAACATCCACTCATCTCAGATGTTGTTAACTAAAGCCTATATGCTCACATTTTGAAGATTAATCACAAATAAGTAGGATTCAAACCTTGCCAGAAGAAAGATAAGCCTGGAATGAGTGTGTATATATTTTATGAAATGCATTATTATGTCTGGCAAGATGACTGCGTTCCTTTCCTTTACATACAACACAATGCTGTAAACAGACTGTTCCTTGCATAACCAACAGGCAATTTAAGCTATAAATAAAGAACTACCAGCAAATCTCACCAAGATTCATGTGAAAAAAGACTAAATTATCAAGTGGTTCTCATTTGCGTACATCTAATGGGTGAGGCACTGTGGGAAGGAAATTAGCAGAGGGTGTTTAAGGCTTGAAAAAGCTTCAATGTGTTCAATTCATTTTTACAATAATTTTTAAATAGACATGTAATTTGTGGGAATAAAACGTATTCCAATTATGATAGCGTTCATCAATATACACATTTAAATATGTGATGCATTCAACTGAATTTCTTAATTGAATTGAAAATTTAGAAATGAACGATCAATCGACTGATCAATCAATAAATCAATCAATCAATCAATCAATCAATGGGGTCGACACGATTTTGCTCACCAAGTATGCATTTATTTGATTAAAAAAGTAATACTGTGGAATATTTTTTTGTGAAAGTGACATGTGAAGGCCAAGTATTGTAACCCATACTCGGAATTTGTCCTCTGCATTTAACCCATCCAAGTTAGTGCACTGCACACATATTAGGAGAAGTAAATAGTGAACACACACAATGCAAACCGTGGACACACACACCCGGAGTGTCACAGACACGTCAGGCTCCACCGTCCACCAATCACAGCGCACTCAATCACCAGAATACTAATCACCGCCACCTGCACCTCATCATTGCACTCATCACCAGCACCATAAAGAGCACACACACACAGCACTCCATGTCCGGTCTCGTTTACACATACTCCCGTAAATGCTTACCTCAAGGACTCCCTGCAACACACTTACCAGGATCCAGCGTGTCTCCTTCCCTCTGTGTCTCCTGTCTCCTGTGTGTGAGTGCTCTACCTGTCTCCTGTGTGTGAGTGCTCTACCTGTCTCCAGCGATCTCCAACTCCAGCGTACTTGAAGACTTCCATACCTGCAAAGGATAAGGACAGTAACTATCTCCATTCTACTCATACATCCATCTCCGTTTACATCTCTGCTTACCTGATTACTGCTATATGCTCAACTGGTGTCAATAAACTCCCATTACCTGTGTACATCTGTGTCTGCCTCCTGTGTACCGTAACACGGAGCAGTGGGCAGCCATTTTGCTGTGGTGACTGGGGAGCGATTGGGGGTTAGGTGCTTTGCTCAAGGGCACCTCAGTCTTTTACTTGAGAATTGAACCAGCAGCCTTCAGGTTACCAGTCTGTCTCTCTAACCATTAGGCCAAGACTGCCCCAATTTTACAATTTCTTAATAACAATTTAAAATAACTGTTTTCTATTTTAATATATTTTTAAACAAAACCTATTCCTGTGAAGGAAAATCTGATTTCTCAGCAGCCATTACTCCAGTCTTCAGCATCACATGATTCTTCAGAAATCATCTGCTGATTTGGTGCTCAGGAAACATTTCTTATTATTATCAGTAACAGCTGTGCTGCTTCATATTTTTATGGAAACCAAGATGCACTTTTTTGGGATTCTTTGATGAATGAAAAGACCAGCAATTATTTGAAATAGGAAGCTGCACATTTCCAAACAAGCATGTTTCAGTAAGTAAACAGACCTCTCACAGCAACAGACAAAACTGCACTGTTATCAGAAATGTGAGAGCAGTGTGCTGGAAGTATGCTTGATTAGGCCATATCAGCAGTAATAAGATATTCTCAGGAGTAAAAGAAAAATGACTAATTGGAAGGTAAAACACATGACACCGGCTGACCCTATGATTACCAAAAAAAAAAACAACAACAAAAAAACTAAACAAAAAAAAACATGGAAATCCAAAATAGTAGCAGGTAATAATGCTGTGATGTTCATGGAGCACTTGGTCTTATGTTAATAATGAAGAAAGGTAAGACCTTGTCTACCTCATATGCAAAATCAGCAACACAATCTGCAAATTATTCACAAATGATTACAAATGAACTTGTCGTCTTGGTCTGCTCTTAAACATGTCTTACAAATGAAATGCATGTCTCACATCACAAAAAAACATAAACGAGGAAATAAATGGATGCAGAGCTCAGAGAGGCGTCTTGGAATATGAATCTCCATTTGGCTCGATGCCCACAACTCCCAGCCTGAGAGAAGGTGGGGATATTTTATTCATGCTATCAGGAAGTTTTCTTTCTCTCTCGCTATGCCCCAGCATTTGGCTTCTCAAATGGATGAACAAGATGAGGCTTTGAGAAGAAACACTCCAATTCGAACATTCTAATTTGACTTTTTGAGGTGGTCTACACCTCTTCTACTACTGTGTATGCATGAGGCAGCGAGGCGTCTGTTCTGCTATTTTCAAAAAAGAGCCCTTGATATTCCTCTCCCTTTCTGTCTCTCTCATCCCAGCTTTCATTTTCATTTTCTATCTCTTTCTCACTTTCCTTCCTTCTAGGTGTCGCAGCCTGAGTTTTGGAATCGGGTTTTTCCAATCTTTCCAAAATAATTACACCACTTGGTCTCCATCTCTTCACATTCTTTCCTTCCATCTGCTGTGCCTTTCTCATTGGTGCTGAATATTGCTTTAGCAATCATGCAACCGGAGAGACCGGAGTCTTACATTGTTCTTTGATGGCTCTGCCACAGCTGGAATAAAAGAGGAAGCAAAAGAGTTCAGAAAAACATACTACCATGATACTCATACCTCTTGCTGCAGTATGTGGTACGTACACTATGAACAGTATGTGAATTTTCTGCATGTACGAGCAATATACAACAGAGCACACTGCGTGTAATTCTGTATCCCACAATGCAATGCGCCGTCCATTGCCAGTGTGATGGAAAAACTTGAATATTAAAAATTATTTTTAAGTCTTATCTCTTTTTGGCTCAATACTTGAACAGACTGCCAAATATTAATGACATTTTACACACAATTGGATTAAAAATGCTAAATAATAATTAAATAAACCTAGACATCACATGTTGAATTAAACAGGCAATGTTGAGATCATGTGAAACAAACCCAGACTGACAGAGAGACAGAGGCAACTGAAGCTGTTGGGTCACTCATACTATAAAACATACTGGTTTAGAATTAATTACTTGTACCTACTCAAGAGAGTATACGATTTTGGATGCAGCCAGAGAAATAGATGAAGAGGTGTTGGGAGATGACTATCCAGGCTTCCCCTCCCTCTCTTCCTGCAACCAAATGGGGGTCATAGCCCGGGCAGGTGGTACTAATTATGGACCTTTTCAACAGAATCCAATCCAATCAGTCCAAATGCAATCAGTGCTCAGTGCTGAGTGATCCTTGCTCTCTCTCTTTTACTCAAAGCCCTCATACACTCTCTTGCCTGGATACTCTACACTCTGTACAGTAGGTAAATGCAGGTCATCATATTCTGAGTCATTTCAAATGATTTTGAAGAAAAAAAAAACATCTCAAAGACTCTAAGGAATTAAACAATGCACACAGTGGTTGTGAATTTTACTGAAATTGTAATATCGTCATGGTAATGTGCGACGCACAATGGGGAATAGTTTTTCATTACAGTGCATGATTTCAAAAAGCTCCCATGATAAGCTTTTATGGTGTGTGTTATGAAGTGTTTTTGAGGGACAGAACGTGAGAATGTTTTTTTTCCCCCCATGTTGTTTCTGCAACACAGTGGTTTGGTTAACCCTTAGAGAGACAAGCACTGATAAAGATATACATTTAAAATAAAATATACAGGGTATATCTTATATATTCCAACATACACTACTGTTCAAAATTTGGGTTCATTGTTGTTGTTGTTTTTTTTTAAGGAGAAATCGATACTTTTATTCACCAAGGAAGGATGCATTAAATTGGTCAAAAGAGACAGTAAAGTCAAACAAATAAATGCTGTTCCCCCCCCAACTTTCTAGTTCTTATAAAAGAATCCTGGGAAAAAAATGCATCACAGTTTCCACAAAAATATTCCTTTTTTTTTCAACTGCTTACACAAAATCCTTACTTGTCACACAATTTTTGAAACCTGACACTGAAACACCAGAGCAACACACCAAATCTGCAAAATCATACACTAATTCTTTTGACTCAGTTTTCAATTTCATAAAACACTTTTTGCAAAACACAACACAATTCTCTATGTACCACAAAAATCTAACAGGAAGTATCTTGATTTCCTTTTTCAAACACAACCATAGTTTTTCTGTCCAAATACACATGGTGGATGTATTTCATTTCTTTACTGTGTAATACTGTATTCACAACCACAAATGCTTACAGTAAAAAAAAAGAAAAAAAAAAAGTTTGGTTTCAATCTTGCTTTCATGTTTACTGTGAATTTTTCAGCATTTCTCTGCCAATTACTTTCAGTCTACATAGGAGCTCATGAAAGAATAGCTTTAGGTTTTGAATAATTGTGTGTATATAATATATATCAAAAAATAGAATATTATGGCAAAGATATTTGCAACGTATAAGACAATTGTTTGCTTTTGAAATGTGCTTGTGATATTTTGAATGCAGTGCTTCATTTTGCAAGAGATGTGAGGCATTTTGCATTTTGTGTGTGCAATTCTTGGATTTGTGTGTAAAGTTTTGAACAAAAGAGGTAAAATTTTGAAAGTGTGTGCAAGCAGTTGAAAAAAACTGCAAGCAGCACAACTGTTTTCATCATGGATATAATAAGAACTTCAAATTGGCATATCAGAATAATTTCTGAAGGATCATGTGACACTGAACACTGGAGTAATGATACTGAAAATTCAGCTTTGTCATCACAGGAATAAGTTGCATTTTAAATTATATTAAAATACAAAAATTTTTTTTTTTAATTGCAATAATATTTCACAGTATTACTGTTCTAATTGTATTTGTACTGCATCATATAAATTCATCCTTACTTTGTGCAGAAGCCAAATAGCAACAAAGGGTTTTTAAGGGTTCAGAATTTCACCACGGTTATAAAGTACAAGCTCTGACTTTGAGATGCCTTCCCAACAAGCTATGAGGCTTATATCTGGAAATATTTATGTCAGAGCAGACCTCTGGCACTTACTCTCACTCACCCCTTACAAAGCACCTGAAAATACATAGTGACTACAGCGCAGTTGCTTTGACATCTGACCTTCCCAGTAAGCTAGAAAGCTGAAACTTCTGCTGTTTAATCTTAGAGCAGTCCTCTGACACTAAAGTTTTATTAGGCCATGTCAAAATTATTTTGAATATTTATCTGGGAATTTCTGTATGGAGTCTTTAGTGTGAATAACAATAAAAAATAGCTGACCACAAGACCCACAGTAGCAAATCTGCAACGTTCAAGAATGTCTCATTTACACAAGTTTGTATATTTTTTTTAACTAAACATGTTTGGAGCTACAGGTCAAGTATGAATTCTGAAAATTGCTCAATTTGAGCCAAAACAGTTTTTGTGCCTTTGAAATACTAAGAGAACTGAAATTGTAAATAGTGCCAAACTGTATTTCTGCTATAATATATTAAAGAGTTTAAAAAGGGCATATTTTCAGATCCTCTGAGAAACTGTTACCATATGAGTTTAATAAAGATCATTTTCTATGATAAAAGTATTTCAGAAAACTCCTTTAAATGTACCTTACAGATCAATCTACAGCAATAAAATTTGATTAGCTGTTTTAAAGTTCAAAAGCTCAGGTTTATGAGGCTCAAAGTGAACATTTCTTCACATTAATATCCCACAAACCTCACAACGTGAACATGCACAATCAAGACCTTATGTGAAATACGCTCCGAATAATTATTCGTATTATATCACATCACATAATGTTCACACGATTTTGTACGTGTCTGTGTGTGAGAACTCCAAGCTCGCTTTCTGTAATAATGCAATGCCCCTTTCCTAATGTGGAATAATAGAATTATGCATGGTATTCGCATAACAAATCCCTACTCCACCAATTAGTTTAGCCGTGCCATGTTTTTGGCTCCGTCTTTCTTGCGCATTATTATCATTTCCATTTCCTCTCCTCAGAAAAGCACTCCCGTGGCCCACGGCTAGCATTCTCTACAGCTTCTCTGTTGTACTATAGAGTCCACACAATAATATAAACCCACTCTGCATATCAATGAGGTCAGAGTGCATACATTACATCCATGATGAAAACATTTCTTCAGTGTGTGTGAACTGAAATACGGAGTGTGACGACCAGAATACACAAAGGCAGCTCTGGCTAGCCACTTTATCTGTTCACCTCACATAAATGTCAGCATTTAAAAAGCAAATCCCCTCCTGTGATATATGCTAAAGCATTAATATGACAGCAGAGCAGATTTCATTATGTCAGATGATGATAAATTAGGGCTGTGGACAAAATATTTCCAGCATCATAAAAGACGCAGATTCCTGTAGTCAGATGTTTAATATAGTTGGACCTGTGTAAAACAGTGCTGAGGTGTATGACCGCAGTCAGAATGAAACCTTACATCGAAATTTCACTCTAGGCCAAATGTTGAACTATTACGGAATCATTTATGCCGTATCTAGCTATGGACCTACTGTGACAAGAGCATACTGTAACCTTTTAATGAGTCATGTGGTCTCGCAGTACTTTTTAACATTCATCATCACAATACCTGTCATACAGGGTGATATCTTTGTGTAACATGCGCACACACACGCAGTCGAGACAAACATTTCCATAATTCCTTGCAAGCGCCTTGTGAAAATGAACCAAAAAGTGTGAGATGTGCCGTCAGAGCAGAATGAGTAATTACTAGAGTGGGGAAAAGTACTGTCTGAACGCCCACCTGCGTGCACACTGTTGAGGGAGAGAAAGAAAGAGAGAGAGAGGGAGAGAAGGGGAAAAAACCCAACAAGGTGGAGAGAATACGGTTCAGAGTGTTGGAGTCAGCGACTGGAGCCGCTCAAATGAACGTGTGACAGGACATCTGTCAAGTCCTGATAAGCAAGGCATTGCTTTTTGGCTGTCAAAACACGATTGTTGCTTCAGCGTTTGATACAATGTGAAAACAACAACCCAGACCCTGGCTCACACAGAAAACATTGAGATTTTCTGCATTGGCACCCCTGTATATAATATGTGTGTTTAGGAGTGTAATGAAGCTCGAGAAAGACAAAGCCCAGTGGCTTTAATACAGACACAATGTCTGAGAGAACAGAGAGAACAACTGTCCATTCAGCCCACACACTTTCTGCTTCCCTAAACTCTTACACTCACACACATGTTTGTTTTTGTGAAATGTGGGGACATTCCATAGGCGTAATGGTTTTTATACTGTACAAACCGTATTTTCTATCCCCCTACACTACCCCTACCCCTAAACCTAACCATCACAGGAAACTGTGCACACTTTTACTTTCTCACAAAAACTCATTCTGTATGATTTATAAGCCTTTTGAAAAGTGGGGACATGGGTAATGTCCTCATATGTCACCCTCTCCTTGTAATACCTATGTCATACCCATGTCATTATACACATTTGTGTCCTGATATTTCACAAAAACATGCCCACACACACACACACACACACGTTTGTTTTTGTGAAGTGTGGGGACATTCCATAGGCATAATGGCTTTTATACTGTACAAACCGTATTTTCTATAGCCCTACACCAACCCTACACCTAAACCTACCCATCACAGGATTACTTTCTTACAAAAACTCATTCTGCATGATTTATAAGCCTTTTGAAAATAAAACACACACACACGCACATGCAAACACACACACACACACACAAACACACACACGCACACACACACACACACACACACACTCAGGTTTGTTTTGCTATCTTAGTGGGGACTCTCCATAGGCGTAATGGTTTTTATACTGTACGAACTGTATATTCTATCCCCCTACACTACCCCTATCCCTAAACCTAACCATCACAGGAAACATTCTGCATTTTTACATTTTCAAAAAAACATCATTTAGTATGTTTATTAATCCATTTCCCTTATGGGGACCGCTGGCTGGTCCCCACAATGTAGGTGATCTCAGGTTTTTATTACATCGTGGGGACATTTGGTCCCCACGATGTAATATAAACAAGAACACACACACACACACACACACACACACACACACACACACACACATAGTGTGTTACCTCTTCATAGATGTAATGGTTTTTATACTGTACAAACTGTATATTCTACCCCCCTACACTACCCCTACCCCTAAACCTACCCATCACAGAAAACTTTAGGCATTTTTACATTTAAAAAACAACAACAAACAGTTTTTTACAATCACTTTGCTACTATTTTCAGAACCTTGAACATTTTTCAAAACTCTAGACTCAAAACTCAAAACGGTTATCACTTGTAACACAGGCTGTCTAATGTTCAAAACATTGCATTTTGCATTCACATCTTTAAAGAAATCTTGCACTTGCACAATCATTGGTTCAAAACACAAATTTACTGTGAAATACCATTGAAACATAACTATAGATCACCCACACACAAGCAACCAATAGTTTCACTGTGTCATTGTTCTTACAATCATTAAATATTGTAGAACAAAATAGGTGATACAGGTTTCATTATGGTACTACAGTAAATACATCTCTGTAAAAGTACTGCAGTAGTAGAGAGAATACTACAAACACAGTGGAATCATTGAACAAAGTTTGTAATACATTGATGTAAAACACTACAGTACAATCACAACATAGGTTTATTTGAATCAAAGCAAAAATAATTAGCTGTGAAATAGAAAAGAAAAGACAGTACTGTAAAACATCAAATGCAGTGTTCCTCAACTTGCTTGCTTGTACTGTAAGAAACAAAACAGGAGTGATTACTGTACTTCTACATTGTAATCAACTCTGTGTTGTGGATTTGGCCACAGGTTCTCATCTACATCACAATGGATGTTTTCATTAGCCAAACATCTTGGAAAAAACCTTCGGGCATGGCGAATCCAGGCCTGACACTGGTCTGCTGTGATGTCATTGCAGGTGTCATCCATGGATATTGTAGTCTAATTGGTTCATGCTCCACACTAATTGGTGACAATGAATCTCGTTATCTTGAAACTTTCATGATTTACAGTAAACATGGAAGATTGTTTGTCTGTTTCCATACAACTATGCATTAAGAGTAATGCAACAGTTACTTTTCATTTTGAGCAGTTGTATCAATTGATAGTTAGATCATTGTAAGGAAATGAATAGACACTCATTTGAAATGTAATGTGTGAATTGCCTTTTGAAATAGTAGTACTTTGATGTTGTGTCATATTGAACAGGTGATTTTTGTTGAATGAACAAATGATCTAAGTTTTATGTGTATCCAAGCAATTGACCCTTCTCAAAGACCCGCCCCCCTTAGTTACTGTTGCTTTGTCCGACAAGCCGTGGCGCTGTCTCACCACACGCAGTGAAAAATACATCGCGGAGCGAAGAGGATACATGACAACATGTCGACAGACAAGACAAAGCAGGTTACTTATAATATTAAACAAAGTCCCAGCTTTCAAACTGTGTAGTTATTAAAGAAATTCAAACAATAAAAACCGTTTTCTGGCTCTTTAATGTGTCGTGACCATGGTCGTGACAGATTGCTGTAGCGCCTCAGCTCAAGAGGCTCGTTAACCGATCATCTCTACTAGTCCATTTATAGCATCAAATAAACATGAATGAACATCAGAATTAATGTTGTTTCAAACGCGGAAAGACGTCAATATGCACAATTTTTCAAGTTTAACTCCACTGAGGTTAATCTTCTAACTACTGGCTGCTTTGTCGGACAAAATGGCGGATGCGGCGTTCTGATTGGTTAGATCGCTTGTCAATCAAACTCCTGGCGAAGGGTCAATTGAGAAAAGGGTTAGAGTTTTGAAAAATGTGCATTTTGATCATTGGTTGTGAGTTCCCTTTCAAGGGAACTCAACGCTGCGTAATCGCTGTGGGAACGCCCCTGCGTGATGTCGTCATGAAGCACGTATGAAATAAGTCCAATCAGGAGACGGAACGTCATAGGCGGGTGACGTCACCGACCAGGAACTATAAAACCTGCCCGAAAACACTGTCATTCAGCTTCTGTGTCTTCAGCAAGCACTTCGTGTGATTTTGTCTGTCTATTTATTGTTGTCTATTGATTGTGAAATGGCGAGTGAACAACTCTACAGGAAGTGTGTGCACCCTTGTCCGCGTTTTATCCCGGACGGGGACACACATGAAATGTGTGTTGTTTGTTTGGGAGCGCAGCATGCCCAGGCAGCTCTCGAGGGGGCTGCTTGTGTGCATTGTGACCAGCTGCCGCTGCGTACGCTGCGCTCCCGCCGAGCCCTCTTCGAGGAGGGTGACTCGGCTGGCGTTCCTCGAGGCTCGGGTCCCACTTCTGCTGAGGCAGGGC
>RJVU01040367.1:2991-13316 GCA_003731715.1 Anabarilius grahami | reverse complement strand
ATTTATGATTTTACTGTACTTTTCATATTTTATACTGTACAGAGTGAATAACCTGATTTTAGGGTGCAGTACGCAGCCAGAACGCTAGAGCGCAGCACTGCAGTGGCGCCTCACTCAGAGCGTCTCGCTCTACATCTACATCTTCAACTCGGGTTTAAAGAAATAATAAGTACATAAACATTTTGTTTCCCAGCAAAAATATGTTATAAGTATTCGCAATGATTACATTTATCATCCTAATGTTTCATCAGACGATTTAATCTATCGTATTTTAGTCTGACAGTTGTTAATGTATATAATCGGTAATTCCTTCGACTCAAACGGGCAGAAATCGACACGAATTCAGTCAAATATGATTATAAAGAATAAATACTAATGTATAAAATCATTTAAATTCGCTTACCATGTATATAGCTTGTCTGACAAATGTGCGTCGTTTTCCTTCTCTTGTGTTTTTCTTTTGAAACTACCTGAAAACGCAGAGCGAAAACGAGAATTAGAAACACTAAATGTGTATTTTAATTGCCAACCATCACAAAAACCTACAAAACAGTGTTAATAAATTAATGTTATTGCATGATTTTGATTTGTAACTTGGACAAAACGCCCTTAGCTGCATTCAAGACTAACACTTAAAAGATTGGAAACTAGAAACATATCTTAAAAGTCAATGTTTAAAACAACATTATGCAAGATTTGAGAGGTTGTCTAACTTGTTGTGTATTGTAAAACTAAACTGAAGTAGTTAAAGATGTAAATATGACTGGATGTCATGTGTCAATCGTATTTCTTTAAACTTCAGTAAAGAAAGCTTTTTATTTCCTCATTTATTATCTTGCATACTACTTAGTCATGATTAAAAAATAGTGACTAACCTATAATTGTTTCTGATTCAGGCCTCACTTACATCAAGCAACATCTTCCTGATCATGATGAGAGTCTTCAAGAGGATTTCTTCTCTAATATCAAGCAAACACGCACACAGGAGACACCAAACATCTGGATGCACACCTACAGCTGAAGGTATGACTATGTTATCCAACCTTTTTCTGTTGCTCCTCCCACTATCCACTTCATGTTTGGGAGTGCCTCCTGATTTAAGGTGTGAGTTTGGAGCTGTATGTATATAAAAACCAAGAGAGTTACAAACAAACAAGAGAGAAACTGAGGCTTTCCTGTCATCTTCTACTTGTCACTTTCATTGTGTAACTTGTAGTTGTTAAAGGATTAGTTCACTTTTCCTGATAATTTACTCACCCCCATGTCATCCAAGATGTTTATGTCTTTCTTTAGTCAAAAAGAAGTTAGGGTTTTTGTGGAAAACATTCCAGGATTTTTCTCCATATAGTGGACTTCACTGGGGTTCAACGGGTTGAAGGTCCAAATGTCAGTTTCAGTGCAGCTTCAAAGAGCTCTACATGATCCCAGACGAGGAATAAGAGTCTTATCTAGAGAAACCATTAGTTATTTTCTAAAAAAAACAACAAATTGATATACTTTTTAACCACAAATGCTTGTCTTGCACTGCTCTGCGATGCGCCATGCATTACGTAATCACGTTAAAAAGGTCACGCGTGACCTCATTTTCTCCTCTAACTTAAAAATCGTCCGACATCGTTGTTTCACCTTTTTTTGCAAAGGCCGTTTGACTTTGTCTTTGCACGTTCGCTTTGTAGACACTGGATTGGTACTTCCGCCTATATGACGCGTGACCTTTCCAACATGATTCCGTAATGCGTGGTGCATCGCAGAGCAATTCAAGATGAGCATTTGTGGTTAAAAAGTATATCATTAAAATTTTTTTTTTAGAAAATGGCTGATGGTTTCTCTACATAAGACTCTTATTCCTCGTCTGGGATCATGTAGAGCTCTTTGAAGCTGCACTGAAACTGACATTTGGACCTTCAACCCGTTGAACCCCAGTGAAGCCCACTATATGGAGAAAAATCCTGAAATGTTTTCCTCAAAAACCTTAATTTCTTTTCGACTGAGGAAAGAAAGACATAAACATCTTGGATGACATGGGAGTGAGCAAATTATCAGGAAATATTCATTCTGAAGTGAACTGATCCTTTAAGTGAACACTAAAGAAGGTGTGCTGTGTGCTGACTTCTGTGTGAGTGTGGTAACTCTGTGTTTATAGTTACCATTAACTAGTTGGAGTGTGTTAAAGTAATCTTCTTGATTGTATGTTTCTGTGTAGTGCTGGCCTGTGTGGTCAGGCTCCCCTTAATTGTTTCTTTCTTGTGGGATCATTTGTAGGGAAGTTCATGCGATTTAATTTGAGAATTCATGTTTTCTCTTGTGTTTAGAGATGGAGTAAGGGAAGAATTTTTCTGTGACTTCTTTTATGTTTGAAGCTAGGTTAAGTTATTTATTTAAAAATATATCATATAAAATATGACTGACTGTGTTTATGTGAATACTCACCAAGATCAGCATTTTGACATTATTTTGTGTGTATTTGACTGTTTAAGTGCAATAAACAGCAAAAAAGAACTCAATTTAGTACTGAGAGGCGGCTTTATGTGCGCAGACTTTGGGTGTGAGCACAAAATCTGCGGGAATGAATAAAATTATGTGCAATACACGCAATCCCACTGCGAAATTCAAGCCCTGTAACACCAGCAATATTCATCCGGAGCAAATGAAACGAGTGAGTCAGGAGAGGTGGGTTTGTGTGTCGACTCACTGTCAGAGAGATTAGAAAGCGAGAAAGTGTAGCTGGAATCATGTATCAAATGAGTATTGGAAGCGTTTCAGATATTTCAGTATCGATATACATCGATAAAACTATGTTTTTGACAACACTACATTGCACTTACTTTATTTCAGTTGCTTTTTTAAAAGACTACTAATGAAAAATGTATATATTATAAATTCAAAGTGGCTAGTAGGAGTGACTGTGTTACACGCCACTGCTGAAATCCACTGCATCAGGCGGGTGTTAATGTCAAGCCCTGATTGTATTACATACAACAATGTGACAATAATTAAACAATGCATTGACAGAATAGAAAAATTTACTTTTGATACTTAAGCAAGTACTTATACTCTGACTTTGCAACTTTCACTTGCTCAGGCAATGAAGACCCTGCTGTATCTGTCCGACCAGGAGGTTGTATGGCCGCTGCTGAATGGGTTCTGGGGGATTGAAGCTGAGCTCCCTAATTTCGAGGGCCTCACCATCAAAGTCCAAATCCTCAAACCCCTCATCCCCCTCCAGATCACTCTCCAGGTCTTCAACCTGAATCCCATCTGGAATATCAGGATCAGCACCAAAGTCTTCCTCAAAAGGTTTATTTGTTTGGGAATACATGTACTCCACACCAATGAGTTCACCTGTAGATATTCAAAATGTGATGAGCACAAGGGTGGAATGCAGGTGCTACTACACAAAAGTGTACCATGTTACCTGTGTATCCGCCAGGGCTGGTGTAATCCTCCGCCAAATTAAGGCCCAAAAATTACTGGCTCAGGGTGTTGGCATACTGCTGCATTTGGCCACCATGGCAGACATCCTTTCTTTCAACGGCAGCAACTGCACCAGCCTCATTCCACTGCACAAGGCCTTTCTAGGTACAAGTGCCTCCTGAAGGTCAGTGGCACTTGTACCTAGAAAAGCAGGTAGAAAGAAGTTAGCACCATGAAAAACACATGAACAAACAACTGCATTGTTTAGGAAACATGCATACCTGGCACAAAACGATTTAGGTGCAGGTGGAAGGACTCCAGGAATGATGAACCACGTACGCAACGATACAGAGGCAGGATTACCCACCCTTTGTTCACCTGCACATCTGGTGGGTCCTGGATGCATTCAACATGGCGCTGTTGGGTCCACCAGATCTCCTCCATCTTCTCTTTGTCCAGGAGCCTCATTCCCATTGTGTCTGTTGCTTCACTGAAGTCCTTAAGGAGCTGTTCAATCAGCTCCTTAGTTTGCTGGGCTCCACGAGTGTGGCGATGACAGTGCTTTGCCAGCTCTTTAGCGGTGGGATAGCAGCCCAAGGCCTCCTTCAGCTTCTTGACATTTGCAGCATCCCACTCAAAAATTGAGGCCGAGAGGCGTCCCATGAAGGGGCCGCACAGCAGGAGGCTGTTAGTGGTGACTCCGACTGCGATCCGCCGCATAAAATGCCACAAATCCAGCCTGACCACCAGCTGGTCCCAGCATCGCTGCCGCCTTGCCTTTACCTCGTGCAGAGCAGCAGTCCCCGTCCACATAAAGGACTTGGGGAGGAGCTTCTCCAACTCGCCGGTAGCGATCCACAAGCCCAGAACACATAGAAAGCAGGCCTTTTCCCTCTCCTTCTTTGAGGACACACATGAGCACTTGACCAATTTAATTCCCCACATCTGTCACCCATGCAGCGGTGCCAGCAGCATCACCAGCTAGCTTTTTGGTGACCTAAAGTGGACGATAAGAAGTATTAATAAACAAAGGAACAAAACTTTTTTATTTTACAATAAAAAATAACACTAAATCAGGCTTTACCTTTTTGGTGGAGTCCATCTTTAGGATGGAGCCATAAACAGAGGTGACCCGGGCCTTTAGTTCAAGAAGACGTGTAAGTACATCTTTGGCATATACTGACAGCAGCCAAGATGGTCAAGGCACAGGCACCATCTGTGGCAGCGGGGCAATGAGATGGGTGGGATCAGTGTCCTGGGTCACAAAATGAAGTACATTGTTGACTGGCCCAGCCAATGCTCTTTATGCCTGACGCACAGGTGTCTGTACAGAGCTGTGGCTCTGTTCCCCAGCGTGCGCCCCCACATCAGTCTCACCACCTCCCTATCACAGGACAACCTACATGAAGTAAAAAGGACCAAAGCACAATGTCAGACTATTATGTGTGTAAGTGTATTTTATGTTAAGAGATTTAAAAACACTCATACCTGTAGGTTAGGACTGCCGAAAATAGATTAAGGTGGCTGGGATCCAACTGTTCCAGGATGTCTCGTGACCAGGCTGCCAGCTTTTTTTTACAGGATCGACATTCCATGTACTCGGTTGCCATGAAATACCACCCATTTAGGTCCAAGACCCTTCGGACGGTCTTGTACATGCCGCAACCTGTTAGCTGGATGCCAAGGCGACGGCAGTTGGGCTGGTGGCACAACAGCCTGTATGCCCACATTCGATAAGGAACCCAGAGAAACAGCCTGCTGTGAAAAAAGGCATCAGGTTTAGAAGGGGGCTGGGAGTACAGAGGACGGGGACCAGGAGGAAACCACCACAGACGCAGATTTTTTGTCAGCGCCAACCTCCCGGACTTGTCTCTGGTAAAGAGAGCCTTGCTGACACTCTTTTGGGAGTGTCTGCTTCCAACCTTCAGGCAGCAGCAGCTGTCGGACAAAGAGAGAAAAATAGTGTGTAACTTTTATCACTGAGGGCTTTATTTAAGGGTGCGTTCACACTTGTCATGTTTGGTTTGATTAAAACGAACCCTGGTGCGATTGCTCGGTTAGTGCGGTTCATTTGAACATATGTGAACGCTGCCATCCGAACCCTGGTGCGCACCAAACAAGCGGACCGAGACCGCTGAAAAGATGGGTCTCGGTCCGCTTCCAAACGAACTCTGGTGCGGTTCGAATGATATATGAACGCAACACGGACCAAAGACATGTAAACGAACCAAAAACAGGAAGTCGAGACCCTAAAAAGGACAGAATCCTCACACATATCGGTTTTTCTCGTCATAGACGAGAGTTTGCCCATGACAGACATCAGGCGCGCGTCTCCACGCTGCAGATCGTGTGTGTGTGTGATGGAGGGATTCTCGCCGCTGTTTTGACTACTTTACACATTTTATAAGCTCTTCACGAGTTCCCAGCTGGCCAAAATACCATCACATGCAGGCTACGCACCGCTACGCACACACAACAACATTTACCTCAGCACACAGCATTGTTTTGGATGTTCGGTAAGTTCCGTCTCAAAATAGGCAATACCCCATAAAATCTGACCAATCACGTTGTGAATGCATCCCCATGCCTTAAGGTTCGGTACCTTTTGGTTCGGTGATAAAATTGCCAATCTGAAAGCTAATCGGACCAGGACTAAATTTTTTTTTTTCTTCTTTGGTCCGGACCAAACAAACCAAACGAACCGAACTACAAGTGTGAAACATTTAGTCCTGGTCCGATTAGCGTTCAGATTGGCAATTTTATCACCGAACCAAAAGATACCGAACCTTGAGGCATAGGGATACATTCACAACATGATTGGTCAGATTTTACGACGTATTGCCTATTTTGAGACGGAACTTACCGAACATCTAAAACAATGCTGTGTGCTGAGGTAAATGCGCTCGTTGTGTGTGTGTAGCGGTGCGTAGCCTGTATGTGATGGTATTTTGGCCAGCTGGAAACTCGTGAAGAGCTTATAAAATGTGTAAAGTAGTCAAAAGAGCGGCGGGAATCCATCCGTCATACACACAAACGATCTGCTGCGTGGAGACGCGCGTCTGATGCCTGTGATGAGCAAACTCTCGTCTATGACGAGAAAAAACGACATGCGTGAGGATTCTGTCCATTTTAGGGTCTCATCTTCCTGTTTTTGGTTCGTTTACATGTCTTTGGTCCGTGTTGCGTTCATATATCATTCGAACCGCACCAGAGTTCGTTTGGAAGCGGACCGAGACCCATCTTTTCAGCGGTCTCGGTCCGCTTGTTTTGGTGCACACCAGGGTTCGGATGGCAGCGTTCACATATGTTCAAATGAACCGCACTAACCGAGCAATCGCACCAGGGTTCGTTTTAATCGAACCAAACATGACAAGTGTGAACTTAGTCACTATATTAAGACTTTGTCTTAAGAACTAGTTTGACCAACTTGCAGTTAACCAAGGGGTAATCAATGTTATTTTTCCAATTCAAATTACACCAATCTACCTTTTTGTGTAACAGACTTAAAAAAATTAGGACCACTCTTCAAGAAAAACATTAGTGTCTTAACTTTTAAGACTAGTCTAAGTGGTTTATGCAACCGGCCCCTGATTCCCGTTGTGTCCATTGCTTCACTGAAGCTGTTCAATCTCCACAAGTGCGGCGACAACAGTGCTTTGCCAGCTCTTTAGCGGTGGGATTGCAGCCGCAGTCCTCCTTCAGCTTCTTAACATCCCCAGCATCCCACTCAAAGATAGAGGCCGAGAGGCTGTGGTGACTCTGACTGCGATCCGCCGCATAAAATGCCACAAATCCAGCCTGACCACCAACTGTCCCACTCGCTAAACATCGCTGCCGCCTTGCCTTTACCTCCTGCAGAGCAGCAGTCCCGGTCCAAATAAAGGACTTGGGGAGGAGCTGTTGCATGTGAGATGTCCTGCTTGATTCTTCCGCAGTGGTGGACGAAGTACACAAGTACTTGAGTAAAAGTACAGATACGTATATTAAAATATTACTCAAGTGAAAGTAATATTTAACACTACTTTTAAATTTAATTTGAGTGAAAGTACAAAAGTACTTGATTTTTAATGTACTCACTGATTGATGAGTGTTTATTTTGTAATTTTATGCCACTTATATAATTTAATTTTATATTATATTATTATTATTTTATATAATCCAATTGCTCAAAATAATTATGAATGATTATGAATTGTCAAATAGCCAGCACTAGTCAGTGTGGAAGATTAGTGGATGCCTATGTAATGTGTGTTGGCAAACAATATAAAAACAGACGTCACATAGGGCTAATATGCATAACATTTTAAGAAATTGCTTCAGCAGCGGGGAAGATGAATGTGCATGCATTATTTTCATTTGAGTTAGAGCTGCATGATTCTGGATTAAATGAGATCTTCCACAATTTTGAACAGAAAACTAAACAAAAGAACATTTAATTATTTACTAGAGGACAATATCTTAATTGCTGCAGTCCATTTAAAAATATTTAAATCAATTAAATTCTTTAAAAAATTCAATGACTCACTCATAACTACTTCACTTGTTTCATTACTGGATGAATCAATGTTTTTGAACGAATCTTTTGAATGAATCATTCAATATCAAATACATTATTTGCTTGTCGCCTCCTAGTGGCGTAACGATGTAATCGATACAACCGTTATTTGAAGCGCCAAGTTCGTTTTGAAAGGTGATTTGTTCTGTTTTGATCGCTAAAATAGACTTCCGTGTTTATATCCAAACATTTATCTCAGTACTTCTGTGATAATTTGTAGACACATTGATCTGGACGTGTCCGCGTTAAAGCATTTCAGTGGGCTTAAACAGATCGCTTTTTACAAGCATATTTAGTTCACAATCAACTGACAGTTGAGACCTAAATATGATTTAGGTTTTTAGATTTTCAGTTATAATAATTAATCCTAAAATTCAACATTATACTTTTCGCCGTCAGTCGCGATCGCGCAGTTCTTTGCTTATTTTCAGTCAGACTTGTAAATTCAGTTCACTGGAGACTCGCTCTGAACGGATCAATGAATCAGTGAGTTGTTGACTCGAATGAAGTGTTTGATTTGATTTGCGAACCGTTTTAACAGGATGATTGAAAAGAATCAGTTCGTACACGAATCAGACACCGCATTTGCGTCTCTTGTGACGATTTCTTCATTTTGAAATAATGAGTAACGATATGTTTTATGAAATGCAGTAAAAAGTATAGTACGAGAATGCTTTTTTTTACGCCAGAAAAAAAAGAAAAGAACGACTTTTCAACAATATCTCGTAATGGCCGATTTCAAAACACTGCTTCGGAGCTTTACGAATCGAATTAGTGATTCGGATCTCCCATCAAACGGCTAAACTGATGCAATCACGTGACTTTGGCGCTCCGAACTGCTGATTCGATTCGTTAAGCTCCGAAGCAGTGTTTTGAAATCGGCCATCACGAGATATTGTTCGAATGAAAGTACGCCGTTATTTGTTTTTTTTGGCGCACAAAAAGTATTCTCGTCGCTTTATAATATTAAGGTAGAACCACCAAACTCACATAAACTGTTTTAAATATGTTTTTAGTAGCTTTATGGATCTTGAGATTTACAATGGCTATAGAGGCCTCACTGAGCCATCGGATTTCATCAAAAATATATTAAGTAGTGTTCTGAAGATGAACGAAGGCCTTACAGGTGTAGAACAACATGAGGGTGAGTAATAAATTACATTATTTTCATTTTTTGGGTGAACTAACCCTTTAACTATGTACTTACATCAAGAAATAAGTACAATGTACTTATTGTGTTCATATTGTACTGCAAAACACTTTAGCTGCTATTGAGGTGGATATGAGTAAAGTAATTACAGATGTATTTACATGCAGGAATTTTTTTAAATGCAAGTACAACGTAAAAACATGTATGTAGCCTACACAATAAATGCATTGTATCAAATGATTGATTTAATTGTAAGTACATAGTTAATAGGGCAAAGGAAGCCATTTTGGACACAAACACAATGTAGAAGCCTCACAGTATCTGCACAGAAATCAGAGGAGATTAAATATGAAACACACTGATGAGCCAATGAGAAAACCTTCTAGAAGAATTACTGGATGTGCAGATCTGAAAAACTAGAAAAAACAGCAATAACAACAGCATAAATAGGCCAAAAATCCCTGTATGTTGGATAAAATGCAATTGCTTTTTTCTTTTTTACTGTGTGTCTGCTAATCTGGTGAAAGAAATGCTGTGAAAATCAACAAAGGGAACCTGTAAACCTTATTTTGCTATTTTAAGCTATTTTGTGTGAATGTGTGTGAACTTTCGCCTTGTAGGTAAATAACTGGAAGAATAACAAAATGCAGTAAATGGTAAAATAATTTGAGCAACAAACCAGTGTGTTTATGATTACAATAATAAATTAAAATTATATGATAATGGTGATATCGTTACATTTATTGTATCATCATATGTGACCCTGGAGCACAAAACCAGTCATAAGTCGCACGGGTATATTTGTAGCAGTAGCCAACAATACACAGTATGGGTCAAAATTATAGATTTTTCTTTTATGCCAAAAATCATTAGGATATTAAATAAAGATCATGTTCCATGAAGATATTTCGAACATTTCCTACCGTAAATATACAGTACAGTCCAAAAGTTTGGAACCACTAAGATTTGTAATGTTTTTAAAAGAAGTTTCGTCTGCTCACCAAGGCAAGGCTACATTTATTTAATTAAAAATACAGTAAAAAAACAGTAATATTGTGAAATATTATTACAATTTAAAATAACTGTGTACTATTTAAATATATTTGACAAAGTAATTTATTCCTGTGATCAAAGCTGAATTTTCAGCATCGTTACTCCAGTCTTCAGTGTCACATGATCCTTCAGAAATCATTCTAATATGCTGAT
>RJVU01040353.1:0-14498 GCA_003731715.1 Anabarilius grahami | reverse complement strand
CATGGATGAGTGAGTTTGGTGTGGAGGAACTTGACTGGCCTGCACAGAGTTCTGACCTCAACCCGATAGAACACCTTTGGGAGGAATTAGAGCGGAGACTGTGAGCCAGGCCTTCTCGCCAACATCATGCCTGACCTCACAAATGCGCTTCTAGAAGAATGGTCAAAAATTCCCACAAACACACTCCTAAACCTTGTGGAAAGCCTTCCCGGAAGAGTTGAGACTATTATAGCTGCAAATGGTGGGCCAACTCCATATTAAACCCTACAGATTTAGAACGGGATGCCATTACAGTTCATGTGCACGTAAAGGCAGGTGTCCCAAAACTTTTGGCAATATAGTGTATATAACTGAGTATCATTGGCATAGCAGTGGAAACATGTGGCAGCATATATACAGTATAATAATAATAATAATTCATAAAATTTTTATAGCTCTTTTCTCTGCACACAAAGCAACATTACATATGGAAGGGGGAATCTCCTCAACCACCACCAATGTGCAGCATCCACACGGATCATGCGATGGCAGCCATATTGCACCAGAACTCCCACCACACACAAGCTTATTGGTTGAGAGGAGACAGAGTGATGAAGCCAGTCTGTATATAGGGATGATTAGGAGGGCATGATGATGAACTGAGGCCAATGGGCAAATTGGGCCAGAAGGACATGCTGGGATTTTGGTAACACTTTAGAATACTGGTTCTTCATTATAAAATAACTACATAGGAACAAATGAGTAATGCATTATTAACACTCTAGTAACTACTATTAACTAACAAGAAACTCTGATTAATGAATTAGTGAGTAATTGTGCTCAGTTGAATGTAGTAGTTTACTATTAGCTAATCAGTGTGTATTTATTCATTAATGAAGGATCAGTATTCTAAAGTGTTACCGGCATTTTTACTGACCACAGGACCTCGTTTTAACGTCTCACCCAAAAGACGGTGTTTGTTATAGTATAGTGTCCCCATCACTATACTGAGGTGTTAGGACCCACACAGACCACAGGGTGAGCACCCCCTACTGGCCTCACTAACACCTCTTAGAGCAGCAACCTAGTGTTCCCAGGAGGTCTCCCATCCAGGTACTAACCAGGCTCAACCCCACTTAGCTTCAGTGGGAAACTAGTCTTGGACTACGGGGCGTATGGCTGCTATATAGAGAAACAGAGACATTCTTCAGAATATCTTCTTTTGTGTTATGCAAGAAAAGAAATAATACAAATTTCACAAGTTTGTGTGCCCACATAATAGAAGGGGCTCAGAGAGGATATTCTACTCGAGCTCCGATTACTCCCCTATTACATAGGCAAAAAAATATACAAAAAAGGAGAAGGGGAGCAAGAGGGATGCCAAAAAAAAAACTAACAACGGGAAGTGGTAAGTTTTTATGTTTTTATACCTTGGTATTAATTTGAACATTAGATGAGCATACACCTCCCGAAATTACATTAATAACTTCACTTGGGAAGACATGAGGATGAGTAAACAATTACAAATTTTACATATTGGGTGAACTTTCCCTATAAACCTAGGCATTGATGAAATAATGCTGGCACTTATGATTAAAACTATAACCTTACCATACAAGATCTTTAACCCCTCAGTCTCACCACTTCACTGGTACTTAATTATTTATGTGATGTTTCTCCTGTCATTGGTTTGTCCTTTAGCACCTGTTGAAAGAGACACAGAGGTGGTTCCAGCAGAGGATCCAGCAGAGAGAGAAAGATCTTCAGCAGCTAAGAGAGGCTGTGGAGTCTCATAAGGTGAGTCTGGAGAAGAAGAGAAGTGTGAGAAGTCTCAGTCAGGACTCACTGAAGCCACTGTGTGATTGTGATGTGTGTCCTAACAGCGCTCTGCACAGACAGCAGTGGAGGACAGTGAGAGGATCTTCACTGAGCTCATCCGCTCCATTGAGAGAAGCCGCTCTGAGGCCACACAGCGGATCAGAGATCAGGAAAAGACTGCAGTGAGTCGAGCTGAAGGACGACTGGAGCGACTGGAGCAGGAGATCAATGATATGAGGAGGAGAGACGCTGAGCTGGAGCAGCTTTCACACACACAGGATCACATCCATTTCCTGCAGGTAACAGAGATCTAGAAGAACAGGATCATAGTGGACTTGAGCAAGAGACTCACAGAGAAACATTTCATGAGAGCAGAATGAGCCGTTGACTGAAGTGTTGATCTGTGTGTTCGGTTATTATATCATCACCAGTCAGACTCTCATCTGATCATCTTCTTTTGAGAGAGACACACTTACAAATGCAGTTCAGCTCTGGAAATCTCCTAGGAAACATTTTTCTGAACGATATATTGAGCTTCCAGACAGAAACGGATCAAAACTTCACTAATATAATGTTTTTTTACAACAGTGTGAAATCCATGAACTTGATGGTATCAGTTTCACCTAGATTTCACATCATCTCTTATTATTTTACAATCTTTGACTTGTACTACAAACCAAAATCAGATAATCTTCAATCCTGCTGAAACCTTTTATAATAATTTTCATGAACACATTAATGAATTTGACAGTGAAGTGCTCAACAAGTAGTGAGGCTGTATATTAGCAACGCTTTATTCAAACCACAAAAACTGACCTTGGGATCGTGTCCTAAGAGTCCTTGTGAATTTCAGAGCCACTTACTGCTCAAACATTATAAATAATGCTCAGTCTGCTCATTGCCTTTGAACTGCTTTTTCTAATCAAATCAACTCAAACCTTCCATGTGATGCCATTGATGATCTTGATCTCTGATCTGACATTTATGTTATTGCCAGATGTTTAATAATCAAGTGTTTTACTAGACAGTTCACATATAGTGTAAGTGTCAAATGCTAGAACTTATAGCTCTAACATGATATAATGAATATTAGAAGAATTAATCTGATGCTGTAAAAGTGCTGGATTGAGGAGAGTTACTAAAGATCAACAAGAGCCGCTCAAATCTGACAGTAGTGCAGGTTATTGGCTGAAGTGTGGAAGTGATGAGCTTTGATTTCTGTTTTCTGTAGAGTTTCCAGTCTCTCTCAGCTCCTCCTGAATCTACAGACGTAAATGACAATCCCTTCAGTTCTCTCTCCTCTTTTGATGACGTGAGAGAATTTGTCCATCAGCTGAGAGACAAACTGGAGGATTTCTGCAAAGAGGAGCTCAAGCAGATCTCTGACAGAGGTAAAGTCCTGGGGCTTGATGTATAAACATTGTGTACTCACAAAAAAGGCATTGAAATGTGTATCGGGATGTATAAAAAAATAAACTTAGCGTAAATATGTGTGCACTGTCCAAACACTCTAGACTGTGTATAACGGATGTTGGCCAGTAAGAGCTATGCGTGTAAACCTCAATCCCCTGATCTCAAGAGGAGTGCTAGCGATTGACGCGCCTGCCTCCAATGCCGGAGACCCTGGTTTGAATCCTGCTCCAAGCAGGTGACCAGTGACATGTGCGTATGCACTCTTTTACTGGAGTGAGCAATGTAATGATGTAATGAAGAAAAGAAAATGATTTAACCTGATTTAAAATGTTTTAAACTGTTTTCATTTTGACAAAGACTACACATTTAAATATTCCACTCTCATAAATGGAGTTAAGCACACAAATTACATAAAGTCATTATCCAGAAGTTTAACAACAATTATATAAAATTAGATTGAAATATTTTTGTGAAAAACTATGAGCTGCTTTTGAACACTTTTCCTGTGGCATGCTGGGAAGTTTAAAATTTTTTATTGCATGGTAATTTCTCTATAACCCCCTGGAGCCAGCCCGTTGCGTGCGATACCACCTATGTTTTTTTTCTTACCAGTGCGAAAGACACTCATAATACTCCTAAATAGTCGCTGACTGAATGGCTCATATTGCGGCTCATGAGGGGCAGGGTCTTAATCTCCTCAGGTGTGAATCACAGCATTATTCATCAAGATTCACGTCTTTTCGCATATGTCCTTTCTAAACAAAAAGTGTCTTAGAAATTTAAAATCAATTCATTGTTTTATACGACTGCGTGCCCCCTACTTGGCGCACCTTCATACTTCTACCTTCACTGCCCTCACCACAATTGATGGAGCTGAGGTAAAAGGCTATGAGAAGTTAGATGAAGCCATAGCCACGTACCTCTGCTTGCCCACAGCGATTGGATGGAAAGCGAAGGTCGCTCATCCGTCCAAGCCCTGTAGGACCACTTCAGTTCTCGCTGGTCATGCCTATACCTCAGCTAGACAAGCAGGCTCCGCCCTTCACACAATGACAATCCTACAAGATCCTGCACTCAGAAGCCATCCTGATCCTTCAGAAAGGAAGAGCAGGGGGCTAAGTCTGCGGCCGGACCACCCCCCAAACAGCCTCGAATTTGCCTCCCAACTCTCCGTTCAGTTCCGGGTGTTGAAAGCAATGTTTGTTGCAAGCATTGGGCCCGTTCATGTTCACTCTCTCATGCAACAGACCAGTTATAGGGAACAAAATAAAAAACAAACATTTTTAAAAAGAGAGCAGTTTTCTTCTTCCAGTTACCACAAAACGACTTTAATCCCCAGGCCACCGGGGCTGAGGCTTGGGAAGCCATCTCTGGAGTGCCAAGTTGGGTGTTGAAGTAAATGAGGTTACTTGCTGCAATTCACACGCAGGCCTCCCCACGTCACCACCTCCGTAGGGAGCAATGTGGCTCATATCCTCCACACCGAAGTGATGAATTTGCTAGCAAAAAGAAGCTGTAAAAGCAGTTCCTCAAACCCTCAGCAAGTCAGGCATTTATAGTTGCTGCTGCTTTCCTCAGGCCCATCCTCGACCTCAGTCATTTGAACTGTGCCCTTATGAAATGGCCATTCAAGATGTTACCATAGAAACAAATCCTTTTGCAAGTGTGCCCAGGGGATTGTTTTTTATCAGTGGATCTGAAAGACGCATACTTTTATATCCAGATAGCACCCCATCACAGACCATTCTTGAGATTTGCGTTCAAAGGGGGGCTTATCAGTATATGGTCCTTCCGTTCTCTAGCTCCACGGACTTTCACGAAGTGCATGGATGCAGCCCTCTCCCCTCTGAGACAGAAGGGACTACTTGTCCTGAATCACCTTGACGACTTACCTCGGTGGCCAAGCTAGTCGATCACAGATCCGTGCTCCTAAGCCATTTGGAAAGCCTAGGACTCAGGACCAATACAGACACTGTCTCTCAGCCANACGCTTTTATCCAAAGCGACTTACATTGCATTATACCATACATTTGTATCTTGAGTATGTGCAATCCCTGGGATCGAACCCATGACCTTGGCATTGCTAGTGCCATGCTCTAACCACTGAGCTACAGGAAAGCTACCTCGGTGGCCAAGCTAGTTGATCACAGATCCGTTCTCCTAAGCCATTTGGAAAGCCTAGGACTCAGGACCAATACAGACACTGTCTCTCAGCCAACAATTCTCATTCTGAGGAGCAGTTCTTGATTCAGCCCAAATGCTGGCCATGCCCATGCCAGAACAAGCCTTGACAATTAAATGCCACGCTGCATCTTTCAAGGTTGGGTTATCACCCCCTCTTAGGAAGTTTTAGAGGACGCTGGGCCACATGGCCTCCACGTCACCAGTACTTCAGCTGGGCCTGCTTCACATGCGGCCCCTACAGAACTGGCTGAAACCCAGAGTTCCAGCCCACACTTGGCGTCTCGGACACCTTTGCATCAGGGTGGATCATGGCTGCATCATGGCCCTGACCCCTTTGGGAGGACCCTCATTGATTCCAATCGGGCGTGGATCTGGGAATGGTCTCCAGAAGGAAGGTGGTCTTGACAGATGCTTCCAACACGGGTTGGGGAGCGACTTCCGTCTCCTGGTCGAGTGCAGAAAAAAGGATTTATATCAACTGCCTTGAAATGCTGGCAGTTTTTCTGGCCCTCAGAACCTTCCTGCCAGATCTGAAAGGGCACCATGTCTTAGTCCGGTCGGACAACATGGCAATGATGTCCTACATAAACCACCAAGGTGGACAAGATCGATGCCTCCTCTTATGGGCACAACCCAACCTGCACTCGCTGAGAGCGGTGCATGTGCCGGTCAGATTGAACCAAGGGGCAGACATGCTGTCCTTGGGCAATGTGTCCTTGGATGAGTGGACACTTCACCCCCAGATGATTTGCATGATCTGTAGTATCTTTGGGAAGGCAGAGGTCGACCTTGTTGCCTCAGAGGACAACTCTCACTGCCCAATATATTTCTTGAGGGACAGGGACATGCTGGCCCACGAATGGCCCAGTCTTCCCCTATACGCCTTCCCTCCAGTCACGCTCAGGGGGTACAGATGCTCAGTCGTTCTGGTGGCCTCCCTCTGGCGGAACCAACCATGGTTCCCAGAGTTGACACAGTTCCTCTCTGCAGCCCCGTGGCCATTTCCCTTGAGGATGGAACAATCTGGCACCCCCAACCAGAGTTCTGGGCCCTTCACCTCTGGCCCCTCGATGGAAGCCGATGGACCTCCCTGCGAGGGTCCTGAACACTATTTCTGAGGCTAGAGCTTCATCCACAAGATGCCTCTAAGCCCATAAATGGTCTGTCTTCTCCAACTGGTGTACAGTTAGGAGTGAAGACCCGACGTCCTGTGACGTTTCACTGATACTGTCCTTTCTTCAGGAGCTGCTGGATAAGGGTCACACCCCTTCCACGCTCAAAGTCTATGTGGCGGCCATAGCAGCATTCCACACTCCTGTGGACGGCCAGTCCGTATGCAAGATCAATCTGGTTGTTCGCTTTCTGAAGGCTAAACTCAGGTCCTCAGTATGGTCAGAGTTAGGGCTGCACGATTAATCGCATGAGATTGTCATGTGTGTCTCGTCAGTAAAGCCGGTTCTGTGATTAGCGGTAAATGTCCATCACCTGCTTTCAAATGGAGCGGCACTTAATATACAGAGCCGTAGTTCGCGGACAAGCTACGCAATATTGCGTTCATAACCGCATGCGATTCATCTGCGATTATGAACGCAATATTGCGTAGCTTGTCCGCGAACTACGGCTCTGTATATTAAGTGTCGAAAACAAATAATAAATATGAATAACAGCATATTCATTACAGTAATCACACTCTTCATGTCTGTTGATTTCCACAGTTACTTTCACCAACATTGTTCCCAGGACCAGGAACGACTTCCTACAATGTAAGTCACTAAGAAAACAAACAGAAAAACTCACTGAGTGTGTTCATGTTCTTCCTGTAGACGGAGAAAGAAAACATGACAGAAGAGTTTTATAGTTGATCATGTAAATGATGATTTGCACAGGATATCTGGTAAACTGTACTGAGACACTGATGATATATTGAACATGAAGAGTTCAAATACATTAAAAGATCAGATTCATAATTTCTGATTCTGATGTGTTTTATCTCCATCAGATTCCCATCAGCTCACTCTGGATCTGAACACAGTAAATAAAAGCCTTGATCTGTCTGAGAGAAACAGAGTGATTACTAACATTCTCAGAGAGCAGCCGTATCCTGATCATCCAGACAGATTTGATCATTGGCAGATGTTGTGTAGAGAAAGCGTGTGTGGACGCTGTTACTGGGAGATTGAGTGGAGTGGGTTGTTTGGTGTGTCTATATCAGTGTCATATGAGAGCATCAGAAGGAAGGGAGAGGATAGTGAATGTGTGTTTGGATATAATGATCAGTCCTGGAGTTTGAGGTGCTCTTCCTCCAGTTACTCATTCATACACAATAAGATAGAGACTAAACTCCCTGTAGAGTCCATCAGCAGTAGAATAGGAGTGTATGTGGATCACAGTGCAGGAACACTGTCCTTCTACAGCGTCTCTGGAGACACAATGAGCCTCATCCACACAGTCCAGACCACATTCACTCAACCGCTCTATCCTGGGTTTAGGCTTTATGTTGCATCAACAGTGAAACTGTGTTGATGAATCAGAACAGACTTTTGAGCAGTTCTACCCATAATACTGATTTATCATGAGCTTATATAGAAATATATTAGGAATGAAAGAAGGAAAACTGTGAGCTGAACTCTGAAATCAGTCCAGATGAATCTCATCATTACTGTAAATGTCAGAATTGTTGGAGTTTCTTTGTTCAGTGGTTCATGCTGCTCGTCCTGATCTAGAAAGTATCCTGACATGATAAAACCATGTTTTTTTTTACATGAACTGTGGTAATACCATGCTCTGAATTCATCATGTAGTGTTTTGTGAAAGTGTTGTGGTGAACAATGTCAGTGTTTTCTATATCTAAAAATTAAATAACCAAAATATCTACATTGTGATATATTGTTACTGTTATAATTATTTGAATTAAAATGTCTTAAATGCCACCGATGTACGAGTTTTATGGGCCGATCACACACACACACACAAAAAAAGTATGAGATGTATCGGCCTAAAAACCACATCAGCCCAGAGGGGAAAATGCCTGGTCTGCCAGATGGCCAATCCACTTGACCTCGGGTGTGCATTTTTTTTCTAATAATTCAACGGCCCGTCATCAATTATTCCTTACTTAAGAACACGTTGGCAGCCAGCAAACCACAGAAAAATAGGACTACAAGTCCAAAAGCAGTAGACTCAAGTTCCAGGATCTGCACTGACATGATAACTAACTGACTAGCAAATAGTGCACAGACAAAAACTAGACCAAACTCTCGAGAGTTGTGCCATCAATAAGAGCAGAGACGAATGATTAACAGCAGCTGAGAAGAGACCTAGCTTCCAGCGCGCTGTCCTAAATACTGTTCTGTAAAATGAAGGAATCGTGAGTTCCTCCGGGCCAGCGTGCAACAACATTTAGTATGCTGCAGCTGGCATCGCAGACTATTTGGATGTTGATGGAATAGTTATTTTTTTCTGTTTAAATAGTTCGCTTCATTTGCGGAAGGTGTTTTGACACGCTTGTGGGTACAGTATATTGCACCAATGGTATTATGTATGCCACTCATCTCGTAGAACCCACTCATAACTACCAGCTGGTGTGCCGCACCATGAGAAAATTTGACACAAGTAGGCATAAGCCTTAGCTTGACTGTTAGCTCAGAAGCCAAAACAACGTAGGCCAGTTCCATTCATTTTAGGCTACATTTTAAAATGTCTACCAATAGGGGAAATAAACCAATAGGGGTAATAATTGACAGGGAAGTAAAATAGCTTTTTTTAATCACAGACTGTTCAAGTTCAGGACCATATGGAAGATGTATGTATTTTCAAAGCATCAGTTGTTTAATTCCACGGCAAACTTCATGAATAAGTTTACATAATGTTGCCTCACCGGTGCCGAACAATTCACCCAGTCCTGTACTCACATGGAGTAGCAAACCACCAAATAACAGCAACGAATCTTCTGTAGTCAATTGGCTTTTGCCAGTTTGTGATCTTTCTTTGAAGAGCTGGTTTGAGTTCATTAGCCAAAGACATAAAAGTATTGCGACTTATTCTAAAATGCTTAACCCAATCATTGTCACTGTATTTGTGCATCATTATATTCCACAAATCATCCCCTTGAGGACATCATTTCGTCTGGTGACATCTGCTGTCCTGAAAATTTGGAAAAAAAGTTGGTTGAATCCAAAAAGCTCTAAATGAATTTCAGAATTAAGACTGTTAAGTAATCGACAGTAATCGAGTTTATTATTAAGTAATAAACATCAGTTAAGTAATAGACCATTTAAAAAGGTTAAATATAGGCCTCCAACAAACAAAATGTTTAGGTTACAGCTGCATCTGTCTTTGATCGATTTGATGTTATTGAACTCTGAAACCAGACTTTCTTGGTTTGAATGATCTGAATATTATCTTGGCCACATCAAAGCGTGACTGGCTTGACTGCATGTTCAAGGTTTACGTTAAAGATTGATGCTATATGATCAAACATTTTACTGTGCCAATCTTTTTTTATGGATCCTAAAATTTTGCATACAGGACAAATGAGCTGCCCTGTGTCCAATCCCATGGGCTTCGTCACATAAAAGACAAGCCCTGTCAGACAAGCTGTCCCACCTCGCCGTGATCTGATTTCCTAATTTAGCAATAGGCTTATTATTCTTGAAAATAGAAAGCAGTAAACTGGCAAATTTCAATTGTCTCATTAGGCTACTCTCTGCATTTTACACATTTTTGAGATGCGAAAGATACAATATAATTTGCGATATACGTGAAATTATGTATGGGAATGACTTGAGGGCAGATTTTTTAGCTATCCAACAAAACTTGTTTGACAATGCGGGGTTTTTTTTAGGGATGACATCATTACGCACTCCATTTTATCAGTAAAATGCCAATTGGATGGAAAGAGGCTTGAGACCGCAAATTTCTCAATCATGTATTAAGGCATATTCACATCGTCAATAACAAAACTTGGCTACCGATACGCATGGAATATCTGCTGCATTCCTTTTGCATTTCTGGCCTCCAGAATACCGTGATGGGAAACATGAAGCATAAACAGCTAGTAATTAGTGAAAATCGAAACATCAAAGGACGATTTTTAAATGAATTATAAAATAGTGTTGAGCTGTTGTGGAAACACGATAACGGAGTATTTTTCTAATTATTAAGTAAAGATAATAAAATGGGAACCCCTTTAAAAATTACTATCCACCAAAAACTAACAAAAAGAAAAAAATCATGGTACGCATTCTCATAAGGGTAATCTTACATTGGATGCATACTTATGATACCCACCTCATTTTTCTAGAAGGTAAAGCAGAAGAGAATATAATAAATAAATAATTTAGTAGGAGATTAAATCGCAAGATTAACAGTGCAGGTAGGTTAGTGTTAGCTTACCTTTCATGAGGCAAGAAAGACTAGCCCAACAAAGAAACATTACCTATTTAGCTGACCAGCCCGCATGTTTAAACTATAAACAAATATAAGTGATTTCAGAAAAAGTAAGACAAAACACACTTTTATTGTTATTTGCCACTGTATGCTCAGGAAGATGCTAACCTGAATTTTTTTTACCAAATCCCACTGTCACACTCAGTTGTTTTGATCCAAAAACACCTACATACATTACTACCACCACGCCTTGTCACACTGCTTTACAGACACACCTGTTTTGCACACGTCACTCAAACACAGAACCAGGAAACAGGAATCACATAAGTTCAGAGAAAGAGNCATAAGGGTAATCTTACATTGGATGCATACTTATGATACCCACCTCATTTTTCTAGAAGGTAAAGCAGAAGAGAATATAATAAATAAATAATTTAGTAGGAGATTAAATCGCAAGATTAACAGTGCAGGTAGGTTAGTGTTAGCTTACCTTTCATGAGGCAAGAAAGACTAGCCCAACAAAGAAACATTACCTATTTAGCTGACCAGCCCGCATGTTTAAACTATAAACAAATATAAGTGATTTCAGAAAAAGTAAGACAAAACACACTTTTATTGGTATTTGCCACTGTATGCTCAGGAAGATGCTACCCTGAATTTTTTTTTTACCAAATTCCACTGTCACAGGCACTCAGTTGTTTTGATCCAAAAATACCTTCATACATTATTACCACCACGCCTTGTCGCACTGCTTTACAGACACGCCTGTTTTGCACACGTCACTCAAACACAGAACCAGGAAACAGGAAACACATAAGTTCAGAGAAAGAGAAACTGAAGAGCTGTGGTGTGTTTGTGTCTCTGTATTCATGCAGTAAAATGGCAGAAGCCAGAATTTCAGTGGATCAGAATGAGTTCCTGTGTCCAGTGTGTCTGGATCTCCTGAAGGATCCAGTGGCCATTCCCTGTGGACACAGTTACTGTAAGATCTGTATTACAGGCTGCTGGGATCAGGAAGATCAAAAGAGAGTCTACAGCTGCCCTCAGTGCAGACAGACCTTCAGTCCAAGACCTGCTTTAGCTAAAAACACCATGCTGGCTGAAGTGGTGGAGAAACTGAAGAAGATTAAACTTCCTGCTGACTGTTACGCTGGAGCTGAAGATGTGCAGTGTGACGTCTGTACTGGAAGAAAACACAAAGCCATCAAATCCTGTCTGGCATGTCTGGAGTCTTACTGTCAGAATCATCTTGAACAACATGAGAGTTGGTTCAAAGGAAAGAGACACAATCTGACTGAAGCCACTGGACGACTGCAGGAGATGATCTGCCAGAAACACGACAAGATCCTTGAGGTTTTCTGCCGCACTGATCAGAAGTGTATATGTCTGCTGTGTATGATGGATGAACATAAAAACCACGACACTGTATCAGCTGCAGCACAGAGGACAGAGAAACAGGTATGAACCATTATGCTCATTTAGGGCCGGTTCACACAGAACATGTTTTTGCTGTTAAAAATACAAGACGCAGGTCAGTAGAATCAAAAAAGCACAAGGTCTAGAGATGCTTTTTTTCCCTCAAGATGCTGCAAAAGATGAGTGCTACAGTTAAAAATGCCCATCTAGCGTACATTTACACAATAACGGATAAATAATGGAAAAGAAGTGCAGTGGAAAGGAAAAACAGATTCTGTGTGAACAGCCTCTTACAGGTTCATAATTTTGTTTATGAGATCTACTAGAATACATTTACATCATTTAATATTCAAAAAACTTATTTTGCCGTGCCTGTTTTCACCCTCTGTATGAACACTGTTTTAGTTTCAGTTTCTTTAAAACCTGCCTTCCAAAAATCACAGTCTGCTCTGATTGGTCAGCTTTCCCCAGTCTGTTGTGACTGATCTACTGCTCAGAGTGTTTCGGAAATGTAACACTGTCACACTGGGTTACAGGAAGGCAGACACAGACGAAGATAAATCCAAAATACTGGTTTTAATGAAAAATCCAACAGGCAGATGATCAGGTGCAACACAACTTACATGGACGGTGAACGGACAAGGAGTGACTAAACAGGAGGGATTTATATATGTGCTGCAGCGATGACTCTCCTAGGTGGAGGTGGAGATCCGGAGCACAGAGGATGAGCTGGTGCGACAGAGGGCGGAGGTGGAGCCTTAGGGAGGGTGGAGCTTGTCGAAGCCGAAGGGGTGGAGGGCCGGAGAGCAGCGGACAGCCCGCAAGTCCGCAGCAGAGGCTTGGCGATGTCCGACCCAGGGGGAGCAGACGGTCCGAGGGAGCCCGGCGAGGACGAATACTCAATGGTCGACACCGGAGTCAAGGAGAGGAGGAGTGTAGGCGCAGGAGCTGGGTCGACGGGGCGAGGCTGGACAGAGTGCGACGAGGCTGGAGGTGGAGCCACGGGCTCGTAACGACCAGGAAGAGTAGGCTCCCAGCAACTGAGAGGAGGATGTGGTGACACAGCAGGACTGATGGGAGATGATGATGACTGGGTGACAGGCTTGACGGAGGTCTGGAAGTGAAGAGTGGCACAGAAACCCAAAAGAAATAAAGTGTCCTTGATGGCAGTTAGTAGAGGTGGTGGGAGAGGGAGGCTGGGNGATAAAAGAAGTGAAGAAGATTCAGATACAGGTTCAGATGAATTCCAGGGACATAGGGAATTGATCTCACCACACTCCATTAAACTGTCTAGTAGGTCCTGCCGGTGCTCGCTCTCAGTGGCGGACTCTCATTCGAACTCCACGAGGACTCCCACGGTGATGTACGTTGACGTCGGCTCACACTCCTGGTCGGACTCACCGAGGTTCTTTGGCTCCCGGGTGATGTTAAATTCCGTCTTCCCATCCTCAGGCGCAGGCTCAAATGTCACGGCAGGCGGAAGCTTCCAGTCTGCGAGGGGCTCAGGCGTCATTGATTGCGGTGGTGACGGGCTGGGCTCTGGGTCTGGCCGGGTTTTGGATCGGGACTGCACACACTCCAGACACCTTAAGACAGCTTCCCTCCAATTAAGTCCGGTGGTGTCTGGAAGGTCGATGGTGTTGTGGAAGTTTGTCCCGATCCAGAACAGGGTGTTAAGTGCTTCGTCCTCCAGAATGCTGTCTCTGGCCAAAACACAAATGTTTTTCTCAAATTAAAAGAAGTCGTGGCTTTCCTGGGCCACGTTGATGAAATTTCCCCGTTCATCAAAATAATATATGTGCACGTACAAGGTAATGAACTACACAGCTGAACAGAATGAACTAATGATGATGGTTACCAAGGAGGCGGGAAAATGAACAAAGGAACATGTGACAAATGAAAACAAACAAAGTCCATACAAAACAGAAACTGAACCGAACAGACTGTGACAAACACGCTTACCATAAATGGTAATGTGGAGGTGGAGGGATGCCACAAGAATTGTCCCTGGGACGGCTCAATGACTGCTGCTTATATACACTCATAATGATGATTGACAGGACTGAATGATTAGACTCCTCTTGAACCTATGTTTGTAACTTTTATAACATTTATAACATCTGACCTGCATCAAACTGCACACAACAAAAGATTGAGGTTGTATACTGCTGAGGAATTGTGTTAAAAGTACATTTTACCATCAAGTTGGTATGCATTAGGAAGACCAAAAAAGGGTTTTAGATTCAGGGTTGGTAAAAACCCAACTCAACCAGGCCTCGACCCATTTATTTAGTGTATGA
>RJVU01039986.1:1580091-1615141 GCA_003731715.1 Anabarilius grahami | reverse complement strand
GCCATGAAAGTGACTGGAACACCTGAATTCAATGATTTGGAGGGGTGTCCCAATACTTTTGGCAATATAGTGTATATACACACATACATATATATATATATATATATATATTCCTCACCCAGAGCTTACTTACCCACATCGTCTCCTTCCTCTTGAACTTCCTCCACTTCCTGGGAATCCCCAACATCAAAAACCGCTCCATCCTCCTCAGCATCACCTGATCTCCATTGAGAGAAATAAACACTCAATATACCACTGTAATAAGAGGAAGTGTGGTTGATTTGTCTCTTTGTATATACAGTATATATCGCTGCATGGTTCATATGTCTGCATTTAACCTGAAGCCTGAGCGATCTGTTGTTTCTTTGCTTCCGCTCTCTGCTCTTTCTGCCTCTGCTGACGGTCTTTCAGGGCTTCTTTTGCACTGGTGACCCAAGCCTGGTACGCCAGCTGTGAGAAACATTTTATACACACAAACTTTACGCACGTATCCCTGCAACAACTGCCTTATCAAACATTTAACACAGTACAAATGTAATACAAAGTGTTTGTCACCTGAAAGGCAGTCTGTTTGCGAGGTTTCTGTTCCTCCTGAAAGGATTCATCTTCTTCTCCGCTGTCAGACTCAAACATGTAGTATTCCCCAGAATGCAACACTAAAACAAAGACATTCACTCATATTTACACTCCAGCAACATTGTTGCATTCTGAATCTCTTGTTTGCTTCCCTGAAAATTTTCATTTTGTAAGACTGCCATCTTTACATGAAATGAAATGATTTGACAGGGATAAGCTTGATATTCAGAAACATCGTATCGCAGCTGATTGTAAGTTTACCAGTCGCATGATCCATCCAAGGATACTGCCATCTATTGGACTTTGATGACTGTCTCTTTTTCTTCTTTTCCTTAGAGTCTATGAAAAACACATACACATGAGGGATGTGTGGCTGATTTCCTAGCTACAGATTTCATGCATCATATCACATCACTTATTCATACTTATTTCAAACCACAGCTGAGTTTAAATGGTAATGCATTCATACCTGTGGGCTTCTCCTCTATCTCAGAAGTTTTACGGCCTTCCTTGTACTTCTGCTGTTTTTCACGTATGCGATTCATCCTGAGGAAATATAAAGATCGAATACATAGAGTGACTAGAGCTCGATAAGTTTGTTTCCACCACGGATTAAAAAAATAAAAAAGGTAATTGCAACTTTATATCTCACAATTTGGACTTTATTTCGCACAATTTTGAGTTCATATCGAGTTTATGCAAGTTATAAACTCAGAATTGCAAGAAATAAAATCAGAATTGTGAGATAGAAACTATATAAAAGTTATATTAAGTTTATCTAAAGTTCATATTATATAAAGGTTATATATCGCAATTAAATACCGTGACTTTTCTCATAATTGCGTGTTTATATAGATAAACTCGTTTATAAAACAATGTGCCTTTCTCAGAATTGCATTTGTATCTCACAAATGTGACTTTTTTTCTCAAAAATGTTTATATCTCACAATTGTGACTCTCAGAATTGCAAGTTTGTATCTCACAATTGTTATTTTTTTCTCAGAATCACAAGTTTGTATCACGCAAATGTGACTTTTTTCCTCAGAATTGCATGTTTGTATCTTGCAAATGTGACTTTTTTCCTCAGAATTGCATGTTTGTATCTTGCATATGTGACTTTTTTTTCACAGAATTGCAAGTTTTTATCTCACAAATGAAACTTTTCTCAGAATCGCAAGTTTTTATCTTGCGAATGTGACTTTTTTCTCAGAATCGCAAGTTATCATCTCGCAAATGTGACTTTTTTTTCACAGAATTGCAAGTTTGTATCTCACAATTGTTATTTTTTTCTCAGAATTGTGAGTTATCTTGCAAATGTGACTTTTTGTTCTCAGAATCGCGAGTTTATATCTCGCAAATGTAACTTTTTCTCAGAATTGCGAGTTAGTAATTGTGAATTTTTTCTCAGAGTTGCGTGTTTATATCTCGCAATTCTGACTTTTTTATAAACTTGCAATTCTGAGGAAAAAATTCAGAAAAATCACAATTACCATTGTTTTTTAATTCTGTGGCAGAAATAAGCTTCCACATGTAGGACATTCTCTTTTTTATTCATTTATTTTTATTATGGCAAATAAAAGGACAAAGGACTCACGATTCCTTTAGCTGCTGAAGTGACTTCTTCTCTGTCTGCTGATAGAAATGCATGTTCTTGATAATGCTGGCTCGGAAAAGCTCGAAACCCCTTAATGCACAGACACACAGAAAATTTAATAACATGGAAAAATAACTTTTTATGTTAGAAACACCCCAACTTAATCACTGTTTTCGTTACATTCCATTCAACTTGGAAAGTCAAAATTCTAAACTCCATACTTTGAAAAGTGCAACACAGACTTCAGTGTGGAAACTTTTGAATTCAGCTTGGCCTAGATGCATTTATGATGCCTAACGAACATGGCAGCCTCCAGGGAGATGTACATAGTTAATGATAAACACTCAAGCAAAAATCAAATCAAATAAATAATAATAATAATTGCATGGTAATGAAACCTAATTCAGTATCTGCACTGATGGTAAAATAATTTTCTCTGGGGAAAGTCATTCACTTGCAAAAAAAATGATACAACTTCTATTTTTGGTTCTTTTTACATCAACTTTTAAGCATCAGACAACAGAACACTTTAGGGTCATAGGAAAGATATATCGCAAGTAGAAATCTGCCTTTGAATGGGTTGCATAAAATAACTGCCCTTTCTGATGTGTCCAGCAGGGGCCGCACTTACCGAGAGGCCTGTCGCGCTGAAGCTTGAAGGTCTGCAGTTACATGCAAGAAGTAAAAACTGAGGAAGACTCTCCTCTGCAGCAGGAGGAAGAAGAAGCAGATGCTGTCCCAGATGATGCCGGCCTCTTCCACAGGCAGAGAGCAATCTTTATCACACACTGAATTAGCTGAGGAAGAAACACACACACATGATTACATTTGACTGTGCTGTGGGTCTGTGGTTTTATAAATGTTGCTCACATTCCCTAGGAAAATACAGCAAATAAAGACATATTTAAAACATATTTTACAAATATTACAAGCATTGGCCTGCAAGTTCATCTCATTAGTAAAAAACACTTCTGTCATCAAATAATTGAGTATATTTTTAACTTGTGGCATCTCTTCTCTTCTTTGATGATGAGGGCGGGGCAACCTGTCACTCACATGAGATCCACCAATACCAAACCACAACCATCCAATCAATTCCCCACAGACAAAATCAAGCCCCGCCCCACATTTTTTCTTGTTTGAGAAGCCGTTTCACTCTGATATAAGGCACAATAGGGAAGAAAAGACTAGCGCAACATCCGTTTCATACCGACTTTAAGAACGCTGCTGGCTTTATGTTATTATCCCTTACTCATATAATGATATGACAATGTGCTTGACAACACGGAAAAGAAGGGAAAAGTTGCTCTAGGACAATGCAGCGCAAAACTTACGGTCATAGTAGCCTTTGACGGTGCACACCAGACTGAAGAGCTGAATGACCCAGCAGAAGTTCTTCTGCATCTCCACCACAAACACACAGGCCAGGATCTAACACAAACGGGGCTGTTGTAACAAACCTGCTCTCTTTGTAGTTGTTAGCACATGTTATATGCGTAGTTAAATCCTCACTCACAGACAGGATGTTCTTGGAGATGATCACAGCCACGTTGTACATGATGAGACAGTCCCACATGACCAGACGTGTGCCTGATGGCTTGATCAGCAGCCGTGTGCCGAAGAGCAGGAAGAAGAAGCAGGCCATAAGATAACCCAACCCAAACACACTGATCCGAGTCGCTCCGGTCACAAAAACCACCGTCAGCACAAACCAGAACATGTACCGGAACACCAGGACCTTTGCCATGTCCAGATAGGACCTACAACACACAGAGAAAGAGAGAGAGAGAGATGTTATATTTTAAATGACCATATGCAAGGAACATTCTTAAGAACTTCCGCAATAATATAATCCTGCTGGAAAACTTCCGGTGAAATGTCACTTGTTGTAGTGTCGGTATCTTCAGTGTCCTGAGGTGGCTTTAACTGCATCAATAGTGCAATACTTAGTTTATAATCAGAATATAGTCACAGGCCTAGCATTAATTTAGTTATTCAAACGTAAGACAACATAAAAAAAGACGTGTCTCAGTGTTCTTCCTCGGCAAAATTCAATTCAAACATCAGTTTTCACACTTTCGTGTCGCAAGAAAAGTTATTGTTTTTCATGAGATTTTGTGAGTACTTCATACTTCACCTTGACGAAATGTATTTTTACACCTAGTGGTTTTATAATGTTTAATATTTATTCAAAAGTGAAACTGAGTGAAAAACTTACAAATATGAGCCAATAAATACTCCTCTGCTGCCATCTGATGGTTATAGTGGTAATTAATGTCTTTTTTATTTCTAAATAAAAGTGTTTTCTATCATATGTTGGATTTTCTACATATTGAAACATTCGGTTTTACAAATGGGGACAATCTCAGAAGGAAGAACAAATAATGTTTTTGGTCATCACATGAAAAATAACATTTGAAGTGCTGGAAAAATGTGTGTGCGTGTCTAATTACAGACACTGCGTTTCTTATTCAAATGTTCCCATTAGCTTTGTCTTTATCGCAATCAATAAAACTGGTTTACTGGCAAATTAGGCAAGTGTGAAAACTGCATTGAAATATAAATACAATATTAAAAAGTCAACCATTGATGGTTTTGTGTCGACGTACAGTGAGTACAGAATGATCAGCTAACTGTTAACCGGAAATGCCCAAGCTGGCTTAACGAAAACCAGGAAGTAACCATGCATATGGGCAATTATGGCCATCAAGCCATCAATTTTTAAGTCTAATTAATTACATGATGTGCTAATTAATTGCAAATTTATCACACATCAATTTTGGCTGAGAAATGACCCCCCAAAAGATAATTTAAAGTCATTATTGTGAAAAGCTTTAAAGATACATTACAAAAAGTAGTTTTAGAAAGAAATATTTTGATTCAACAGAATTTATTACACACAAAGCATTAAGGCTACAATATGGCCATAACATTTTTTTTTTCAAAAGCTGCATCTGAAGTAGCATTTAGGTATATTTACACAAACTGTAATGTAGCTCATGAATATGAATGAAAAATTAAATGATACTCTAAACATGAAACTAAAACTGCCAGTAGGGGGCGGCAAATCACGGTCTTAATGAGTAAGTCATTGAATCATTCATTCAACCAGTTCATCCAAACATCTGATTCTTTCAGTGGCCGTCATTATGAATAAGTCAGTGAATCAATGACTCACTTGATTTGTTACAAAAACGTGGATTCACTGAGTAATGAAACCAATGTGTGTCACTCAGAGATGCACAACAGTTCTGCTGTGGCTTTGTTGGGAGCGAAATTGAGCAAAAACAGACAATATTGTGTCTAAAATGTAACACAATATTAACTTCTTGTTTAATGAACTGCTGTATAAAATCAATATCACAACTGCAATCATGCTGATATTCTGGGGAAAAAAATGCAATCTTGCTTGTGTGGTATTGCTAAACTACACCATACGATATAAATAAAAGACTAAAACCCATACAAGGACAATTCATGCCCTCATATCTTGAAATTTGGTGGCAGTTGTTGCCCTGCATCATGTTCGTAACTAAACTGTGTGCAATGTCAAATGTTAAAAGTGTTCATTTTAATGTGTAATGTGAAAGAAATTCATGAAGCAGATCTATTTTAATAATCTATTTGTAATTGCTACATTAATTATCGACAGAAATGTTCATACTGCTGTTTATAAAAGCAATAAGTCATGTTAAAGCTCCTTTTGCACCAGATCCCTGACAAGTAAAGCTGTTTTTATTTCTCATTCGTTGCTAATGTACTTACCTGCAGTTGATGAAGTTTGGGGCTGGGTTGAAGGGCATATCCTCCATGGGGTCCGGGTTGTCTTTGTTCTCTCCTCCCATGACCATCCACTCTTCCTTTCTCTCATTTTCGAACACTGTCCACTGCTGGGAGGCACACATCAGCAGAAGGAAGTCCGCTGCAACAGATCATTTGCAAACATTTTATGCAGTCAATATAGCCACCTTATTTTTCAATTAAGTGTCCGAATACTTTTTGAGGCCATTGTACTGCAGGTTGGAAAACTGGTGAGTATTTATATTGTCGTTTTTGTTGAAGGTGTCACTTACATATGAGGTTCCTGGAGTTGGGGATGGTGTAGAAGTCAGGTAAGTAGATCCATTTAACCAGAGCTGAGTGGATAGTTACTGAGGTTCTCCATCTCCAAGGGTAATCTATAGCCATGTGAGAAAACTCAGGTTACCAGAGTCAGGTGACTTACCGAGAAAACTAAAGAGACGCAGGATGTGTTCTTGTAATTAATCTGTGATAATTCTTGGCCACTGTACACAAACATCAGCATGATGTTTTGCTGTTCTGTACCATGACTTTGATGTAGGATTAGTTTAAACTAGCCTAAAGTGGATTGGACCTGGCAACCGAGCGGATATACACTGGTCAGGCTGGTGCAAAGAAGAACAGTTCCTAGCAAGCAGCTTTGAGCCTAGACGAATAAATGGACATTTAAAGGTGAAGTATGTAGTTTCTGCGACACTAGTGGCTCCTAGCGAAATTACAAAAATACAGCATATTTTGCAAATGCCCCTTTCACACGTTGCGCTTCCCCAACTCAAACATCACAAACAAAGCTCTTATGGTGATTTGTGAAGGCTTTTCTCAACAGGTAAAAGCAGGTACTTTTAATTAAAGATCCAACATATTAGGAATACTTTTACCTGTGTTGTTATCTGTCATGAGTAAGCAGTTGTCATGTACAGGTATGAAACGGTCTTTTAACCACACAGTATCATTATTTCGGTCTTATAATAATTTAAATTATCAGAAAAGTACTGGGATAAAAGTTTATAGTATGGATATTAACACTGATGTCTATGGTAGTGATCAAAATGGAGTAAATCCACTTGATGCTTCAAATAAAGATTGTATCAATTACATCGTTACACCAGTAGGTGACGACAAGTGACTGTTAAAAAAAATGCCATTGAAACACTCGTTCAAGAGATTTGTTCAAAAATGCTGATTCATCCAGCAATAAAATAAGTGAAGTCTTTATGAGTGAGTCATTGAATCATTCATTTAACCTGATTAAAATAAATGCACTCAAATTAATCAAATATACTTTAAACAGACTGCAGCAATCAACATTTTATCAGAATCTCTAGTAAATTATGTTATTTTGTTTGGCTGTCTATTCAGAATCATGAGAGAATCGTGATCCCTATTTTTTTTTTTTTTTAAATCACATATCAAAAGACATTTAGTTCATATTAGGGATGACCATAATTAACCTGTTAACCGACAGTAAGAATTTTGACCTATTATTAGAATCAGTAATTTTCAAAGTAATACACTACACGTATCAGTCAAAATTGTATTTTTGAGAGAAAAAGCAGACAAGTGTATGTCATATTTTATTATAACATTCAGAAAAAAATTAAAATAACTAAGCATTTAAAAATAAACACTAAACATAATATGCTATTTTATAAAATAGTAAGATAAAAAGTGCTGCTTTATGCTGCTATTTGCGCATGTTAAACTAAACTTTGTGGTATTTTAATAGGCCACAGACACTTCTAATTCAGTTCTAATTTAAACCTTTCAATCTTGTCTGTTAACTGATAATGATCAGTTAAAAGGCATTGGCTGTCATTCAGGAAAAAAAAGTAAAATGAACATCCCTATTTCATATATTTCAATTATCAACTAAAAATTTTGAGATCTTTACAGTGTGTTTGTGATGGCAAGAAATAACAGTTAAACCAAAACAGGTGTCGCACTTTACCATCTAACAGGGGACCAAAGGCATTTCGTTCAACAAAATCACTATTCATTGTAAAAAGTGCTGACCTGCAGTTGTTACCTTAAAAAGCTATTTCTGCTTCATTTAACCCACGACACCTGTTTGGTTGCCTTTACATTTAGCAATATTTCACATTCTGACTATCTCTGAATGTAGTGGCAATGTTCATAATAACACTAAAACACCAGTTCTTGCCATAAAAATACACTGTAAAAATATTTTGGAGGTCAAAACTCAGTTTTATGTTGATTGTTGCATTGAAAATCTTCAGTTAGTTCAACTAAAGTGCCAATGTTAAAAGACATTCAGTTCATATTACCATAATTAACCTGTTAACCGATAGTAAGAATTTTGACCTAATATTACTAGCAGTAAACAGTTAAAAAAGTAATTTAAATAATTTTTTTAAGTAATACTCTACACAGTCTCAATGTCTCAACAATTCTCCAGAATCATGCAGCTCTAGTATACTGTATCTGGGTAAGGTTGAATATACTTACAGTAATTGTATAATTTGTTATCATTTATTAATTTGTTATTTAATTCAAGTTATTAGAGGGGTTTTAAACCCTTTAAAACAAAACGCATCTCAAGAGTCCTGTGTTCTGTACCATTTCATTGCTCGATGTTGAACTTTTCTTAAAACCAAGAATGCTTTTTGTGTTTCTGTGCAACCCATATATTACTTTTAAGCTAGACAAAAATAATTGCTGTTAAAAGTGATATGGTGCTACTAATAATCATCCAGACATCACTCACCTATACAGAGCGCGGGAGGGATGCCCACACACAGAACGTACTGGTATATCATGAAGACAACTAGAAACAGGCAGTACTTTGACCAGATCTTGGCAATGGCTGCTCTGCGTCGCCGCACAAGGATGGCCACCAACCAACAGCCATGGATAATAACCAGGAAGTTCATACGCTGGCCAATGACATTCACAGTCATGAGGAAGCAGATCTAGAGGTGGAATTGATGACAAAGATTATCATCAGATTTCATATTTGTGCTTTGATAGCAACTAATATTGTTACAGCAAGCGTTTAGTGTTTCTGGTCTAAGAGGAACTCATACCTCAAGGCCAAACTTATAGAAGCTGTAGTTGAGCAGGTATTTGATGCAGTGCAGGAGACTCTGGTCCAGCGTGTCACGGATGGCCTGGGGAAAGATGACTGGAATCGTAGGAGGCGAGCGCTGCTGTTGTCTGTAGTGATGAATCTGGTGCCGGTACACTGTCGCCTCAAACACCAGCAGCATCAGGACCAGCAGATGATCCTAACCAGACACAACACAGAGCTAGAGTGACCACATATGATGGAAAACAAATGATGATAGCCATACTTAGTATTTTCTTATTACTTTTTTTTTTTTCAATTTTGGAAAAAACACATTCAATTAAATAATCAAATGTCAAGAGTTAAGGTCCCCTTCTTGACCAATGAATTTCCATGACTTTTTCAGTTGTTGTTGTTTTTTAAATATATCATTTAGAGATTGAAATTGCATATTTAAGAGTTGAGCTCTCTCAGCGACATCTCTTCTCTTCTCTGATGAAGAGGGCGGGGCAACCACCAATAGCAAACCACAACCTGCCAATCAGTTCCCCACAGACAAAACCAAGCCTCGCCCTACATTTGTGCTTGTTCTAGAAGCCGTTTCACTCGGATATACGGCACAATAAGGAAAAAAAGAGTAGCACAACTTCCGTTTCATGCTGACTTTAAAAACAACTATATAAAATGAGCCAAGCATATATTTCCAGGTTTCCACTTTATTATTTGGCAAGTAAAGTACATTTCTGAATGTGTGAATGGTGAATCTCACCTTGCTGTATCCAAGGGCAGTAGCATCTTTCCTAACACCGAACCAGTTGGCTGGATCCACAGGCGCTCTGTACAGGGTGGAGTTCAGCACTTCATCCGGCTCCAGACTGGTCTCATTGACCATTGGCTACAGATACGAAAAGAGAAAGAGTAAACACTGTGTCCCCACCAGCATGAAGTTATTTTTCTGTCCTCACCAAAAGTGAAATGTTTACCAACATAATGTCTTGTGTTGTCGCTACATCATGTTTAGGACACGTCACAATTACCGAATGGAAAGAAACAAGCTGGCAAGAAATACAAGGGGCAAAATCCTGTCAGCAGAATAGACTAATTACTCTGAAGAGGAAAGTTTGGCCATTTATATGTTGACAAGCCTTTTAAACAGCCAGCCTGAACATTTGTAAATCACCTGAGAGAAACAATCCACTTTTTCCCCTCAAACATCCATAAAACGCAAGACTAAACACATCAACTTTATCCACGCTTCAGGGTATTTGTTTAATTAGTGCTAAGTTTATGAGTCCAGCAGCGAGACGGTGTTGCTGTTGTTAATCTTGGTACACGTGTAAGAGGAAGTGAACACTGAATTTGTTTAAAAGTGCCTGTGGAAAAGATTTTTACATTTTATGAAGAAAATGTGAGTACTTGCTTGTGCAAAAGTCATGATAATAGGGTGTTCTGGGTATTTGTGTCCACACTTGAAGTCTGAATTATATCCGGATCCCAAGATAAAATAGATATGGCCTTTTATCATCTACAAGATACAAATTATATGTCTGGTTCTGAAAGATTATGTTTGAAAAATGAATGATGCTTCTCCACAATAACCCACATGATGTGAGAAAACATGCATGTTAGTAGATTGGCGCAGGATAAATTATCAAAATGTTTAAGTCAAATAATCTTACAAAATTTTTGTTTTAATTTTTTTTTTCACACAAAAAAAACAAACAAAAAGCCATTTTCAAAAAAACCCAAAAATGTCATCTAGATTATCGGCATTGCAAAATTGCAATGGCATTGCAATACTTGGTTACAGCGTTTGTTCAAATTGTTAGAGATTTTAATATTTTGTTAATATTGCGGTAAGTAAATATATCCGTGTAGCAAAGAACTAACATTCTTAACACTTTAAAGTGATAAAATTACATGCATGAATGAGGAAAATAAAGACCGGGACATGCATGATGTTAAAAAGGGTGTAAAAAAATATCTCAATGCGTTACTCACGCTGACCGATGTACTGACAAACTGGGCCCCCACCCCCACCCCCTATTTACTTAATAGTCTATTGTTATTTTATTATTTAGAATATATTTAGAAATTATTTTCAATTGGTTTTATTATGCACTAATTAGTTTTTTTTTACGCATTATAGTAAGCTATGTGCATTTTAAATTAATATAATTCGTATATACTTAGGATAATCATTAAGTGACAGTTTGTAAAGACCTGATTTCAAGGGGGGGGGGGCCCGATTTGTCATGACACCGACACACAAATCAAATGCATATCAGATCCGTGCATTTGGTCTTAAAGTGACAGCCGCCTAATAAACCTGCTGCTGTCTGTGTCATTAATGATGATCAAACAACAAAAGATAAAGAGAAAATCACTCACTGATCTTGACTGAATCACTTTAGTAGCTTTAATGAGAATCAATGTAAGTTTAATTCATACAGTGAAGACTATGCAGTTTGTTATTTTTTATTCGACGATTCAGTTTTTGTTTTCTGAACAACCTATTCTAGTATATCCCAAAAAGGGCATAAACAGGTCCAAACTTCTAATTAACAATGCATAAAGTGTGTGTGTGTAAGCATGCGTGTTTGTTCTCTGTCTCACCGCGGTGCAGTTGTTGGAGTACTCCATAGGGTTGACGACACTGAGCTGGTACAGCATCTTGCAGACGATGATGACACAAACCCAGATGGTGGAGAGACAGGAGGCCATGGCTCTAAAACGGCCGTAAGGCATGGCGAAACTCCACAGCACCACCAGCACCAGGTTCATCGCAGATGGCTGTGAATGAAGGGGGGAAACGAGAAAGTAAAAACAAGGGGAGGAATGTGTGAAACACTGGCATATTATCACCTCATAAAAAGATAGACAGAAGCAGATGGCCGGTTTCTCCGGTGCACAGTGAAACTGCATAAACAACTGCAACCAACATGATGAAATGGCCTTAATATGAGAGTGTGCAAACCTCCAATAGTGCCACCCAGACGACAAAAAAAGCCACAATTTTGACGATGTGCAGCTCCAATACTCTCCAAATGAAACTCTGGACATGGGTCAAGGTGTCAGAGAACTTAGTGGACAGCACCATTAGTCGGTCCATCACCAGTCCCCACTTGCTGGGTATCGTTTCTGAGAATGGAGCAAGAATTCACACTAAAATTAGGAATGCATGTCGGTGACTGTATGGGTATTGACTAGGGATGCACTGATGTATTGGCAAATAGACCGATAAAAGCAATTATTGAAACTATCGCCATCGGCAGATTGTTTAAAAACAGCCAATAATCAGGGCCGATTATATCCAGTCAATCAAAAGGGGTGGAAAAATGTGTTCAGACTGCAACTCATACTGTGTGTGAAGAAAATGGCTCTTATGTTGAAGTTAATGTGACAATAACGCATTAACGGTTAAAAAAAAAATAGTGATGTTAAAGCAGCTCTATTTGACCCTATGAATCACCCATAGTTTAGGGTTGCCAGGTCTGCAGTTTTTCCCAACACCAAACATTATTTGTATCGCCTCCCATCTAATAATCGCAAAGAGCTTTGTGCTTTGTTACTTGTGATAAGAAACAAAGTCTTAGCTTTCAAATTTTGTTCATTTTATTACGAAATTCAAACAATAAATAGCATTTTGATGCTCTTAAATGTGATGTAACAGATCGCTGTAGAGCCTCAGATTCTTTTCTTCCACTTTACTACAAGTTACAGCAAGAAAAAACATGCATGAACATCAGAAGGTAAGTTGAAAGATGCAGTACAACTTGCTGAAATGTACAGTATCATGTCTCAAATAATAAAATAGCAGTTGAATATAATAGTTTGGGATCAGTTGTTCATTTAACCTCTAATATTAACGTAATGTACCAAATGAGAGGGTCCCTGTATAGTTTACAGCATTAGATGATAGAGTTTTTTTTGTATCTGTAGATATCGTTCTGAAGAATCGGCTATTGGTATTGGCGGAGAAATTTAGTATCGATGCATCTCTAGTATTGACCCATATTAAGTGTAAAATTCCTTTCATTGAGCTCCATCAGCACAGTGACTCTCACCGTCAACCTCTGATGGATCATCGCCCTGATCTGTGATGAGATCTTCCTCCTCAGATCTGACTTCCTCTGTGGATCGAACCAAATCCGGGTTCTCTATTCCTCTCTTCCTGTGGGGGAATTAACAGTGATAATCAGAACATTTCTTGAATATCTTAAACATTTCTCACGGAAAGGAAAAAATCCTCTGGGAATGCGTTGAATTTAAATAAATATCGGCAGAAATCTTATTTAATGCTCATGTTTTAACACGTTACATGTACACGTACTATAGCCACATATCAGTTATAATAGGGGGTGTACACTTTTGCAGTTAGGTTATTTTAACTTTTTTTCTATGTATTTTTTTCTCTGAAATGTGTCACTTTGGTTTTTAGTGGCATTGCATACATTGTAATTTTATATTAAAGGTGCAAAAGTTCTAAGATGATTTTTTTACATCACAAACTGGAAAAAACAAACGTCAATTTTTTTTTTTTTTTTTATGGTGGAACAACACAATCTCCCGACTTTTATCTGAAGAAGAAGCTATTTGGGAGCATTTCAGCTATCTAAAAATGACTCAACATTGGTTGAAGACAGGTATCCATGAATGTTCTGTGCTTCTAGTTCCTGATTTTCAGTTTTTATAACAATTATAATGAAAATTTGAACAAATGCGTATAAATAGCATTCAAATTTAATAGGGATGCACGATATATCGGCCACCATATCGGTAATGGCCAATATATGTTCATTATGTTCATATCGTTATCAGCCCATGAGAAAATTTGGCTGATATATATTAAAGCCGATAAATAATGGATTATTTCCTTCAGCTGAGACACTTCAGATGCACACTGTTCACCATGATGTTTTGAATTGCTTGAAATATGATTGGAGTCTCTTCAAAAAGTCATATAGACTACATAAAATTATAATGAGAATATTGTAATCATGTGCTTGGGACATGGCTTTTGTTTTTGCAACCAGGCTCTCAAAAATTATATAAAAATTTGGATTAAGATTTATCAGCCAATATATCGGTTATCGGTTTTCAAATATAAAGAATTATCGGTATCGGCCAAAATGTTCATATCGGTGCATCCCTAAAATTTAATGGTGTTAAAAACACATTTATTTAACTACATATGCTAACTCTGACAGCTCTAAATAATTAATGCCTTTTAAATTATTCTAAAATGTGTTTTATTTTGGTAAAATAAACTATTCTAGAATATCTGTATGCATTAGTTCAGAGGTAATGCTCATGCCTGTGGATGGGAGTGACGTTCTCCAGATCGGTGATCTTCATGAAGAGCTTGTGGAAGTAGTGCAGCTGGAGAATACAGGCCAACAGGAAGAAGCCTGGGATCAGAATACTGGTGAAGAGTTCCGATAGTTTAAACGTCTCCAGTCCCACATCGGCCAACCTTAAGATGGAGAACCACATGCAATTATCACATGCATGCAATCAGCATTATAAGGGGCTATATGTAAGATTTTCACGTATTCACATTTTTATCGCCAATGTGTGAACAGCTTGTAACGAAACTTAAAAAACAAGACCTTGTCTATGAAAGCCTGTCGACTGATTTTTTTCATTTATTCACTCACACACCATTTCAAACCCAAAGGACTTTCCATAGAACACAAAAAGAGAAGTTACATAAAATCAATTTCACATGTACGCTACGTTCTTTCGAAGGTTTTTTTTTCCACTTTTGGAGCTCAAAAGTCCCAAACTCATTCAATTTCATTGTGTTGAAAAGATCTGCAGGAACACTCAGGCAAATTGTGTTTTTGTCAAAGTCCTCATCCGCATTGGATTCAGAACGATGATCAAAACAGAATGTGTAGATCGAGTTCATCAACACCCCCAAAGCTTCACAGTTGTTTCGGCTTCATGGGTTCAACGTTTCATTCGGTATATTCTGTTTAATGTAAGCAACACTTCTATCGCTTGTTTCTGCTTCTTCTTTGTTTGTGTTTTGATCAGAAGATGCGTAGCAGCACCCCCTACCGTATAACAGCGAAAACATGGATTGCCGGAAAAACTCATCAATGATGGGGAAAGAGTTAATCATCTGAAACACTTGCTAATAGTAAGCAGGAGACATACTGCTGTTCTGTGAATCCAGTGAAGTTTCCCCAATAGCCTGGAAAGTCCTCAAACTGAAAGGTGTATATAGCAATGAGCACCACCATGGTGTAGGCCACCACCGTCCACCAGAAGGCCTTCAGCAACCTCCTCCAGAGAGAGTAGTACACCTACAGAGAGAGAGAGAGGTGGTACAACAACTCAGTTTTATGAATAAATTGAGTGAAGATCATTATATGTGGGCTGGTAAAAGTGTACCTGGTACAGACACAGGCAGAGCAGAAACAGCAGCATGTAGACGATCTTGTAGGCTACGAGCTTTCCTGCGAAGCTGACCATGATGAACATGCCTCCGCACACGTAGATCCAGTACTTAGCGTACAGACTCATCACCATCCCACCCAACACCTTCAAAATCGACTCATTTCGCCCTGTACTCTCTGAAAGAGAAAAAGAGAGATGCTCAAACTTCCCTGTCTGTGGTAAAATATGACGAAGGACTCAAATGCACTGCAGAAAAGCACTTTTCGATGGTTTATTTCTTAACACTCTTAAAAATAAAGGTTCTTTATTGGCATGCATGGATCCTTTAGGAAGCTTAAACCTCCATAGACCCTTTCCATTGCACAAAAGAATCTTTACAATGACAAAATGTTCTCCAGATTATTAAAGTTATCCACACAATAATAAAAAAAGGTTATTTGTGGAACCAAAAATGGTTCTTTAATGGCATCACTGTGAATACCCCCTTTTAAGGGTGTACAAATTTTTCATAGTTCTTCAGATGACTTGGAATAAAACGAACATGTCATGTGACCTACTTTTACAGTACTTACGTGGTGCTTTGTCATAACAGCTCAACTGTCTTTGCTTTTTTTGTGTGGAAAAGAGCAGCTTTAACAATCTACAAGTTTGGATTGACATGAGCATTAAATAAATAAGTACAGAATTTCCATTTTTGTTTAAACTAGCCTTTAATTAATTAATTTGAGTGTGAGAAAGAAATGGGAACAATAGATGAGGTGGAGCAGGGAGGGAATTATGAATGCCTTAATAATTATGACTAATAGACAGTGGTTATTGATTTAATGTCCTGAAATTTAAATTAAAAAAAAAGAATCTTATGTTCTTAAACATCATGGCTTTGAGGTTAGTGCCAGCGTTGCCAAATCCGCTGCTTTCCCACAAAATTGGGCTACTTTAACACTGTCGCCGCGGATTGTTTTTCATGTCCGCGGGTTGAAGCGACATGATATTTAGCCCCCGGAATGCGAATTTTACCAAGGGAACCCCACCAAAAACACGGATTTTACCGGGGGACCCCCCTGAAACACGATTGGGCTAGTTTTGGGCTAGATTTGAGTAGCAACTGGGTTTTTTAGCAGACTTGTTGAGTTTGGGTCTGATTCTGACCCCTTTCTCACTATCACTTCCTGTCCTCTCTCTCTTTGATCTATCAATAATATGACAGAAAAGTCATTAGCTGCATTTACATGGACCCTAATAATCAGTTTGTAATTGACATGGAAATGGCGCAATGACGTATGACGCACAGAACGAGCTGTTGTTGTTGTCGAAGGAAATATTTCACTCTAAAATTCTCCTTCCACTCATCGTCTGTGAAGTACTTGCTTCGGACTCTCATCCACAGATGCCTTGTTTTGGAAGGGGTGTTTTTAATGCCTGATAAATATAAGCATCAGGCCACATGCTCCTCGTATCATTATTTCGGTCTTACAATAATTCAAATTATCACAGAAGTACTGGGATAAAAGTTTATAGTTTGGATATAAACACTGATGTCCACGAAAGCAAACTTTATCAATTACATCATTACACCAGTAGGTGGCGACAGGTGACAATTAAAAATGCATTTATCATTGAATCATTCATTTAGGAGATTGGTTCAAATATTCTGATTCATCCAGTAATTGAACAAGTGAAGTCTTTATGAGTGAGTCATTGAATCATTCACTCAACCCAATTTTGTCAGAACCTCTAGTAAATGCCATGCTATTTTTCACAAAACATCTTGAGGCTAAAAGTAGCTCCTAACTTGCCGATTTAGGAGAAACTCTTAAAAATAATGGGCGTGTCAGTCCTAATTTTAGGACTCCTAAATTTTTGCTCTAAGAGTATTTCACAAAGCATTTTAGTGCTAAAACTAGCTCCTAAATCTGTGAAACGTTAGGAGTAGTCAAGAGGACTCCTAAATCACTAAGACCAAATCACAAAAAGTCCTAATCCACCCAAAGACACTGAACACCATTGAGGGAATAGAGCCTTGGGTGCTGAACCTTTTCTTCATAAATGCAATACAATTTGATTTATAGATTTGAATCTATGATGAGACGCCAAAAAAAATCTTTAACAAATAAATAAATATTGTCCGATTACCTGTGGCAGTGGTTTTCATGAGTTCACACTTACAAATGATTGAATAGAGTAAAAAATATATATAATAAGTGTATTTGGTGTGCTGTCCAAGGGGATCGAGGGCTCCGAGCTTGAAATTTAGCCCAAAACCAAAGTTCTCCCCGTATCCCAGCCGAGAGAGGAGCGGGTTGGCGGAGGGATGCAGAAAACCGTAGAAGTAACTATAGGCGAGTCGGCTCTCGTCTGTGTATATATTCCTCCTCTCGAGCTGATTAGAAAGACCGTTTGAATGTGTTTCTCCCAAACTTTGTTTATAAAACATAATTTGTCGCTTGAATTCTGCATTCTCCTGAGATGAAGACATCCAAGAGGTGGACAATTAACTGTATATACTAGTTTAATTAGTGACACTTAGCCTACATTTTAAAACCTTTATGGCAACAATATGGCAACATTTTATTTTGACTATGGCAACATTTTATTTTGACTATGGCAACATTTTTATGGCCCCCCCAGAGGCCGTATTCACAAAACATTTTATCTTACCACTAAGAGTTCTCCTAAATAGCAGTAAAAGTTCTTAGCTAAGAGTTTTCTCTTAAAACCTATTCACAAACAAAGCTGCTGACAAACTTTTACTAAGGAATAGACTGAAGTCTTAAGCTAAGAGTAAGGGCGGGGTTGCTTCGTTGCTATGGAATAGACACACATGCTGTGTCCCAATTCGCATACTATCCGTCCTAAATAGTATTCGAAAAAAGAATTAGTATGTCCCAAATCGTAGTACGTTGAAATGAGTATTCCAAAGATACCCGGATGGTCTACTTTTTCCGGTTAGAATTCGAAGTGCAGATCCGTGCACACTTCTAACGGCTAATATTGCGCTGTGGACGAGGATTCGATTAGAACTACAAATACGAATAAAAAGTGTTTAAAAAAACTACAAACAGGACGGACGTGCGAAGTCCGACGGTTAAGCAGCGGTTAAGATAAAGAGGCTTGAATGATTAATAATCAGTATCCAACCTGGCGAAAAGATATTTATTAAATGTTATATTTCATCTGCAACAGCATTGTGAACTTTTATAACGATGCGTTTGGTCATTAACTTTTAAATGCATCATTATGCAAAGATGAGGAGAGTTCTCTGCATGAAAGACCCACGACTGGCAGATCAACGTGCGACTACATTTCTCTCCGAAACGGTAGGAAATTAAATTTAATTCAATGTAGAGGATTTTAACTGTGACAAGATGATTGACAGGGTAGTTTAAACATTTATAGGTTGCGTAACTAAGCGACAGAACGAAGCTTGCATACTCTTCTGCTACACACTCAAAAGTATGTACTTTTTCTTTACAAAAACACTACATACTTTTAGGACGTAGTATAAGTAGGCGAATTGGGACGCAGCAACAGTGATTGGCTGATGGGGGAGGAGTCAGCGATTTAATCATAGAAATATTGTAGAATGAGGTGTCATGTTTCCACATTAAAATAAAGGTTTTAAAATACAAATGTTGCCCTATACAAATAAATATTTTTTAATAAAAATGTTGCCATAGTCAAAATAAAATGTTGCCATATTGTTGCCATAAAGGTTTTAAAATGTAGGCTAAGTGTCACTAATTAAACTAGTATATACAGTTAATTGTCCACCTCTTGGATGTCTTCATCTCAAGAGAATGCAGAATTCAAGCGACAAATTATGTTTTATAAACAAAGTTTGGGAGGAACACATTCAAACGGTCTTTCTAATCAGCTCGAGAGGAGGAATATATACACAGACGAGAGCCGACTCGCCTATAGTTACTTCTACGGTTTTCTGCATCCCTCCGCCAACCCGCTCCTCTCTCGGCTGGGATACGGGGAGAACTTTGGTTTTGGGCTAAATTTCAAGCTCGGAGCCCTCGATCCCCTTGGACAGCACACCAAATACACTTATTATATATATTTTTTACTCTATTCAATCATTTGTAAGTGTGAACTCATGAAAACCACTGGCACAGGTAATCAGACAATATTTATTTTTTTGTTAAAGATTTTTTTTGGCGTCTCATTGTAGATTCAAATCTATAAATCAAATTGTATTGCATTTATGAAGAAAAGGTTCAGCACTCAAGGCTCTATCGCTATTCCCTCAATGGTGTTCGGTGTCTTTGGGTGGATTAGGACTGTTTGTGATTTGCTCTTAGTGATTTAGGAGTCCTCTTGACTACTCCTAACGTTTCACAGATTTAGGAGCTAGTTTTAGCGCTAAAATGCTTTGTGAAATACTCTTAGAGCAAAAATTTAGGACTCCTAAAATTAGGACTGATACAGCCATTATTTTTAAGAGTTTCTCCTAAATCTGCAAGTTAGGAGCTACTTTTAGCCTTAAGATGTTTTGTGAATACGGCCCCTGATCTCTATTTTAAACACTGCGATTCTCAATATCTCCAGAATCATGCAGCTCTAAAGCGTAGCTAATGATGTTAATAGTGATGTTCACCTCCAGTGGTGACCTCCTGCAATGGGACAGTCATTCTCTTCTTCCTGCTGAACGTATCCTTTACCGACTGTCTCAGCAGAAGCCAAAATGTCAATGTGAACAGCAGCTGAGGATAAAGAGAGAGAGTGAAGCAATATTTGCACTTTCCTCACAGTGTATTGAGTAACATCATGAGAATTATGACTGATCATGTGGTTGGATTGTGTAAAAATATAGCAAGAGAAAACAAGTTTTCCTCATTTCTCAGAATCTTCCAGGTTTAAAAAAAAACAAAGTTAGTATGAGGCACTGACAATGGAAGTGAATGGGGTCAATTTTTAGAGGGTTTGAATGCAGAAATCCGAAGCTTATTATTCTATAAAATCTCTTACAATAATTCTTCTATTAAAAGTTGCTTAATATTTGAGCTGCAAAGTTGTTTTTTCATGTTATCAGTCATTTTAGGGTTTTAGGTAGCATTTGCATAGAAAATGTTAATGAGTGTTTTTTTTAAATCATGTTAAACTCACATTATGTCTGTCTTGTGACTATAGTATTGAACCAGGGAGAATTATATCATTTACATACTGGCCCCAATCACTTGTGCCTTAATATAGTGCCTTTTTTTTCAAATAGGCAAAGTCAAAATTATTTTACTGGTAATCAACATTATGCAGCAAATGCTTGATTAACTTCTATCTATCCCAATCTTTATTTGCCAGTAACATTTGCCAGTGCTTCAGTGTCCTCACCATGGCTCCCAAGCGCAAACAGGGGTAGTGTGCTCGATCCAGACCCAGCTGGCGCAGGCTCATGGTGCCGATGTGCTGGGGCAGTTCTGTTTCTAGGTCCATGGCCCACACATACTGCAGGCAGCAGAGAGCCAAGCCATACAGCAGGATGAAGGGAGAGCAAAGAGCAGCAAAGTGTTGACGTGCCCGCAGCATCCAGATCAGACACGACCACAGCAGCAGCACAAACGTCAGCCAACTGTGGTATGTTATACTCCACACCTGCAGGGGGCAAGAGCGCAAAAATGTTGTCATCACATGCATCACAGACACATGGATGGATAATTTTGAGATTATGTGTTTTACCATCATGGCGATGAGGGCACAAATGTAACTTTGTTGCAAGATCATTCGTCCCACCAGACGAAGAGGATTGTCGGCCACAGCTTCTCCACTGGTTCCTGCACAAACACACTAGGTTCAGGCACATAACTATATAATGTGAACTAGAATCTTTTGTAAGTGTAAACAAAATTAAAAGCACATTTCTTTCCTTACCGATGTCATGTTGGCTTGAGCCGTTGGTCACAGGTTCTTTAGAGACGTCTGATTCTGATAGAGGCGAGTCTCCCGTAGTGAGAAGCGTTTGCTAAATCAGACAAAAAGCAAACATGATTGTTTCACAGACTGACACTTATTTTGATAATCAAATAATCTGGTGATTATTCCTTTGATTAATCAAATATTTGTTCCACGTCATTATCAGTTAATAGGTGGTTAAAAGTGAGAATATTCAGCGCATTCGCTTGACGTAACAAATTGAACACTGTTAAAATCAATAGATTATTTTGACTGCAAGTAATATATGCGTTATAGGCGGAGATTGTGAGGTGTAGGGGGAGTGTCCTACATGGGCCTGAAATTGTTTAAAGGGGTGATTGATTATGATTTCCCTTTTTTAACTTTAGTTACTGTGTAATGTTGCTGTTTGAGCATAAACAACATCTGCAAAGTTACGACGCTCAAAGTTCAATGCAAAGGGAGATTTTTTCTTTTACAGAAATCACTTTTAGATGGCTGGTAGAGACTACAACGAGCTTCTTCCTGGGTTGTGACATCACAAACCCTAAAATTTACATAAACCCCGCCCCCGAAAACACTCAAAAAAGGCTGAACACCGTTACTGACAATCCTCATTTTGGCTGCGTGAGATTCTCCAGCTTTGTTGTTGTTGAGCAACCGAAGCGCGAGCTGTTAAAGCTCCGCCCTCTTCTGGAAAGGGGGCCGGAGCAGCAGCTCATTTGCATTTAAAGGGACAAGCACAAAAATGGCGTGTTTTTGCTCACACTTAAATAGGTGCAAATTTGACAAGCTATAATAAATGATCAGTGGGATATTTTGAGCTGAAACTTCACAGACACATTCTGGAGACACCAGAGACTTATATTACATCTTGTGAAAGGGGCATAATAGGTCCCCTTTAAACTTTGTTTCAGTAAACAAATAAAATGCACACTGTTGTGAGTAGAACGATGTAGACACTAATAATATCTCATTAAATATTACATTTGTGCCCCTCAAAACACAGCAGTGAACTCCTCCTACAGTTTCATATTGGTAAGTGTGTCACTGTGATGATTCAAGTTTTAGTCGTACTTTAGTGTCATCTTTACTGCTGTGTGTCCTTTCTTCACACGGCCTGAGCTCCATTTCCTCTCCAGCCTCACCCTGTACTGCCATCACTGCTCCGCCCTCATGGGTCTCCACAAACAAGGACAATACATCAGTTAATATAGCCAGACAAAGTTACTGTACACAAACAATGAGGCAAACGTTCATCAGTGGCTTACAAGGGTACGAATGTCAGGGGTTTACTGTATCTAATGCATTCAGATCTGTTTTGACCCAAAAGAGATACGATATGGTTTAAGTTGAAAAATATTACGTTAGTTACAAAGGGTCAAAATATACCAGGAATGCAGCAGGTGTATACAGCTTTTTGATGCATTATAAGGCATTGTTAAGCCAATAAAGTCAGTGAATCGCTTTAGATGTATTGGTATATAGCGCACAAATGATATGCAATATTTTATGGTTCTTTTATTGTCCTTTTTAAAATCCACTGGTTGGAAAACAGGAGCAACTTGAGATAAAGATAAAAAAATTCTAATTTCTGGGGTGAATTAACCCTTTAATTGAATAAATAAGTGTGTGAAAGCACCTTGCCCGTGTGGCTCAGACTGTAACTGTTGATTTTCAGCACAACGGTCACAGAGATGTACAGGAGGAGGAGAATGCCGGGATTGACGTACACGGGCCAGTCGTGTTGTGTGTTGAGAGTGAGGTGGAAAGAAGAGCAGTTTCCAGTCTTTATTACATCCTTCAGGCCAAACAGTCTGGAGTGAAACAAAGAAAACACATTGGCCAAATTCCCTTTCAAGGCAAGTCAGTTCATTCAGTGGCCATATTTACAACACCTCCGGTCAGTTATTTCAGGCATGCAAGAGCAACTCTTATCTACATGAAAGGGGAATTACTGGAATCTCAAAAACTGCTTGTCAAATAACAAATTTCAGAGCAGCAACAAAATCTGACATCTGGTTGGTTCAGCCAATGCACATACACAGTCCCAAGCAACACCAATTGGCTTATTTATTTAGATATTTGGACTTATTCTGTCATATTGTATGTTACACTTTCTCACATTCAAAGTAAAATGAATGAAACATCTTGGTATATACACTACAGGTCAAAAGTTTGGAATAATTATGGTTTATTTTAACGTTTTTGAAAGTCTTTAATGCTAACCACGCCTACATTTATTTAATCAAAAATACAGTAAAAATTGTGAAATATTATTACAATTTAAAAGAACTGTTTTCTATGTGAATATATAATAAAATATAATTTATTCCTGTGATCAAAGCTGAATTTTCAGCATCATTACTCCAGTCTTCAGTGTCACATGATCCTTCAGAAATCATTCTAATATGATGATTTGCTGCTCAAGAAACATTTATGATTATTATCAATATTTTTGCTTCTTAATATAACTATCATTCAGGGTGAGTTCGGCTTATGATTTTGTTCAAATTTAAGTCTGTACAATAATAATAGTGATGCTTGCCTTAGCAAACACCACTAATGATCTTGATCTGACAGCAGTGCACGTTTGTATGTGACATGATGATGAGAATTCTGCATGATTTTGTTTTATCTCACTGTGACAGCTGTGACAGTTATCTGCAACAGCACAAAGGTCAGCAGAGATTTATGGGTCAGGAAACACGCACAGAGCTGGCAGCCTCACTGAGCCAGAAACATATCTACAGCTCGAGTCTCAGTGCTGCGTTTCAGTGGGTTACGTGAGGTTGGCAGGATACAGCACCTTCACCTCCCCAGCCTGAGGCGCTATTTTAGTCCCGCAATGACTCTCGCATTTACATCACACACCCTGCCCTAACACGAGCCTCGTGTAATTAACACACATGAACAGCCAGACTGCTCATTTACTAACCACAGTAAGGTAAGATCGGGTAAGAAACTTGAAATCTTATTTGCATTGAACGTAATTATGTTTTTATATTACCAGCAACTTTAATTAGATTTCTGAGAAATAAAGGCAAACATCAAATTAAATAAAACAAAATAAAATTAAACTTATTTTATTTCAGCTAAGGCAACATTTCTCATTTTCATTTATGGTGGATCAAACCTGCATTGCATTGCATTGCATTGCATTGCATTGCATTGCATTGAATAAATAAAATAAAATAAAATAAAATAAAATAAAATAAAATANATCTGAATGAATTCTAAAAAAAAATAAAATAAAATAAACTATGAAATAAAATACATTCAAAATGTTCTAAAATAACTAAAACTGAAAAAAAAAATTAATAGAAATTAAATAGACATTTAACAAAAAGTAAAAAAAATGACAAAAACACACAACAAAATTACTAAAACTAACAAAAATTAAATAAAAACTAATTAAAAAATTTAATAAATATTACTATCTCAATGATACTAAATTAACACTTCACAGAAGCACCTGAGAGGCATGCTGTTACTTTTTTTTTTTATTATTATTTTTAATACGTCATATAATTCATGATGTTATATTCCTCAATAATTCCAAGAGTTATGTACATTAAAACCAATTTAAATCATAGTGTTTTATTATGACATATCGTCATTTAAAATATGGGCAATTATTACTCTTTTACTAGGATTCTGTTTTGTTTGTTCAACTACTGAACAAAATTGTCAAAATGTATGTAAAATGTAAAAGTAAATGTTATCCCATCTTACCCTATTCTTTGAAGCACATTGAATGACAATGTAAATACCACAGTATATGAATATGGTAATTTACAGTACCATGGTACAAATCAAAGTACCAAGGTATTACAGTTTAATGCCATTGCCTCACCATAATACCGCCACAATCATCTCTTGCTGGTACTGCCAATAAAGGTCAGTGCAAATTTGTCAAGTAGAACATGTTTCTGGATCAACATTCTTTTGTTGGTCCTGGAACGAGATTCCTGTCAAGAAAACACAGTCCTAACCCCAAAACTAACCATTAACCCTATGCTTAACCTGAACTCAAACCATATTGTTTAATATCACTGTTGTCCCAGGACCAACGGAAGATGTTGATCCAGGAAATGGTGTCAGTGCTTTCCTACTTTTAAAAATCACTGTTACCCATCTCATCGGCTTACAGGAAGGTTGTTCCAGGACAAACAAGGATGTTGAACTAGGTACACATACTACTTGGCCAAAATGAGAGTAAACTGGGCAGTGAAAATGATGCTAGATGTACAGGAACTGTGAAGAGAGTAATGAAGAGCAATACCTGGCCCACAGGCCCACCGGGGAGAACATCTCTTGTGCAAATGAGCTCTGATACAGGTAAAGACACACCAGGTGTCCCCCTGTGAAGAAGGCCACCATCACACACAGTGTATTAAACCCCAGATGGCTGATGGGAAAGTGGCAAGCCCACCAGGTGCACACTCCAATGAAGAGGAGGAAGTAGAAGGCCGAGAATGCAGAGGGTAAAGTGATTCCTGGAAAGAGAAAGACATGAATCTTGTTTATATTGTATTCAGGGCTTGACATTAACACCCGCCAACCTGCCAAATATTTCAGCAGTGGCATGTAACGCTTGAATTAGGTGATTATTGTGCATAATTTTACTCATTCACGCAGATTTTGTTCTCACAGCCAAAGTGCGCACACATAAAGCCGCCTCTGAGTTCTTTTTCGCTGCATATTGCGCTTAAACAGTCAAATACACACAAAATAATGTCAAAATGTCGGTCTTTGCGAGTATTCATGTAAACACAGTCAGTTGTTTTAAGTGAACTTAAACAGTTGAGAAAGAAAACACATGTGTAACAGTATAATGGATCCGTGCGTCAAGTCTTAAAGTGACAGCAGCCTAATAAACCTGCTGCTGAAAAATATTTATATGGCAGTTTTTTCCCATTGATATCAATATCAAAATTGTGTCCAGTGAAAATGCTGAGTGGCAAGTAACTTTGGAAAACCACTAGCCACAGTGGCTAGTCAGCAAGTCAAGCCCTGATTGTATTAGATATTGTTTAAGTAAAGTCTGTTCTCATATTCTCTTACCAGCCAGTGCTAGTAGTGTGATGGCCAGGATGCGGCCCATGTTCCTGAGGAAGCGCTGTGCTGTGGCTCGCAGGCGGGCAGCTAACTGTGCCGCCCCACTGCTCGAGGAAGGACTCTCCTCTTCCTCAGTCTCACTGCAGGACATTCCCTCATCCTCTCTCTCAACGCCGTCATCTTCGTCTTCTGTTTCGTCCTCCTAAAAATAAGAGGACATAGACATGACAAAGACTTTTTTAGGATGCAAAAATTGGCCACATAAAAGCAAGTGATAAGATAAATGACGTCCAGCTCCCCCTCTCTGGATGTAATGGGTGGAGCTTAACCTTGTCCAGCTCCACCTCTGTGGTAGTTATGTTTAGGGTATGGGCAGGGTTAGGATGTGTCTAGCTCCACTCATTACGTCCAGCTAGGGGGAACTGTATGTCATTTGTCTCTGCAGTGAGCAGCCTCTTCATGAAGGCCCTGATATACTTCAAGTGAAATCGAAGAACGAACTGATGTGACGTCATTTCGACCAAAATCAGGCCAAGTTCGTTTGGACAGCTTGCCAAAGCTAACTTTCTGGAAAAGTTAGCTCTGGCTGGTAAACACCTCTGAACTACCATTGGTCTGTGGTGATGATGTAATAGGTGGGTGTGGCATTGAGGCTCCACCTTCTTTGACTCTTAATTTCTTCTGATCAGTCCATCGAGGTCAGACGTGAGTAAAAACATGAATACACTGGAGAACCGCTTTATAGTAGAAACTGAAGTTGTAATTCTAATTGAAAGAGACTCTGATGTCGCCTGTCAATGACGCCATATTCGCATTACTCTCGGTTTCCGGTTTTAATTTTGTAGAAACCATAGAAAAACCAAAGATGCTTTAATATATTATGTGTTTCATTAGACAGGTGAGCAAATGTTTGGATATATTTATCAACAGAAAACTAATCATTGTTATATAGCTAAACACGGTTAGTCTTATTGTTTGAATCGCTTGTTTTCTTGATTTACCACAAGTACCATGTTTTTACCATGCCTCAGAGACAACACTATTTGTCAAGTGGCTAACATAGCATAATCAGAGAGCTTTGTCCATCAAACAACTTATTTTTTAATGTCATTTAACAACACAAGTCTTCCAGTTTTTATTAATATGACATTCTAATATCGATCTAGATCACTGCAAAGTGCAACAAGTGTCTCATAGCAGCCACCGAGTGAACGCGCAGAGTAACATTATAACAAATTTCAACACACTCAAAAATGTATTTAGTATGATTGTTTTAACCATGTAGTGCTGTGTTACCCTACATACGCAACGGAAAGAGCAGAAGCCAACTGCAGCATAAGGATAATAAAAGCTACGCTGGACTCCCGCGGCTCTTGGCCCCACCCTGCTTCATACCACAGTAACGTTAATAAAACTTTAATGCATTAGCTCATCCATGAACATGATTTCTGGCCGAGTCCGTCGGATTGCTTTCCATCGGCTGGCTGTTGGGGTGAAGACAACAACTCCCATGATTCCACGCTCATTCACGGCATCAGCAAGCTACGCCTTTGTTTTGAATAAGCGACCACTGGTGGCAAAAATTACATATTGTGCCTTTAAATGTGGACAGTGTCGGGATGTTCACTAACAGCAAACCGCTGGTCACGTATTCAAACTTCTTTTTACCCCTAAGTGAAGAGCGAAAAAGAGCTTTGCAGTGAGTATATCTGGGCCTTAAGAATTATGTTTTTTTTAATCCAAAAATCCTATACAGGTATTTGTATTTCTACTTATGTTTGTGTGAAAAAAGTTCTACTGAAAATCTATCACAATGCTGGTGTCCAAACTGTAAATGTGCTGTCAGAGAAATAGATACAGTAAGAGACAGAAACATAAACAGGTATAAGTCTAGAAAATGATGTGTCAGCAAAACTTCAAAAGGTGAAGGAATTTTTTCGCAGGCACGTACACACACATGAGAGAGTGTGTTACTCTTGGCTCCTCGGGGTCATAGCAATCATTGCTGGCCAGACCCGCAGAGCCAGACAGGCGTGTTTGCATCATGAGATGTTTTTGGCTGAAAATGAAACACTGTTCAAACCAGTGACCTGCTGCTGTCAAGGAGGTCTATAACACCTAGAGAGGCTTTTAGGGTCTAAAAGACACTTAAGATCCAGAAATATTATTGATTTGACTGCACTGACACTATCTAATGTGAGCAAAACTTGAACTTGTTTAATAATGAATGAAATGAATTGAGCTGAATAATTTCAGCCAAAAATAGCATTGATGACCATTTAAAATAAAAAATAAAGGAATGTATTATATTTGCGATTTTTATGTTGCTTGCCAAAAATGTTGCTTTCTAACAATACACAGCTACTTTTGAATGGTCAGCAATGGTATTTTTGGCAGAAAAATTGTGTAGTTTTGGCATCTACCAGCAGCGGCTAACTGAACCATGCTAAACAGCCAAACCTTGATCCCTTGGTTTGGATCATGGGGTGCTTTGGGTTAAAAAACTGACACAGCTTTCCAACTTGTGACCTGGTACAATACAAGTTCAATATTACGTCATTAAAAACGTTAGATTCTTTCACGCATGTAAGATAAGTTTTCAAACATCCACCTATTCTTGCTGGCACATACACCTCTGCTAGAATAAACTTCTGAAATAAACCCTGAATCTTGCAACAAAGCAGTGAAAGCTACTACATGTGTGAATGAGAGTCTGTGTGTATTCAATCGGTTACTGATCTTAAGGCCCGTTCACACTGAGGACGATAACTAGCTATGAAGTTAAGTTGACGCTTTCGGTTCCATTGTCCATAAGTTTTCACGCTTTATTCTATGACAAGAAATACATCAGTAGTACAGGACTTGTGATTTTTTTAAGCTTTTACATGTCCTCACTAGTCCACTTCTGTAGCCTTGCTGTGTTTATACTTACGCTCTTGCAAACTACTCTAACGGAATTCTAACATTCCAACTTGTAAATTTTAAATGAAGATTGAAAGTGTTGTCAGAATCTTAGTAGTGGTGAAGTTGAAGTCATGTGACGTGGTGTAGTTTCTGGATTCTGGCCATTTAGACTTCAAAACTCATACAAATTAATATGTGAAGATTAACATGGTGAACAAAACGTGTAAGTCTTTAACTTCTGTTGGTCTTACAGCTTATTTTCTGCAATAAAACAATGGAAGTCAATGGAAAAATCCTATTAGTTTTTTGTCAAGGGGCATTTACGGCTTTTTGTGCTTTTGGCGGATAGGACAGTGGAGACTGACAGGAAAGTGTTGGGTTAAGAGAGGGGAATTGGATCAGCAAAGGACCTCGAGTCGGATTTGAACCCAGGTCGGCCAGCGCCATACATCAGTGCGCTAACCACTAGGCTATCAGACCCCATGGAACACAGTTTTTAATGGGGATATCATAACATAAAGGGAAAAAGGTTTAATATCAGAATATCAACAACTCTCACCTGTGTGCCTATGGACCATTCTGGATATCAAATTCAAAAGTAGCAAGAGTTTTGAGAACGCTGCATAAAGTCAGCCAATCAGATTTGAGCTTGCAAGATCGGTCAGACTTTCAGTGGGTGTGCCATATGAGCCTGAGATTAAAAGTCCACCCCTAAACATTGAGGACCAGGGGCCAGTTGCATAAACACAGACTGTGTCTTAAGAACTAGTCTGACTAGGGTTGCCACCCGTCCCGTGAAATACGGAATCGTCCCGTATTTACAGGCAAAATGACGTATTGATTTGATACGGGACGCGATTTGTCCCTTATTTTTCTGTATTGAAGGTGGCGACCCTAAGTCTGACCAACTAGCAATCAGTTAGGGCTAATCAGTCTTACTTTGTACCTTTACCTAATGGACTTTTAAAATGTATGACTTGGTCTTGAAGGGAAAAAAAAAAGATTACTAACTTGTAAGACTAGTCTAAGCAACTGGCCATACTTTGCTTTCCCATCGTAGTTCATCTGCTTCTTTTTCTGACCTCTTGACCCTGAATATGAAACATGTGTTAGACTCTTTCAAGGGCGAGGGAAGGTTGTATTCCAGTCTTTTCGAGGCTTTTCAGCCCAGTGTCCCATCAGTGTCAGGGTCGTCCCTCATTCCACAGCCTCATGTGACTCTATTAACACCGTCTCCAATACTAAACACTGAGCCTCAATAAGACATCAGCTGCCCGTTGGAAGGATCCATGTAATGAATCTTCAGGCCAATCTAAACCTTAATTAGTGTGTTGACTATATACTCTCAGGGGAAAAAGTGCAAAAATGTTTACCCATAGTTGTACAGCAGCTTTTAACTGGGGTAGTACCCTCAAAGGGACATATTTGTACCTTATTTACCCCTAAAACATTCATAGTAGTACCTTAAAGTGCCTGATAAACTCACTGCAAACATTCTTCAATTATGGGTGGGAAAAAAAGGGAAGGACAAGCAGCTTAACAGCATTAAAAATGTGAAAAACAGTGTCAGTGTCAGAAGAAACCAATGGTAGTTCCGGAACTTTTCCGCAAAGTTCACTTTATCAAGCTGTTTGGAACTCCAAATGAACTTCATTTTGGCCTGATTTTGTTTGAACTGATGTCACACCAGTTTGTTCTTTGATTTCGCTTATATCGGTGGCCTATATTGGGTACATATTACTAATCCAAGGTACTAAATAGATTGTTTAGCAGAACAAACAAATTTATACAGGTTTGGAACAACTTGAGGGTGAGTAAATGATGAAAGAATGTTTATTTTTGGGTGAACTACCCCTTAAGATTGTGACTTTTAGGGGTAGATATGGTACAAAGTTGTCCCTTTAAGGGTACTGATCCCAGCAACATCTTACAAATGTTTTTTACAATTGACAAAATGTGCAAAGCTTTGGGAAAAAAAGCATCGGCTTAATGTGTAAATGTAAAAGTTTTGCACCTTTTTTTGACAGTTTAAGCTCACTGGATACATTTTGAATAAATGATATTGTATAATTCCTATGAGAAACAACCATTTAAATCACCCAAAGCTGGTTAGGCTGGTCTGTTTAGCAGGTTTTAGAGAGGTTTCGGGTTCATGTCAGGTCAGACTAGGAAACCACGGGTTGATCAACAAAACACCAGTTTCACCATGCTTAAGACCAACTAAACCAGCTTAAACTAAACTAAAAAAAATCGGACATCTTATCAAAATATCTAAAAGTTTCAATGCCATGAACCTTGCATATTTCCATCTCATCCTCTGCTGTGCTTATTGTAGCAGCATGGGAAGCTGTAAACAAAACACGGTTTCCTGATGGAAAAATGCCGGAAGTTGTGTTCTGTTTGGTGTTATAAAAAATGCGTCAAGTAGTTTTTTTCCTTCTCTTTATTTTCCCTTTTGCCTTTCAGAGCTTTCCACTTCATGCACTCATGTGTTGAGAGTTTATTCAAGACCTAACTTTATTTACAAGTTTCATAACTGTCATCATAAGCCAGCTACCAATCAGGACTAACCCTCCAGGTTACGTAGTTTCACTGCCAATTCTATGTCTGCATCAAAAGTTAAATAAAAGCAACTATATTGAATTTATTATAATGAAATGTGGAACTTGATGCATGGACGTTAGTCTTTACCGGAGCATTTCTTTTCTCTTCAGTAAAACAGAGACGTGTATAAAACGCATTTCATCAGGATATAATTTTGTGTTTCCCAGTCGCTCAGTCTCAAACTGCAGGCCAATACTTAGGAATGTGTTGCTTAAATATTATGTTGTTCCTACACCAATTTACAAGGCAGGTGGTTGCAAGTTGGCTAAAATGATACAACACAATAAATGTTGGCATAAAGCGGTAGTTAAACTGTTGTAGAAGTCATGTGGAAATGAAAATTGCTACTCTTAATAACCCAACACACCCAATTCAGTACACGGAGCTTTCTGTGAACAAGATGATGATTTGAAGTGGGTGTAATAAATAAAAGTCCCCAGGAAACCATTGCTGAGCACTGATTCATTTTGAATTCATTCATTTAGATGGCTCATTTCAATGACCCGATTGGTCTTTTTAACCATAATCTATAATAAATACATTCTATAATACACTCAAAAAATGCTGGGTTAAAAACAACCCAAGTTGGGTTGAAAATGGACAAACCCAGCGATTGGGTTGTTTTGACCCAGCAGTTGGGTTAAATGTTTGCCCAACCTGCTGGGTAGTTTTATTTAACCCAACAATTGTTTACAAATTACTATATGTCTGGCTTAAAATGAACCCAAAATAGATTGGAAATTAAAAATCAGACTCATAATTACTAGAGGCAACAATAATAATCAAAAAGATGAGCATTTATTAATAAGCAATTTAATAAATGTTTATTGTTTAAATATTATTCAAAAAAGTATTAATAAATGTTTGTTTATTAAACATATTAATAAATGTTAATTTCCAACATATTTTGGGTTCATTTTAAGCAAGAAATACAGTAATTTTTAAACAATATTTGGGTTAAATAAAACTACCCAGCAGGTTGGGCAAACATTTAACCCAGCCGCTGGGTTAAAACAACCCAATCGCTGGGTTTGTCCATTTTCAACCCAACTTGGGTTGTTTTTAACCCAGCATTTTTTTAGAGTGTAGTTTTAGATAAAATATAAAACTATTAGTGTTGCTTGCAAAGGCCAGTGTGCAAACAACACTCACATTTTGTTCACTCACATTAAGTTTTTTGCTGCTTTGGTTTGTAATTTATAGAGTTTCTCACTGCTTTTTCCACTATAGTTTAACTATGTTAAATCACGAGTGGTTTGTAACTCTGTAAGCATCTACACTGCCATAATCAACAGTCCCATTGAAGCGTTTTACTCATTCTTTTGCATTTGAGGGTAGAAATGAGTCAGACAGGTAAGTAGAGGTCAGATTTGAGCTATCTGGGAATAATATTTATATTATCAGTGTTGAAACGATGTCTATTGTTAGATTCCAGTAAAGCAGACACACACGCCTGGATAAGCACTTGGGACTCTATTGCTAATTGATCTTATAAAAGGTCCTATTTTTCTATGCTGACACATACAGCGAGTCAGCCAGTGTTTGTTGATGCTGTTGGCTTGGCAACAGCAGCAGGAAGTTGTCAGACTCTGGGCGGCTGTACAGTGCTGGAATGGTGCAAAGAGTCGAATGGAACAAAAAAAAGAGAGCAAAGAAATGCGGGAGCAAGAATCACAGGAAACATCATAGAGTCAAAATGTTCACTATGAACAATATTTAAAAATCAAAGAATTTGATGGTTTTAGTATTACTATTTTCTACTTCATTAAAAAAGTAATGTATTATACTAAAAACATTAATCAAAACATGAGCTTATTTAAAGTCTGCTGCCTTTTGTTTAGATTCCAGCTCTGGGTTTCTCTCATGAGGTGCATCATGGGATTTTCAAAGAGGAAGAGTTCACATTGGCTGCATTTCAGTTCCCACCAACGCAGCCATTTAAATGTTTTAAATATCATTTTAGGTTGGTGAAGCACGATTTCTCTGTATAAACATAATATACTGTATAAACTGAAGGATTAGGAACCGGAGAAGATTTCCAGCTAAAAAAGGTGGAGCCTCAGAGCCACACCCACCTATTACATCATCACCATGGACCAATGGTAGTTCGAAGGTGTTTACCAGCCACTAATTTCGTTAAGGCAAGCTATTTCTAACTCCCTAAACGAACTTCATTTGATTTTGTTCGAAATGACGTCACATCAGTTCGTTCTTCGATTTCGCTTGAAGTAATCAGGACCTTTAGAATCCGCCTTCACATAGATAAGCAAATAATATCATAAGAACTACATTTTCTGGTGTGTATGCAGCAATAACACTACAATGTAAGGCTGCTGTCGGTGGTTAATATGCAAGTCATTTCAGCTCATTACTATGTTAATATGCAAGTCATTTCAGCTCATTACTATGCAATTCTTTTGTCTTCTCAGGTGAGAATGACCCATTATTCATGCTGATTCACGCCTCCACGCATACGGTGTTTCTTGGCAAAAAGTGTCTTACAAAAACTAAATCAATATATTGTTTTATATGAAGGAGTAGTCAGCATAATTTTTACATAATTTTGAAGCAAAAACTCTAGTCTACAACCTCCAATACCCTAAAGTATTGTAAACACAGATTTACTATCCTTTTTTTGGCCTTATTTCAGTGACTTAAGTTTTTTGTTTTTTCAATAACCACGCATAAATGTTATTCCTTCAAAAACACAAACATGTACATACATGTTCCTCACATATTATGGTAGCCTAGTTTGTGCTGAATACAGTGTAATGACACTTGTGTCATTAATATGTTTATGAACAACTGAAAAAAGCACAAATGTCAGGCATGTCAAAACTTCTCCAGGCCGCAAATCAGCCTCAGACTCCAGAGGGTTAATAGGTAGCGGGTGGTTAGTTGTTGTGGGTGGATGTTTTGTGTTACTTCTGGCCCAAGTCAAGAACAGTAATAGCTCACCACTCCTCAATAAACTGCATGAATCTGGTCCAGTTACCAACACTGTATGAAGTGATGCTGGATCATGTTTCTGCTTCTCACTTTTTTGTTCACTTTAATTCTTGTTGCTATGTTTGTGTGACTTGTGCAAGAATTCATGTGCACCAACGCAAAACGTGTGACCTTGTGGCCATGGTTACAAGCTGTTGACAGCACATTGTTTAAATAATGATTTTCACATACTCTCT